>JAJGRW010000815.1:608854-809396 GCA_025461045.1 Carex parvula
GCATTCCTCAGTTGTGCCCAGTCCCGAAGCTCAGATCTCTTGGAGAAATTGGAAGAACTTTTGGGTCAGCAATTGGATCAGATATTGGATCTGTGGTATATCGCTAGCTGGTTCACGCAAAATTGCATGAACATTGCAACATCCAATCGTGCTATGCAGTGTTCCATGACCTAAAAGAGAAAAAAATTGTGTCAGAAGGAATTTTAGTTAGGAACTAAAAACTTGCAAATTAAGGATCATCATTCTTTGTTTTTGTACCATGTGCATCTTCCAGTAATGCACAGGTGTCAGCTGCAAAATGTCCTTTTGGTATTGCATAATAGGCCTAATTAGGCTAAAACAGACAAGGTAGGTATTTACGGCGACTTAATTTGGATTGCTTCATATTTTCCCTTTTAAGCAGTTAATCTGGTATCTAGGTCAGGTATGTACCAGAATTTACTGTCAATTTGTAAAGCATGGAATGTAGGCATTTAAAACTTTGTTAGTCTTACATGGAGCATTTGCAGAATTCTTTAGAAAGGTCTGACCCAGGATTATATCAATGAATAGCATGATTAAATTTTTATATTGCAAAAGAAATGTACCAGCTTTGCCAGTGCTGGTAAGCATCCACACTTGCTTCCCCCAGCACGGAGAGGGCAGAGCTTGGTAAAGGCATCATGAAATGCCATTGTCCATAGATTAACTGAAATGTTTCCTTGCTTTCTGTCTCCGAAATATTGCTCTAACAATCTCACCAATGAAATTGGGAGATGTGTATTTTGGATGGGTGATTGCATATATGGAGTAAATGCCTGGACATAAAACTCATTAAATCCTTCATAATATGAACAATATTTAGGTAAAAAAAGGTCGTATAATTACTGCCCGTGGGTAAGTTGCAGAGGTCAGTTAGTAGAAGTTTAACATGTTTAGTTTACGCAAAATTTGTTATTCATATAGGTGATTTAGTTTGTTTGAAGCAAAATTACCTGCCACCAGACAGATTCGACAATTCGATTAAAGATCCACGACTCAAATTTCTTCAATGCAGTCAAATTGTACTTGTCTCATGCCAGACATAGGTTGGCTGTATGCTAGTTCTCGTTCCGTCTGGCCTGCTGATTGAACCATTTCTCCATTGAAATGAAGGCACTTTTGCATCTCCTGCTGTCTCCTTAATGGCCCGACTTCTTTGTGATGATTTCTCCAAATTTTGGGTGATAAGTTCTCTTAGAACGATAGTGTTTGAGAGCCAGAAGGTCAACCTTCAATTAGAAAAATGAATAGACTGAGAAACTTCAGAAAGCAAAACTTATCTCCTGGACATGACCAGTGAACATGGCCAGTGAACAGAAAGGCTATTTTGCTTCAACTAAAGAGGACAGATGTCCAAGTACTTCATGGTATAGTATATGAAAAATAATGACAAATTTAGATAAATCCTAATAATCAAAAGAAAATCATTTAGACAAATAGAACCCAGAATTTTTTTTGAGAAATATCAGTTACTTTTGAGGTCATGTATAAGTTGTGTTAATTCTATCTAACTTATACAATGACAAATTATACTAACTTCTCAATTGCATAAATTAAACTACACTAATTATTATGTTAAGAAAAATAACCAAATGCAATTTTATACATGACATACGAAATAAATAACACGACAACCAATATCAAAAGTTGTAATGCAAAAAGTAAAAGAGGTACCTTGATATATCATTGCCACATGATTTTGCAACATGCACAAGACCTGATACAATGCTTCTAGCCATGCTAGCCTTCTTATCTTGTGAAAAGCTCTCAAATGCATGAATAAAAACCTTTGACAATCTCCTTGCTGGGTATGCACTTCATAACCTGAGCTAGCATGCTCTGCTACAACTGAATATATTGAAAACTCAATTGCTGCATGCCACTTCCCGCAACTCATCTTCAAACTTCTCCACTTTCACCTCCAACTCCTCCATCTTTCGGTAGATAATGTCATTAATCTTTTCTTCGGGAGGAACTAAGGGGCTCTTCTTCTCTGTCAGGTGTCTCCGTATCTGTGCTGTTACTCTGGTCACAATTCGGGTGCCTCATCTAGGCACATCTACTACCTCCTTTCCCTCATCCATTGTTACAAATTGAACAGCTTTCGTCCGAACACTTCCCTTTGTTTCTGTTTCAGGTTTCTTGCCATTCGAGTTCCTTGTAACATGACTGTTATTAGAAACATTCAATTGCTTTGGTGATTTTTTTGGTGTACTTTGATTGTTATTGCTAGATTGTTTGTTATATTGAAGCTTTGCGGTGCTGAGTCTTGATATTCGAGTGCTACGATTAGAATCGGTTGTTTCTTTTTTCGTAATTTTCTTGGGAACTCGCGTAACCCGTTTTGCCTTGTTGTTTTCTTCGATCAGATGGGTTTCATGCTGAGAAGAGAATGAGTCTCTTGCAGGTTCATATCCATTTCGGCTTCCTTCCCTTGTTCGGCAGAATAAATCTTCTATTTCATTCCCATGATCTTTCGCACCCATATCAGAAGATCTTGAATTAAACTAAGAACAAAATTAGATGTTAAGAACTGTCTATAAGATTCAAACTTCGCGTAAACATCAAAAACATTATTCTATAATACTACTCGTGTAAGTTCAAATGGAAATTGGAATAACCATTTGATATCTAGTTGACTTCTGACAAAAAAAAAATGGAAATTGGAAATTCTTTCTTAACCAACTATATCAAGTGGTTATAAAAGCATACGATTATGTAAATAAATATGAAAAAAAATTATTACAATCTGAGAGATGCTAGATGGAGAAAAAAAATACAGAAATAAATAACTAACCAACAGAGTGCCCACTAAATAAGCACCGTCACATGGAATGAGAAGTGCCAACCCAATTATTATTTAAATAAACACAACAATGAAATTATTGATTAAGACAATCCAACAATCCAACTTGACATGGCTTTTAATGTAAATCAGTGCCTTAGGAATTAATTAGAATTTCTCTTAAAAGGATTAGAAGGAGGGTAACATCAATGATATTTGACATAGTAACAAACACAAAGATTGAAGAGTCAAAGTCTATTAGCTTAGTTAAAATGTCTAATCTCATATTTATAGAAAAATACAAAAAAAAAAAAGTTAATATAACTTTACTTTTTCCTGTTCTTAGTCAAATGAAATTCCTCCATGAAAAAGCTGACCTGAAGTATTTAATTAGTTTCAGTGTTTTACCAACTAAAAAGGTATGATCTTTAATCAAAATGATATGGAGTATCAGATAATAATTCTGAGTAAAAGAAATCCAGATAGAAAACAGCATTGAGGTCAAAACAGTAATGGCAAACAAAAGTTGTTTTCACAGAAAACAATAAACAGAGAATGAAACAGTAATGGCAAAAACAATAGACAACTCCCATAAACACAATCAAATCTAAACAATAGACAAATCTTACAGCATCGAAGCAAAGTGACATGCATGCCGCTTTGGAACAGCAATACACATGTCGAAAGTCCCGTATAATCAACCCTTAAAACCAATTAAATTATATAAGAAGCGCTATATATATATAGTGATAATTTCATTATTTGTAAGAGTTACCTTAGAAGTTTTCTCCCTTTTCCTTATCTCTATCTTCCTCAAGCTCTCTGTCCCTCTTCTCTCTATCGGAACAAATAATATATATGTAGCATTCACTGACGAAGCTTCTAAGCGAAGTTGAATGCAACTAATTTTACCAGAAATGGAGCTCAGAAAAGAAAGAAGCTTAGTGTGATTGTGTTCTCTCTTATTTCTATATTTCCCTTTTCTCTCTCTCTCTGTCTCTCTCGTGCTGGTGAGATGCTATGGTCGTAGTAAGGTCAGAAGGAGAATGCGACAGCGAGGCTGACAAGAGAGAGCGTGGTGGTACATGCTAATTTTTTTTTGCCTTATGTTGCCTTAATTTGAATTTTTAATGATGGAATAAGAGAGTAATCATGGCACATGAAAGCTATGTCGCGCCTGACTGGCCTTCTTGGATATATTGATACAGCAGTGAATAAGACTTTGACTAATTAAATGAAAATTATGGTATCTGTGATGATTAATTTAGTAAACCCCTGAAAATACTCAATTTTCAATTAAGGCATTAATTGGTGGCTGTTAACCCTGAAAATACTCAAATTTAAATTAAGCCATGCTGAAAGTTTTCAATCCGTGACAATCGGAAGGTGATGATTAGAGTGGAAAATGGCACAGCGGAGCCGGCTCACGGAACGGCACGGTTATGGTACGGAATGGCACGGCACGTGTGACTGTTACGTGCCGTGACTATTTGTGTGCTGTGGTTATCTTGCAAATTTGACATGGCACGTCACGGCACGTCAAGCGAAAGATCTGGTCATGACACGTGGTCATGCGAGTCACGTGTAATTAGAACTGTTAGATCTTAATCAAATGGTGAATCTTGAATAAACTAACTTAAATTATGAAAAAATAGTTAAATGTAACCAGTCACATTTGGACACGGCACGTTTGGGCATGGCACATTTAGGCACGGTGTGACTCGCGTGTCGTGACCATTCGCGTGCTGTGACCACTTTCGATATTTTAGTCACGTCATGGCACGTGTGACTGTTCACTTGGTCACGGCACGGCACGGCACGGCACGGCACGGCACGGCACGAGACCAAAATCACAGCGTGTTAGTCATGCTACAGCACGGTACATTTTTACTACTCTAGTGATGATACTGATACGTGAAGTTAGCGAAATATACTTATTATGGATATTCATTTAATTACTTTGAATATATTATTTTGTTCACAAATTAAAATTGAGATATATTTGAATTAAAGATTTATTAAAATTTGACAGTCTTCTATCAATCAATTTATAATTTTTGACAATTAAATTTTAATGACTTATTAACTGCTGAATGAGAAATCAATTAATGTCCCATACACTCAAATTTGATATGCGACAAATAAATATACTATAAAAATTATTATTTTCATCTTTTAGTTTGAATTTTTTTTTTCGAATCAAATAAATATACTATAAAGATTAAATGTATGTTAGAACGGTTTATACCTTTGTATTTTATGTCTCAGTTATGTTGTGTTGGAAACTTTGACACAGAAATTTGAAATTCGATTAAAAAAAAGTTTGTAAAAATTACAAAATTAAGACGTCAATAGATCGATCCGTATGTTTAGTTTGATTGAGAATAGGCTATTGTTGGAATTAGGCTATTCGAAATAGTTTATTCGGTGTTTGGTTGTGTTAGAATAACTAGAATAGTGAATCAAAATTTTTTGTCTTATTAGAATAGACTATTCCTAATAGTTTTGAGATTTGACTATTTTAATAAGACAAACAATAGCTATTCTTGATTTGACTATTCTACCTAGTCTTATTTTGCAACCAAACATACCCTTAAAATTATTATTTTGAACTCAAAATTTGATGGAAGTACTAAATCGTTTTGAGCTAAATGCTTAAAATACTTGTAATATTGGTAAAAAAAAATAGTTGATCTTTATAAATTTTTTGTTTTGTTAATATCTTGTATCATGTCTCAATTATTTTAAATTTAGTTCGATGCAGTCAACAATAAATTAAATGAAAAAATAATAATATTTTTTATACTCTTACTTCTGATGAAAATTCTAACTATAATCATAAACATGCATAGGAGCCATAGCTCTAAGTAGGAATTAAAAAAGTCACGGCGTGATCAGATACATCACGGCACGGCACAGTTCTTTCACGGCATGGCATAATATATGTCCTATGCCCTGATTATCCGTGTAATGTGACTATCTTTTGAAAATTTAGCATGAGACATCACACGAAAAATCTGGTCATGGCATGTCATGCGAATCACGTGTAATTAGAAATGTTATATCTTGATTGAATGATAAATATTTGATAAACTAACCTAAATTTTGAAAAAAAAAAAATTAGTTCAATGTGACCAAATATGATAAATATAATCAGTCACATGTAATTAAGACGTGACTAACCGTAACTATTTTTTAAAATTTATAATCACGACACGACATGTATTTAGAACTCTAGCTCCAAGCCTCCAACGTCTCTCGTCTCTCTTGAGAATTAACTATGTAACATTATGATAGAATATTTGACAATCAATGCTATACTCATAAATGTAACATTAAATAGAAACGTTTCGGGCCATTCATGCAATTCAATATATAGCAATCTTTAATGTAAATATTATTCTTTTAGACTTTGTACTTCATGCTTCAATCGTCTTAGTTTGATTCTTTTTAGCTAGAGACTATGCCCAGAACATACATAGGAAGCGGCTTTACTTTAATAATAGAAAAAAAAAAAAAAACATAAGCCATACAAATAAATTATGCAAATTAATTTGAGATTGTTCAAGATGCATGTATTAACGTACCATTGGCGGATTCAAAGAGAGTCAGAGTAGGCAAGTGTTTATCTCTGGATTTGAATTTTTTTTAGACTCAGTGGTATTTATACTTGTGCCTACTCCTGGATAGAAGTAACTACCTCTAAATTTAATTCACGGTCCACTAAAAAAAATTATGCGGAAAAGAAAGTCAGCTCAAACTGATTCACGTAAAGAAGGAAAGAAAGAAAGAAAGAGACGCGGTCCGATTCGCTACTCCACTCAGAAGAATTGTTAATTCGCTAAGAGAAAAAGACGTCGGCTACTAGAAATCTAAATATGTATCATGCCGTGACTAGTCACGCCATGACTTGAATCACGTGTCGTGTTTTGACTGAGTCAGATTTATACGTGTCGTGCCGTGACCAAATTTGGAAGGATGGTCAGGGCACGTGACTGGTCACAATACAAAACGTTAGTCATGCCGTGACCGGTCACGTTTGTCATGTTTGGTTATGTTTAACTATTTTTTTTCATAATTAAGTCTAGTTTATTTAAGATTCACCATTAATCAAGATCTAACGGTCCTAATTACACCAACTCACGTGATCATGTGCCGTGTCGTGACTAAATCTTTCGCGTGCCGTGCCGTGTCGTACCAAATTTTCGAAAGGTGGACACATCACGTGAATGGTCACGACACGGGGCATGCGAGTCACGACACATAACTGACACACGTGTTGTGTCATGCCATGACAGAACTGTGCGTGACGTAACTTTTTTAGATCCCTATCCGCTACTCTTGCTTCAATTCGTCTGGAGAAAAAAAATTGTGCTATTGTTAATATTTTGTGATTACTCTGATCGAAATTCTGAATCCGCCCCTGGACGTAACAATTAAAATTTGAACGAGTTTTCCAAATATGAAACTTATCGCGGATATATATGCATCGAAATATTTATTTTCTTTTTTTTTTTTGGTAAAAATACTTATTTTCTCTTGTGGCCACTGGGAGATGACGATAATTGAAATAGTATGGCCGTTTTGTCATTTCTTGAGAAAAAGAGAAAAGGAATGCTTAATGCGTGAGTGTCGGTGGTCTCAAATGACCATTATGTCCCTGATATTCTTTTCCTTTCTGTCCTTCCAATAGGCATTTAACCGGATTTATTTTTTTGCTAGCATTTTAATTTTAATAGTGAATAATAATATTTTTTTCATAATATATATTAAAATATATGATATATATTTATTATTCAGATACGGATAATTGAAACATATTATTCATATTTATACGGATATTCGGATATCAGATATCCACATCTAATTCTTCGAATACGGATCGGATATTATTCATACCGTTTTCACCCGTAGCCATAAATGAATCGAGCTCCGGCTTAATTTCATAAAATATATTTTTTTCGTTTTAATTTCATATAATAGACTTGAGCTACAACATATCAAAAGATTTTAGTGGAGCTAACAAAGGATGCCACCAAAGGGCACAATTGGCAATTGCTCGCTCATGATCTCCCGTATATATATTTTATATTGAATTGGTTGTTGGCATTTGAGAGCTGATTTTTTTTTTTTTTTTTTGGGTTTCTGAGAGCTGATTTTGACATGCGGAATATAGCTACGCAAAAAGAAAAAGTGTATTTCTTCATTTTTTTTTTTCCCTAACGCTTTGAAGCATACAAATTTCTAGGATTCGGATCAGCTGAAATTCCGAAACCTATGAACAGTAATTCTGAAATCCCTGCAATCTAAATCCAGCCATCGAATTTTTTCCGATAACGCATCTCGAAACAACTAGTTTTTTCTTGCACGTATCTCGAAACAGTTCGACGGCTGGATTTAGATTACAAGAATTTCAGGATTACTGTTACCGGTCTCGGATTTCAGCTGATGCGCTTCCAAATTTCTACGTGTGAGGCTATGCGTCGGTTAGATTAATTATACACATTTAATTTATACTTCATAAAAATAATTGAGTTTTACTTATGTCACATCATCAGCAATTTCATCTATTTATTTATTTTTCTCCATAAGTACTCATATTTATCATACTTTCTCCTCATTTAAAAGAGAACAAATATAAGTATTTTTTTTTTTAAATTATGCAGTTAATCATGTTACTTTTATTATATAAATTTTAGAGTTTAAAAAAAATATTTATTTCTAAAATGTACTTGCCCATATTTTTTTTTATTAAAATTATGGTTATAAAATTCAATTTATTTTGATAGGTATTATATTTTCGGAATGAAATCTGAGAGACAACTCAAGTAATTAGCGATGTAGCTTCGGTTCAGCTAAAAAAATTGATGAGAAAATCAGACGTGATTGCGACATGAAAGAGCATTTTTCTCCTAATTATAGGTCCGATGAGTATAAGATGTTTTTTATTAGTTTAATAGACACTGGAACCTTTTGATACGCTTTAAAATTCGTACATTTTCATTCTTAGATTTATGTGTACGGATTTTAAATTACATCGAACGACTCCGATGCTCATCGAACCCAAAAATACATCTAACACCCATCATACCTAAAAATACATATGATGCATATCATACCCAAAAATATACCCGATGCTCATCAGACCTACACAACACTCCTTCGTTAAAGTGGATCCGTATCGACCCAGGTACCTGACTCAAGCAAATTGAAACGGACGGTCCAGATTAATCTTATTTGGGCCAAACTCAATCCGGTGCCTATAGAAACTGTAGAGGGCCTGCTTTGAGATTCGTGCCATGTTAAAAGAACCATTCAATTATAATTTGCTTGAGTCAGATAACATGAGGTGATGTGAATTCCATTAAAGTAGAGCACATTGTGTATAGATTTCAGCGTTCATTTTATACATACTTCATTACACACAGCAAAAATATATAACCCAAGAGATAACATCGAAAAACTTGCATTATATTATACAACAATTAACATCGAAAATTAATGTCCATCCACTACTTTTGGATAGAATATTTGAATTTCTCATGATTGTTTCCTTTTGTTTTTCATTTTTTATATGCATTTAATTTTGTCCCAATTCAGAAATGTCCTAATGGTGCACGCATCTGGTACCATATTCAGCTTTAGCAACAGGTGTCAGGGAAAAGAGGGACATGAACGCATCTACTAATTAAAGATAATTATAAGTAACCGGTTCCGATTTAAAGATGTCATTCCTTTCTCTTTCTCAAATTTTTTTTTTTTCAAATATTATCTTTTTATTTATTTTTAATGAAAATGTCACACAAGAAAGGTTTTTGGGTTCCTTTATGTAATGTCCCACTAATTTCTTATGAACTATGTTTCCTAATTTCTTTTATTATTATTATGAACTAAACTATTAAAGACATATAAAGAGCAGCTTGGCAAAGTACAAATCTTGTTATTTAATTAAACCATAGTCTGAACTACCATTTAAATTTAATGTTTGCAGTTGTAGCACATATATAATGGCATTAATTGGTTGGCATGGTGTTTTATTCCTTCAACTATATTAGTTTCATTCATCATTATATGTATGTTAGTAGCTAAACTGGAGGGTACAACAGCAAAACTTATTATACAAGAGTACCAAAAATAACTGTATACTGTTACTTTCGCTATAACATTGCAAAAGTTAGAAAATCTTTGAAGGTAAGAAAATTTGATTATACTGTTAGTGCCCATGGGGTCTAATTTTCTACCGATAAATTGACTAACAAACAAACATCACACATCTTTAAGTTGAACTATACCTTTCATATCTTCTTAGACAAGGGATAAACTAAATAGTAAGATTAGAGTGGGAAAAATGGCACGGCGGAGCCGGCTCCGTCACAGAACAGCCGGTTACGGCACGGAACGGCACGGCATGCGTGTCAGTTACGTGCCGTGACCATTTGCGTGCCGTATTCATCTTTTGAAACTTTGGCACGGCACGGCATAGCACGTGAAAGATTTAGTTACGGCACTGCACGACACGTAGTCACGTGTAATTAGGACCATTAGATATTGATTTAATGGTGAATCTTGAATAAACTAACTAAAATTATGATTAAATGGTCACGCGAGTCACGTATAGTCATGGTACGTTTAGGCACAGCGTGACTCACGTGGCGTGACCATTCGTGTGCCGTGACCACCCCTTGACATTTTGGTCACGGCACGGCACGAGACCAAAGTCACGGCGTGTTAGTCATGGCACGACATGTTTTTTCCACTCTAAGTAAGATTATGCATCATCCAAAAGAGATGATCATATACAGAGGCAGATTTAAGTGATAGGAATGGAGTCAATTGACTCTAATTTTTTTTTTAATTTGTATTTATGTATAATTTTTCTATATAATTTAGAGTAAAATGTCATAATATTTTAAAATTTACCTTCATTTTTCACGAGAAAAGTTTATATGATTTATCTCCGTGTGTGTTTGACCTTCATAATTCAAAAATCTATCATATATATCCAAAAAAATGTTCTATTGGACAACTAAATAAAACTAAGCTTGGAGCCAGATCAACCTAATACAACTCCATGGTATTAAATCATTGAGAAACAGTATGCATTAAGTTATGATTTTTTTTAATAAATTAAACCAAGTTATGAAACTTTACCTTAATTCATTTTTCCGCCTGATTTTCCTTGCTTATTAATTACCAATTTACTCGTTCCACCACCCCTCAAAAGAAGGTATAGAGAACTACGTTTTAGATAAAGATTAGAGGTGGTGCGCAAACGCTTAGAACTTTCATTATATTGTGCTGCCATGTTTCCTTCATTTGGTACCTAATTTGTGCCTTTCCACGATATATTTGGTGATGACAGCTAAAGATAACATTCTAATTTCTAAACTATTCATACAAGCATCAAATCACATGCAATTCTCAACCAAAATATACCTGCACCAATCATGAAGTACTAATTTTAGCAAACAAAACTAACCAACAAAGAACTCAAGCCTCTCGCTAAAAACAGGCATAGTAACAACACCACTATATATACATCTCAATATCTCTGTTCTCCTCCAACAACAACAGCAATCAATCAAATAAGGAGAAGCCACATAAAGGTCTTCTCATCTCCTAACACATTTAAAGTTCCCGTTTCGACCACAATCGTCACCAATGGAGATGAAGAACATCGCATGTGCCATCCTTGTTGTTGCAGCATCTGCCAGCGTGGCACTTGCCACTGATGCGCCCGCACCAGCTCCTGCTCAATCCAGCGCCTCCTATGCAGTCGTGCCTGCTGTTGGTGCTGCCCTTGGGGCCTCGGTTCTTTCCCTCTTGACCTACTACTTGCACTAATCTTGTTGCTTTGGAGGGAAAGAAATCATTAAAAATGGTGGATTTTATGTTGTTTTTGTATTCTTTTATGCAGTTTAATTTTTAAGTTGAAGATATTTGTAATCATGTGCATGGATTGAAATCAAATATTGAATTAAGCTCTTTATTTATGTGATCGTAGCATTTCACTGGTTTCAACGATGAATAGCTTGAATACATTATTTAGCCAAATAAGACTAATTTTTTTTTTTAGATTAAATCTAGTAACAACATCAGGGGCGAACCCAAGTAGTCCCAGGGGGGCAGCTGCCACCCTGGATTTTGAGTTTTAGTGAAAATCTATCGATCCTGACCAACTTTGTCCCCTCTGAAAATTTTTTTCCCCCCTCTGGATGTTTGATTTGTAATTCGGATTAAATTTAGGATTAAAATTGAAATAAATTTGTTGACTTTTGATTGATAATTAGAATTATAAGTTAGAGTATCAGAAATTACAATTCAAAGCATTGAAAAGTACAAGTTAAAGCATTATTTTTTATCGAGTACCCAATTAGTTAATGACTTTAAATCTGATTAGCTATTTAAATCCGATTCGATATTTTTTTACCCCCTCTGATGAAAATCCTGGATCCCCTCCTGAACAACATACTGGTTTTCCTCCACATCAGTGTAATGGGCTTGGGCCATATGTAGCCTGTTTTTGGATTAGTTATTTACAGTTTGAGGAAAGGATTCTTATATCATAAGTTCAGGGACTAGCACAGCCTGCACAGGCAACAGCCTACAACAATAAATAGCCATTTTTTTTTCTTGAAAAAACACAATCTCACTATTCTATCAAAATTTTCAAAGTAAATCATGAATGAATTTGAATAGACCGACCGAAATTCTATGGACATTTTCAATTGAATTTCCATGATTGGAAGTCAATTCTGCAACATATGCTTAAGTTTACAAAAGTAAACCTCAAACTATAGAGAGAACAGCAGAACCTGTGGTAGAACTTGGAACTTGCAGGAGAAGTAGGGGATAATCTAAATGACTTAGAAGCACCTCCATTGTTTCATTGTTCATGTCATAGCCTTTACTGGTAAATATAACTCGAGACCAGATATCCTTTTATCTTTTTAAATAGGAGTTACAATCAGAACATGCCATTTAGCCATAACCCAATTCTAGTCCCCAAATAATAACCGCTGTATCCTCTGTGAAAAATAGTAACAAATTTTTCCAGTTAGTCTGGAAGTACCAGCAAGGGGTTGACGGTTTATGATAATGGTACAAAACTGCCAGGTACTTTTGATTTCCTAAATAGTAACTTAGCTTGATGTTATAATCTTTTTAAGCTTTCATGATGTGGAATTTGATGGCACAAACTGTTAGTGAAGAACAAAGATATTTATACAAATAACAAACAAAGCAGTTCCAAAAACATCATATGTTATAGTTACAACAAAGAGATGACAACCAGAAATAAACAAAGTCAGTTATGTTCCCATCCATTGAGATGACATCCAGATAATGTGTTTGAAAAAGATTAAAGAGATCCTTAATTTAGCACCTACGAATAATTGAAGAAAAATGTATTTGTTTCCTTTATTGAGGAGTCAGACTGTATCCTCATTAATTCATTGAAGTAAAAGGCAATACCTTCAAAAGAAACTTGCTTCTGGAAGAACAAATTTTATCTTTGAGAGTTTATCAACCAATTGGGAAGCAGGACTTTGGGAAATGTTTAGTCACCTTAACCTCGCCATCCATTTATTTCTGCATTGAGCTTGGTATCGTATGTAAATAACCAGCACATAGACCAAGCCTAGGGCCAAAACTGTTAATGAAATGAAATAGTTGAATAATAAACTGAGGGAATTAGTTGGGGTGGGGTAAAATTGATGTTGAATGGCATTCGTTGCAATGGCACTGCATCTTTCCATTACTTTTCAAGACCAGTAAAACGTAGCAATGACTAAATTTTCAGCAGATCATCTAAATATTAAAATCTGTCCCAATAAGTTCCGAATGTTAACTATAAGCTTTATTGAACTACAAAATTCATACCTGTGACATACGAACCTTAATATTGTTAAAATTGTCATAAAAAACTGAATCTAACTAATTAATAGCATTAATAAAAGCAATCTTTGCTACAAGAATAAACAAGGCAGCAAAAATTGAAATTATAGACAAAGTAGAGAAGTTAGGTGGTGCCCTCTAAAGACCATAGCTAATTTCTGATGAATAGCATTCCCAGTTCTTATTACATTAACATCTTAGATTATCTGGAATTCCTAATATGTTGTTAACTCATTTAAGACCACCTCATCTTCATAGTTTCTAAATGCAGACTTTATTTCTCAAAATGAGTGCATCTTTAGTACGTGTTTGATTTATGATCTTCTACAACTTTCTCCTACTCGAATAATTAATACAAAGTATATAAAAATGGAATTCACAAAAAAAGGAGAAAGAAATAACCTCAAATGTCTAATGATTTCTCAGATTTCCATTCATGGAAAGAAATCTTGTCAACTGTATTAGGCCGGAAGTACAAAGGAGTACCCCACCCGTTTATAAGACTACTTTTAGACCAACTCATCTTCACATTTTGTAAATCCAATCCTGACACATGCTCTATCATCAAACCAGCGGTATTGTGCTTGACCAAGCCCTGGCAATCTGGTCGGTAATCAAACAACCCGCCTGGATATTCTGTCCATCTCTTGTATGTTAGGTTCACATTTTTTAATGTTATGTTGTGGAGTAGGCCATGATTTGTACCCGATAGGAAAACCCCATTTTCGGAAACAGCTGAAATGTTCTCAAATCGGAGGTTAGAAATGGACCCGGACTTGGAGGTTGAGAATCGTGGGCAGCTTGTGATATAGATGGGCTCTGCTCGGCCCCACCATAATGGGTCATAGTATCTCGTGCTTATTTTGATGTTAGAAAAGACTAAGTCCCGAGCATTTCCTACACAAAAATGTACAGAAGTGTGACAAAAGGAGTTATCTATATATTTGTTGTCAAGCTTATACATAAAAGAAAGAGAAATGAAAGGGCAAACAAGCATTGTTGTTTGCTAGTAAGATCTAGGCATTTTAAACCAGAGTGCATTCACAAATTGAACCATTAATGAAATATGTGATTTAGTACATTAAAACAAGTTATCTTTTACCAAAAAGAGCAAACGAGTCATCTTGAAAGCGCAAACAAGTTCGATAGCTCTGCTTTAGACAACTGAGATTCTGATGATGCAATTTTCTCCTAAGAGTTTCAGTTAGATTAAGAGCAAAATCAAGTTTGTACCAGAAAAATTTAGTTCACAGTGCACATGTTTATTTATTTTTTTGCCTTCATGGCCAAATTAAGAGAGGGTTTAAGCATAAACTATAAGGTTTTCACATTTAATATGCATAAGTACAATACCTCCATCACGTATCTGCACTCCAATCCCTCGGTGCGCCTCTACAATGGTAATGTTATCAAACAAGAATTGTCTAAAATCAAAATAGCTAGCGCTTCCCAATTTGATTGCACTTGACTTTGTTCGGATCCAGCAGTCAGTGACAGTCAGTTTAACAACTGGTCCAGTGGATGATTTGGGGCAGATAGCATCATCCCCAGTATCGATGTGGCACTTGCTGATTCTTGTGTTGTTTGAATCCGTTATGTCTATGCCATCATTGTTTGGCGAATTAAAATCTCCAAATATGGAAATGTTGTGGATCCATGACTTTTGACACCTCACCAGATGCAGACTACAAATAGCATCCAACAATTTTTTTCAAATAATCAAACTCAAAAACATTGTATTGTTGTGCTATACCGACATTGTGTGTTTTTTCTACTTACATGCATGTTGGCTATACCAACATCCTTACTAGTTTGGAGATTTTAACAAATGTGATCAAGGTTGGTGATTTGTTCAAGGGGAATTGCTGTAAAAAAAATTCAGTATTTTATAAAATCTCTTTGCATATTCCAAATGAAAATCAAAATTAGATACTATAACTAAATTGCATAGAACTTAGGAAATGCATCAATCCAACCCGAACCAATATCCAAAAAGTCCTGACATGTCAGATCCTACGGTGATTAAAACTGAACCATCAAGTCAATATAACCATCAAGTCAGTACATTGCATAGTCATAACAGAGCCATAAAACCATGTCCTGAGTCCACACAACTAGGGGTGTCAGCGGGTATGAAACGGGTCGGGTTGGAACCATTTCATACCCTTACCCATTATGTTAACCAAAAAAAACTTTATCATTACCGTACCCGATAAGCTAAACGAAAAAAGACCTCACCTATATCCATCTTATCAAATACGGTTCGTGGCAGGTAAACAGGTAAAAGAGTACCATTAAATAGATATATATGAGTCATGACTAAAACTATATCATATTATTCATCACCTTCATATAAATATAGATATATATATAGAGAGAGAGAGAATGGCTAATATCAAAACATTTGTTCCTGGACCTTGGAACAAACGCTTCGGTTTTTAAATTTTCAAAGTCCAAACGGTCGATCCAAACCGTTCAACATTCAATCTATATTGAAATGTGTTTGGAGACCAAATTTTACATTTTTTTGAATTTTTTTACGAATCAGAGCAAGGTGATATTTTTTATTGCAGAAAGAGCCCTCCTCATGAACAAATTTGGTTTTGAAACACACCACTTTGCTGAGGTTTGTTTTGTGCAGTATGGTTGGTCAGTCAGTTCTTCCAAGCATTTAGTTTGACATACCCTACTAAATCATTTTAGATACCCCAGAAAAACTGGGATACATTGCCCAAATGCCCATACAAACATCCCTTGTACATGTGTCAAATTCTCCTTATTGCAAAGCACTTATTATATCAGATATTATAACCTCAAAAATGAATTTGGTGCGCATGTCTGTGTGGCACTATTAGGGAGGTGGGGGTTTGCGCGAGAGTGTAAGAGAGAGACTCACTGTTCCATCATCGTCTATAAAACGACGCCTTAATCAGAAACGTTGGTGACCACATTAATACTGCCATCTTCCAGCCGCCGGTATTGCCTTATTTGTTACCATGTTGAAATAGAAGTTATATGTCTTTCCAGTGATGATAATATTAGTTAAAAAGTTGATGAAATCAAGCGACAGCCTACTTACGTACATATCTTTCTAACTTGTTCTCTAAAGGCATCTATAAAAGTGAAATGAAATTATTGAATGAAAAAAAAATGACATTGATTTTTTTCTTTATTAATTTCAGTAGGCAACTTGAATGAATGTATTAAGTCAGTTTTAAAATCGATGTTTTCAATGATTCAGAAGTTTTTCACTGTTTATTAAAATCAACATTTTTAAAACTGGCTTAATAAATAGTAAAATAATTCCAAGAAATGTTAAATTTGGTCTCCAAGCACATTTTAATATATAGATCACATCTAACAGTCTGGATCGACCGTTTGAACTTTGAAAATTGAAAAACCAATTGGTTGCACCACGGCTCCGGAACTGTTTTGATATTAGCTAACCTATATATATATATATATATAGAGAGAGAGAGAGAGAGAGAGAGATGGGCTAACTTGTTTTGGGAATTAAAGAAGATGTTTTACTTCCCGCTCATATCTTTATTTTCAAAGTTCAAATAATCGATTCGAAAATTCCAACATGATCTTCATATTAAAATGTGCTTGGAGACCAAATTTTATATTTTTTGGAAAAATTTTATTATTTTTTCAGAATTTTTTTAAATCACAGTTTTTTCATTAAATAAAAAAATAATAATAAATTCAGCAACACAATGATTTTCAAAAATTCTGAAAAAATAGTAAAAATTTCCAAAAAATGTAAAATTTGGTTTTCCATCACATTTCAATATGAAGATCATGTAGGAACGTTCAAATCGACTATTTGAACTTTGAAACTGAAGATATGAGCGGGAAGTAAAATATCATCTTTAATTTCCAAAGCAAGTTAGCCCATCTCTCTCTCTCTCTTTCTCTCTCTCTATATATATATAATATGGAAAACACGTTGAGCACTTTAAATCGACTATTTGAACTTTGAAAACTGCAAAAACGAATTGGTAGCACCAAGGCTCAGGAACTACTACTTTGATCTTAGCCGACCTCTCTCTCTCTCTATATATATATATATAATTTTATAATTTTTATTTTTAATTAATACCGTATATAGGATAACGGATAAGAAATAGTCTTTATCCGTCTTATCGATACGGTATGGGTCGGCTGGACGGGTAAAAGGGTGCCATTGACACCCCTACACTGCACACAACCCATTCTTTTTATTTTTAGAAATTTACAGCCCACTCATAATGAATACCATCGGGCTACAAAAATGGAATTCACATCCTCCCTGGTACCGTAATAGGGAATATTTTACAATTACTTGATCTGGACCGTTCTTTTTAACTTGGCACGAATCTCAAAGCCCAATAATACTGCCCCTCAGTCAGCCCGAATCCCAAACCAGCTGAGAGTTAATCTCAAACGGTAAATAGCTAATTGTAAAAGGGAATCTTTTACGGTACCGTCGAGGATATGGATCCACAAAAATGGCCATCCTACCTTTTACTTCGTTGATCTCACCTAATATAATTTTAATTATAAATAAAAAGAAGTAGAAATGTAGAATTATACCACCAGTAAGCGGGCTGATTAAGCGTGATATCCCAAACCTTGACATCCTTCGAGTCCAAAAAGCCCACTAACCTGGGCCTGCACTCATCTCCTGAACACTTCCCAGTCGCATTCCAGCTCACCATCACGTTCTTCCTCTCGTTCTCCAGTACAACAAACTCCCCTCCCTGTCCATTTATCTCACCTCCTCCAGTTATCCCAGCTCCGGTAGCGTTCTCCGCCAGCACAACATACCATCTGTCCGACTCGTTCGGGTAATCCTCCTCCTTCGTCCCGCCTAACAGCCTCGCCCCCTCTTGGACCACCAGTGTGACGCCCGATTTCAGAAAGACTGTGGCAGTCAGGTAGTCTCCACCGGAAGGAAGGAGTACCCGACCTCCGCCGGACTGGTGGCAGACGTCGATCGCCGCCTGGATCGCTGTCGTGTCGTAGTGCTTCCCGTCGCCGATCGCTCCGTATTCGGTGACTAAGAAGGTATCTAGGCCGTCGCTGATGCCGGATTCACGGCGTGTATCGAGGCATTGGGAAGTGGTGAGAGAGATGAGGAGAAGAGAGATCAGAGTCAGAGGGATAGGTTCCATGACTTGTCAAGCTCAGGTAGGTAGATATTCAGTTTTATTATCGTTTTCGCCTTTGTTCTTCGCGATATGTTGATTGGTGCTTCTACTTCGATTTTTGTAAATTGCTAACCGCACGTGCGTATTGTACGAACCTTTTCTGCGTGGTGTCTATTTCTAATGGAGCCGTGCCACGTAATTGTTTATGTTTGTTTCCGTGAAGCTCTTTTGGCAGCCAAGTGCTTTGAACTTCGTGTTAACGAGAGTAATCAAGTACGGAGTCAAGACTTTTAGACTGTGAGATCAGATGGGAAATTTTTTATCTATAAAAATTATTAAATACATATAAAAATTATTAAATACAGATGTACGGAAATAAAAAGAGTATTTCGTTTTCAACAAATATAGAGATTGGCTAATATCAAAACGTTTGTTCCTAGACTGCGGAACAAACGTTTCGGTTTTTACATTTTCAAAATCCAAATAGTCGATTCAAACTGTTCAACATTCAATCTGTATTAAAATGTGTTTAAAGACCAAATTTTACATTTTTTAGAATTTTTTTACTATTTATTAAGTTAATTTTAAAATTGCTGATTTTAATGATCAAGAAATTTTTTACTGTTTATTAAAATCAGTAATTTTAAAAAGAGCTTAATAAATAGTAAAAAAATTTAAAAAAATGTAAAATTTTGTCTCCAAGTACATTATAATATAAATATCAGATCGAATGGTTTGGATCGACCGTTTGGACTTTGAAAATTGGAAACCAATTGGTTGCACCCAATTTGAATCATAAATTGGTTCCATATATATATTGATGGATCTGGACCATTGAGACCGATCCATAAATTTGGATCTGACTCAATGAGTCAGATCTTTCTATATTTGTTGGAAACGAGATACTCTTTCTATTTCAGTACATCTGAATTTAATAATTTCTAAAAATAAAAAATTTCCGGTCAGATGTGAATGGAGATCAAGCATATAAAAATTTTATATTACGAATGAGATCAATTTAACAGTTCCATAAAGTTATGTTAAACTATATATAAATTTACTAATAAATACAAACTTTTTGAAATTAAATAGGGATCAATTAACCTCTACAGTATGTCTCTGTCTCTGATAGTAATAGGCTAATAGCTGATAGTGAGCGGATAAGGGGTGTTGATTTTTGACCTTAAAAAGGAGACTCTTTATTGGGTTTTGCACGGTGGACAAAAATTTACTCATTAGTAAGTAGCGGAGTAAACTCTTTACTCCACTCTTAAGTAGTCAAACGAAGAGTAAATTTGAAGGATTAAAGTGGAGTAATATTTGAGTTAATATGGAATAAGTTACTCCACGTCTTTAACTGGAGTAGCTTACTCCACCTGTAGGTCCCGTGATTAGAATAACGTCCAACTTATAATTTCTCTCTCTTCCTCAACTTACTCCATCAAACTTCAACCAAACATGATTAATTTAATTTATCTTTACTCCACAACCAAACACAAACATGACCTTAAGAGGTGTGAAGTGGCGGGAAAAACACTTCAAACTTATTTTAGCTGAGATAAATGAAGTATATGGGACAAAGGAATGCAGAAGAATCGGCTGTTATTGGCTGTTTATGGAGATCCAAGTAGAACAGACAAGCGTAATTCGTAATATTCATATTCGTTGTAATTGTAATGCTTGGAGAATTAATTATATGGCGGAATTTTGTGTCTACACTTGTCAATGTTTTTTTCCTTCTCTAAATTTTACTATATCTTAATTATTATTGTAAAACATAAAAAATATCATATTTACTCTTCTTCTCGAGTGTTAAAATTATTTCCCCTTTAATATTATAAATTACATATTTATCCTTGTAATATATAAAAACTCTCATATTTATCATTCTAAAATAAAATTGCATATGCTTCTTCTAAAATATAGAAACACTTCAATTAAATTATCCTTTTACCTTTATTGTAAATAAGAAAACTCTCTTTCTCTTTCTCATCTAATAATTCTAGGTGCACGTAGAAAAGCATAGATAACGAATCTTGACCTAATCTAACTGGATTCATATTCGAACTTAACATTCAAAACTGGCTCATAGTCATTTAGATATTCACTTATCATAGGCTTTTATTGCGGGGGCTTTACTTTAGACGGTGCCCAAAATTGAGATTTCTGGGGTTCCAGAATCCGTCCACGCATATTGAAACAGTTCAACGGCTGAATTCGGAATTTTAGAGATTTCAAAATTACTGTTCATGATTTTGAATTTCAGCAGATTTGAATCCATATCAAAGAGACTTACTTTTTTCTTCCCTATGATTTTCAGACAAATATATTTATGCCTCCCGCACCGCATTACTTGGATATTACTTTTCCGATCTGAAATACATCAGATGAATATTTATACGGCTGTGAATAATGTTTGATAATTTTATATCTTATCTGTTTAATTTGATGCGCTGCCCAACTAAGCAAATAATATAAACAATGTCTTCTCCGATGCAGTAAAATAAATAAGAGAGAATTTCAGTGGTGACCGTATCTCAATTTCATTATTAAACACTTTTGGTGTTCTATCCGCCAATAGTCACGATTAAAAGATAAATTTTCAGATTGAAAAATAAATACATTATTTTTATGTGTAGAAGTCTAAATTTACTTAAAATTGTACCCGCCACACTTATTGCACACGTAATGCTATGATTAGAACTAACATTGAAAAGATTCTGAATTTTAGTGATTGTACTCTTCCTCGATGCCTCCTTCAGGTCTCCCCACAGCACGAGAGCCCTCAGGTTATTTCATCTACGTTTATCTATGCTTACCTACTTAGCCCTTTTGTTTGAAAGCACCTTAATTTCATTTGTTACTCTGGGACATTCTTTGCAAATGCAATTAATAGACATGATTATAATAACACGCTCTTCATTTTAAATGTATCGTGATATAAATTCATTTTTCGTTGTACCATAAATGACCCAGATTTGCAATTCTGGTTTGAGGCTCTAGCTAGGGGCAGAGTCAGACTTTCAAGTTATGAGGCTCAAATATGAATGAGAGTCGGTCATATCAAATTTTCATGCTACGAATGGGGGTCAATATTACCGTATCTATAGCATTACCCTATACTATATAGAAAATTGTATATAAGTACAAAAATTTTCAAAATAAATGGAGTCAATTGACCCCATTGCTTGAATGTAGCTCCGCCTCTGGCTCTGGCTGTGCTTGAAGATCCATCCAAGCATGCAGGTGTTGTTAACTTTTAGTAGAGATAGCAATTCGTTCCCCGTGATTGGATGCTTTTATAATTAGTGTTCATCCATATTCCATTTCAATTTTTACAAAAACTTCCTGTATAAAAGATAGGTAACAAAAGTGACAATTAATGTTACCTACTCGATCATGAGATAAAGTACCTCAATTATGAGCATTACATTGCAGGTATGATGAAGTGAACCATTTCTATGAAAAGGCACCCAGCTCCAAGATCACACAAACCCTGGCTTGATCATTTCTACCCATTGCATGGGGCCATTGTTGCTGCCAGGGGCGAACTCAGAGTATTTCAGAGGGGTAGCTCGCCAGGGGGTAGACCCAGAGTATTCCAGGGGGGCAGCTGCCCCCCCTGGATTTTGAGTTTTAGTGGAGATTTATCGGATCCGATCGACTTTACCCTCCTGGAATCTTTTTTGCCCCACTCTGGACGTTTAATTTGTAATTTGAGTTAAATTTAGAGTTAAAATTGAAATTAAATCTGTTGAATTTTTATTGGTAATTAGAATTATAAGTCAGAGCATTAGAAATTACAAGTCAAGGCATTAGAAAGTACAAGTTAAAGTATTATTTTTTGTCGAGTACCCAATTGGTTAATGGATTTAAATCCGATTCGATATTTTTTTACCCCCCCTAACGAAAATCCTGAATCCGCCCCTGGTTGCTGCAGGAGGAAATCCTGTCTCTGAGCTCATTCATACCAGCTGGAGTGCTGGTTCCCTGTCTTACACCTCCTTCAGGTTTAAGTCTACTGCTGCTATAATTAATTTACCATCATGTGTGATGTATACTTAATTAACATTTGCTAATGAATAATGTATTCAATCTCTGTGCTGTCTCTCCATCAAACTCTTGTATATCTTTTGTTAATTTATTATGTCATGAATGTAATTTAATATTCGAGTGAATTCATCTAATTGTTTTTAATTACTTCTTCAACTGTTGCACGAATGCTGACTTTTCTGACCTGCGGGGCTTGCCTGTCAGAATTTTCTGATTTTTCATTTTCTTTTATTTTCTATTATTTGACATATACAAGGTGTATAATATAGCTACTACGTACTATGATATCATCAATTTACACTAAGTCAACATAATTTTTTCATTGGACCTTATTATACTAATTGACTTTTTATTTATAATTTAGATTTATAACCAATCTATTTTAATATCATTTATTTAATTCTTTTTTCTATTGGTATATTTTTTATGGAAATCTATCATTTTGTATGAGAATTTTTTTTTGTTTTATAATATGTTTTCGTTGCAACGCACGGGCACGATACTAATAAACTTTTAAAATAGATAATTTCATAAAAATATTATAATATCTACTAACTCCATAAAAATTTAAAGTTATTTTATATTCCTTTATATTTATTTAATGTTCTATTTAGTTATTTTAAAATTTAATTGACAAATATGTTCTTTTATCTTAAAGCATTTTGAATTGAGAGTAAATGATAATAATGATGCTATTTTAGAAAAAGATATTATGCCTGAATGACTATCACGCTACTGGTACATGAGATTGAACCTATATTACCCATATTGTACCAATTTGTAATTTACCAAGCGCTGACAAAATCCTCTAGGAAGGGCTATGGATATATATATATATATATATATATATATATATATATATATATATATATATATATATATATATATCATATACTCTGCCTGTGTCTGGATCCATTTTTTCTTTTTTTTTTGCAGATACATATATGTGAATATGTAGATACGAATACATATATGATTTTGTTTTGAAAACTGATACGAACAAGAATACAGATACAATATATTTTCTAAATTTATAGGGTTAAACTATCTCATTCTTTTTGTACTCCAATCATGTCTCATATCTCTATCTCCTAAAGTTCCAACAGTCAATCAGAACCGCTCAACATGATATTTATATAAAAATGTGCTTGGAGACTAAATTTTATATTTTTTTAATTTTTTTTTACTATTTTTTTAAATAGATATAAAATTAATGTTTATGAATGGTCCAAATACAGTCATTTTGTACTCGTCTAAAAAAATAATAAAATATTTTCAAAATAAATATAAGATTTGGTCTCCAAGCACATTTTTATACGGAGATCATATTGAGCGGTTTGGAACGACTGTTTGGACTTTAACAATAGAAATAAAAATATCACATGATTTGGACACAAAAACAATGGGGTATTTTTTACCCCTACTCAAGTTTAAAATAGGCTCAAATTTTCATTTTACTTATTATTTTATCCATATAAAGTTTAGACTTTACTCTGGGCTCCCAAAATTATTATTATTTATTTGATTGTTCCTCAGTGAACAAAGTCCTTCCCAAACATATCATATTGATTATTTAATTTTTGTTAACAAGATATATATTTTTCAAATGCAAACTTATTATGAGAAAAAATATGTTTTTATTCATTATGATCGAACATATATAATCGAGTAAGTTTATATCCGATAAAATATTTGATTCACATTCATATACATTTTAATATCTGATTACGTACTCTTATTTTTTTTTTTTTTTTTTTAAAAGAGGCATGATAGCCCATTCCATTACGGAAATCAGATAATTACAAGGTCCAGATCCTCTAGTGATATGCTAGAGTGATATCCGCAAAAAACAGAACAGGAAAGAAGTAAAGTAAACATACAATCCAGGAACATGAGCTATCTAAGCTCCAAAAATATGATAAGGTAGCTCTGACTAAACCACAAAGTAAATCACTAAGACAAGCAAATGTAAAGTTCAGAAAAGAGTAGTGATAGATCATCTTCATGCAGGAGGCATCGGCTCATCTTGGCCTTGATAAACCATTATCTCCATAGGCATGTAGCTAGCTAAAGGAATGGCATCCTCCACAACCGGTAGCCAGCCCCCAGCTGCTTCCTGCAGATTGACAGTGAGAGATCCTGTCCAATACAAAACCACAGATTTAATTAGAAGTATGATATGTCTAGCTGTTTGAGCGGTTGTATTATTAAAACATAGGTCGTTTCTATGTTTCCAAATATTCCAACATAAAGCACTAAAAACTATCAAGAACCCGGATCTGTGCACAGCAGGTAAGTGACAAGCAAATGTAATAATATCATTAAAAGAGTTCCATTGGTGCAAAATATCTTCCTAACCAGAACCAGACCTGTTGAGTGAGTGGACATTTGAGGAATAGGTGTGTTACTGTTTCGGGTTCAGAACAGATTAGGCAGTGTTGGTCTCCATTCCACCCTTTGTTGACTAAGTTGCATTTAGTAAGAATTTTATCATGTTGAGTAAGCCACATGAACACACGAATTTTTGGAGGGACTGGTAATGACCACCACAACAATGGTAGAATAGGTAGCATTCCTCTAAAATTTAGAAAATTGTATAAAGATTTAGTAGAGAACTTCCCTGAAGGTTCCCATCGCCACGACAAGGTATCATTATCATGAGTAAATGATGTGACACTAATTATTTGGAGGATTTCTAACCAGTCAATCAGATTTGTCCCTGTTAGAGTGTGGGTGAATATTATTCTGGACTCCTGTGAGTGAATAACCTCCTCTACAGAGATAGATTTATTCCTACACAACTTATATACAAAAGGAAATCTGGTAGCTAAAGAGCAATTGAGGTACCAAATGTCAGTCCAAAATCTAACTTGAGATTGTGCCCCAGGGTCATATGTGATTACTTGGAAGAGAGATTCTTATGACATCTAGATCTTTCATGGCACTTAATACACATCTGTAATTACCAATGAAATGTTTTAATCATAATATCAAATGTTCAATTATCAAAGCAGAGCTCCGCTCCGCTGGTCTTTATGCCGAGAACGGAGTAGGTCCGATGCCCTTCGGACCTACTTTTAGGTTCAACGAGCATTATGACCGTCCAATCTAATTTAAGATTTGTGAGCACGAAAATCGAAACAGACACGCACGAATTTTTAAGTGTATGCACGATCTTAAAGCAAATTGACGGAGATTAAACCCATCGGACCTACTCTCAAGTGCTTTATGCCACAAGTAGATTGGCTCCAGCCTCCAGCTAAAGGCGTCACGTGAGAATCGGAGAGAGATGTCAGAGACAATAATGGAGTGCATGATCCAGGGCCTGAACCTGAACATGTCGAAGGGGCCCATTAGAAGTCGGCTCGCGTGAAGGATTCAGATCTGGTCCCACACTCCCTGCCTCTATGTCCTTGTTCTGATCTTACTTCTGAGCCTTTCCTTCTACTTTTCTTTGCCAAATCAGTGCTAATTACATAATTTATGACATTTACGAGCAAAAAAATTAAACTTTTAATAAGATCGTTGTTTGATTATCCGGTTCTAAGAAGTGCCGAAATTTAAATATCGACTATTATCTTTTAAAAAAAAATTCTTTTTCTGACTAAAAATTAAGAGAGTTAAAATGCACTATTGGTCTTGTGCTTCAATCATACTTCACATCTTTATCTATGTTCTCAAAGTTCAAATAGTCGATCCGAACCGCTTAATATGATCTACATATTAAAATGTGTTTAGGAACCAAATTTTATATTTTTTTAGAATTTATTTACTATTTTTTTAGATAGGTACAAAATTATTGCTTCTTGACCATTCAAAAACAATAATTTTATACCTATATAAAGAAATAATAAAAAAATTCAAAAACAATGATTTTATACCGCTTAACATGATATACATATAAATGTGTTTAGGGACCAAACTTTATATTTTTTTTAGAATTTGTTTACTATTTTTTTAATAGGTACAAAATTACTGACCATTCAAAAACAATGATTTTATACCTATATAAAGAAATAGTAAGAAAATCACTGCTTCTGACCATCTAAAAACAATGATTTTATCTCTACAAACAATGATTTTATACTTAATTATTTGTTTGAGTTGTTTGGATCCACTGTTTGAATTTGAAAACAGAAATAGAGATGTGGGGTATGAATATTTATTGCTTTCGGTGGTAGATTAAGAGAGATAAAGAAGGCCTTTTTATTATTATTATTATTTTTTTTTTTTTCAAATTGCTGTACCAGAGATCAAACGCTCTTTATCTCTGTTTAAAACAGTTGCGTAATTTTGTTTTTTTAACATGTAATCTGTGTGGGAAAAAAGTACATTTTGTCTACTACCGGAGAAAATTCAATACTTGAGATCATTTAATTACCAACGAGTTGAGCAATCAACTTTTTTTCTGTACTTGCTTCAATGTTTGCCATTTTATGATGCACATTGACAAGTCATAAGTGCAATAATAGAATACCCGGTACATAGTGACAGCGCCAGAAGCAATAAATAGTTGACCGGAGTCAACTATTGGATTTGAAAATTAATGAAATCCATACTATGATCAGTAACAAAATATCACCATTCCTTGTTTTATAACAACTTTATAGGAGCTCAAAAACTTGCTATTTGTCCATGTAAAACTTAAACAAAGCAGTTCAGGAATCTTACAGACAAGACATCCTTGTCTTTTTCCCATCTAACACAATTATCAAGACTGGACATGATCTTAAAATAAATTAAGCTATATACCATATCCTAAATCATATAATAATTCCTTAATTATCTGGCACACTCACGTGCATGTAACCTTAATTAGGATTAATTACGTAACACGCACCAACACTACGTACACATTGAGGAATTACACAAACCATTGTATTTGTATCGATCTATACTTGAACGGCCAAGGCCAAGATCACTCACACTTGCTGAGAGGGAAGCCGCATAAACATGCATTGCTGACAAACGAAGTCGCCTCAAATTGATCGTAAGGCGGTCCCGTCGGGATCGTGCCGCACAAATGGTTATGACTCAGATCAAGGTGGCCAACGTAAGCAGCTGAAGAGAGTGAATGCGGCACCTTACCGCTTAGCTTGTTGTATGACAAATCAAGTACCATGAAGTATGATTTTGAATCGAACACATCCGGTATCTCACCTTCCAATGCATTCTTGCTCAGGTTTAACATACCAAGCCCCTTGCTTTGAAGAAGCTTGGGTGGTATGTTGCCAGTAAGCTTATTATCATCGAGATATAAGGAGGATAGTACTGGTACTGACCCGAGATTCGATGGGATTGAACCACAGAGTTGATTTCCAGCCAGGTCTAGATCTGCAAGGCGGTTCATGTTCCCAATAGAAGAAGGAATTGAGCCTGAAATCTGGTTTCTTGCCATCAAAGCGCGACTCAACATCTTCAAGTTTCCAAAGTCAGAGGGGATTAAACCAGAGATCTGATTGTTCGTCAGATCAAGGTGCTTTAAATCCGACATAGAGGTTAAAGAAGCCGGGATCTTACCAGTGAGTTGATTGTCAGCTAGATTGAGCACAGCAAGGTGAGAGAGTTTACCAATGGAAGATGGTATCGGGCCAGTGAGACGATTACCTGGTAGATCTAAAATTCTAAGTGCTGGCAGCGATGTAGTGATGCACTCTGGTATTGGGCCAGTGATCTGTTTCCAATCAGCTACTACCAGATTTGTCAGACGGTCGAGTTTGCAAATAGAGGAGGAGAGCTTGCCAGACATAAGACCAGAATTTCTTCCTGATCGAACAAAGATCGGATCTTCAGACTCACCACGCAGTGTAATATCGGCCACTCGGCCATTGGTCGGATCACAATTGACACCGTACCAGTTGGAGCAACAGTTTGTACCAGTCCACGAGGAGAAGATGCCTAGATACGGCTCTGAGAGACCAGCCTTGAAGTCGAGTAGAGCGGTACGATCTGAATCTGAGCATGAGATAGCAGTGGAGAGGAGAGAAAGAAAGAGAAGCGGTACGAGAGGTATGAAGAAGGTAGCCATTGAAGTGTAATCTTAGCTAGCTTCACTGTGCTTCTTGTTTGTTTCTTAACTTGTGGAGATGGAGGTTGGCCTTATAAGCGAGCTTTAACAAGGGTTTAACTGCTAGATTCTGACGGTTTTGCCCCCGGAAGGAGTAAGATATGTATGCATTCCAACTTTCCAAGGGATTAATTTTAGGGGTAGAGAAGGAAATACGAATTTAAACAAAAGAGTGAGGGAGCACGTTAGTTTGTAAGTAATGGGGCCATGGGGGTGGCGAGCATTTAAAGAGAGATGTGTCGTTATCTGACTGACCGGTCCAGTTCATTTAAGACCAAAAATATAAATGAAAAATTATTTCTTGTCTTGTGGCAGTTGGATTGAAATGGAGTGGTTGAGATTGCGGTCATCAAGCCATGAAGAGAACTACAATCACTAACGAATGGCTCGATGTCGATGGCATGAAATCAGAAGCACTTTTCCACGAAGGACAACGCATTAAATTCTGCACCCTTGTTTTAGTGCAGTAAAGCAACAATTTAATCAGGATTTCCGTTCGCTTCCTTTATTCACGCATTGAAAATAAGAATGGTATTTTTCAAGACGAGATTATCCGATTCAAAACCTATCTAGTATCTAAGTTGTAAATAACAATAAATATCAATTCATTAGAAATTAGGATATTGATTTTTCACACCGGCTACCATAAAAGGTGATGGCCGCTGTGGTCCTATGCAAATTTTGGAGGGAGATATCTTATGTTGATTTAAACTGTGCAAATTTGATTGAATGAGTCATGCAAACTATCGCACATTGCTGGTAGAGATTACTAATTTTGTGTAATTACCTAATTTCCAACTGTATCTCGACTTAGTTTAACTAATTTAATATTTCTAAATCCGGACCAGAAATAATACTAAATACTAAAATATATAAATGGATAGATTGTAGACTTAAGCATTTACATCTCTGGTACTATTAGAGTTTCTAATTTTGATGTGACAGTTTCTAATTCAGTTTCAGAGATGTGAGAAAATTTCTTATTTAGAAATTATGCACTAAAGTTTCTTATTAAGAAATTGTTTATAAACTTCATACTGATCAAATAATTGGCTCAAATTATTTCTCTTTTTTAATTTTTTGTTGATGTGGCTTAATAGAAACTCTAAAATTAATTTCAGAAATGTGAGAGTTAGAAATTTTAGAGACCTTAATTTTTAAAAATTGGTTCACTGTTAATTAGAAACTCATTTGAGTTGCTGAGATGTAGATGCTCTTAATTCTATTACTCGATTAGAATCCAAACGTGCTTCAGCATTCGCTATAATAATCTTACTTAATTATTATAGTCGAATATATTAAAATTATTAGCGACTTCCAATTAGAAAATCAAAGATCAAATTACAATAGCTATCTACGAGTTCTATGAATGTATTGCCACTCTCAATTTGAAGATTGATTTCTAAGAACTACTATAACTACTATTTTATAAAAAAAAAGTCCGGCTAGAATGACATCAGTGTCATTTCAGTCTATATAACATCAATTTTAAAATCTATCAAATCAACTTCAAACGACGAATCCAAACCGTTCAAATCAATTTTCTTCATTAGTTGTGCGTTTATGTGCAAAATTTATTATTTTTCGAACTTATTTAGTATCAAGTTAAGCGGTCAAATATGAAAGTTTATAAGTTAATTTTAATGCATTCATTTTTTAATATTTTTGACCGCTTGACTTGATACTAAAATAACTTGAAAAAATAAAAAAAAAATGCATGTAAACACATCACTTATACAATAAATCGGTTTGAATGTTTGAATTCGTCGTTTGAAGTTTATCCAATAAATTTTGGATTTTGTGTCATATGACAACGGTAAATTATAGAGAACAAATTATCTTTTTGAATCATTGTAAACATTGCACTATATGTGGGTTACTGGCTAATCAACTGATTAATGTAATAAAGGAAAAGTAGAGATTTTAATTCTTAAATATTTTCAGAAAAATCAACATAATTTTTTAACTTCTATTTCAACATATATATGTCTTTTGCTCTTTGTTAGCTTTTTGTGGTTATTTTCTAATAATTGGGATCTGATACTATTGGTTTGTAAGTTACCGTTTTGTTTCTTATATGAAACGGGCTCTCATCCTTTTTTCAAAAATTTCAACTAATTTGATATATAAACTTCTATTCCGGTAGAAATTACACCTCCCATTTACAAATAGATTATACGTTGTAACTGTTACTGAATTTAATATGTTTAAAAAATTTGTCAAAAGATACGGAAATCATTTAAAAAAATTCAAAAAATTGTATGAATGAATAGAAGATACAATGTATAATTAAAGGTTTTTCGGAAAGAAAATGCGACCACCATACAGATCATTTCTATCCGTCGCTGATCCTTTATTAAATCATACGGCTGCTAAAGAAAATCTAAAAATTAAAGTCTGTATAGACAATTTGATCTTGATTGAGAGGACCACGCATTTATGTGAGCAAATGCACCGTCACTTTTATAGCAGCTTGGATTATAATCTATGTTACCCGATACTTCACCTAGGGTCCCGTACCATCCGATATGGACCCGATACGTGTCTGATACGCCAGCTGACGTATCGGCTTACGTGGCGTATCCTACACACCTCCAATACTCCACCGATACGCTCTGATACTTCCCGATACGCCACGGATACTCCCCGATATGCCACAAATACTTGTACATCCTGTGGACCGCACCCGTACACCGTGCAAGAACCCAAAAAAATTTCCAGCAGCGTGAATCAAACTTGAGCTTGTTTGTTGAGAACCAAAGCAACTACTACTACACTACACGAGCCTTTATTGCTAATATATGTAACTATGGTATAATATAAGTGTTTAATTAATAATATAATTAAAATAATAAAAAATAATATATTTAATCGGTGTATCGTATCCGGAATTTTTAAAAATTGTCGTATCGCCGTATCCGTATCGTATCCGATATGATACCCGTACCCGTATCTATGCAACATAGATTATAACCCAAGTATAGAAAAAAAAAAAAAAAGCTTGCATAAATCTGAGAAGGATTTACCTACTTCATAAAAAAAAAAAAATGTGAGCAGAAACAGGGGTGTAATTTTAATTTATGAAGGTTAATGAAAAAAATCTGAGCAGGAAACAGAGGCGTGATTTTAATTTATGAAGGCTAATATACACTTATAGAATTATAGTACTCTAATATTTATCTTTAATACAGTATGAGATTCAGCAATGAAAAGTATATATAAAAGTGTAATGCTTCAGTACAACATATTTTATAAGGGAAGTTTTAGTAAATAATTGTGACCGTCCGATCAAATAAGAATCACTAAAAATTATTTGCTTTTTATAAGACTAATTTTAGTAAGAAAATATCCATTAATAAATGTGGCTATGTGGATTTCAACAAAAATACTTTTACATCCTTCTCATTTAAGTTTTGAAAGTATCAATAACTTAGCGTAAGTATCCAATTACATAAATATAAAATCATTCAATGAAAATTTGTTGCTCGGGATCAAATTTTTTAGAATATGATGGAAGTCAAATATAGCATTCTCATAAAAAAAATTATAAAAAATTAGAAACAGAGTCAAACTTTCGAACTATGGAGGTCAATAATATAAAATATTATTTTAGAGAATGAGAATCAATTTTATAGTACCATGATATTTTACTTAATTATATAGAAAATCATACATAAATGTAAAATTAAAAAAATAAATAAAGATCAATTGATTCCATTCCTTCCACTTAAATTCGTCTCTTCCTAAAATACTTTAAAATATAATACAATTTTTAAATGGTAAAAAATTAACTGCCCTTTCTCTTACGGGTAGGAGGTAGGTAGTAGTATGAGCAGAGTCAGACTTTCAAGTTCTCGAAAATTTCGTATGAGATCTATCATATTATTTTTTACGCAAAATATGAGAATCAATTTTAGGATTCGGATTAGCTGAAATTCCGAAACTAATGAACAGCAATTATGAAATCCCTGCAATCGGAATCCAGCCATCGAATTTTTTCCGAGAACACATCTTGAAATAGCTGAGTTTTCCTTGCACGCATCTCGGAACAGTATGACGGCTGAATTAGGATTGCAGAGATTTTATGATTACTGTAACTGGTTTCGGATTTCAGCAGATACGCTTCCTCAATTTTATAGTATTTATACCATTCACTCTAAATTCGATGGAAAATCTTATCAAACTATAATTCTTTTGAAAATAAATAAAATTCAACAAACCTCATTCAATGTGAGTGGATTGCACTCGCTAATAGACATGCGCTGATATGCCCATGATTTGAGTTTGGTTCTATGCTGGCTCAAAATATGGAGAAATAAATCTCCTGTTATTCCAATCTCAACCGTTGATTTTCGTTAAAATTTGTGTATGAAAATATTTTTTGTTAAGATTCGCGCATAAAATAATTTTAAACGGTTAGTATTGGAATAACAGGTTTCTGTTATTCCCTCGAACAACAGCAGATTTATGGAAATAAATCTGCTTGATTCAAAAGGATCACAGGGTTTCTGTGATTCCAATCTCAACCATTCATATGTTTTGAGATTCGTGCACAAAAACTAAGTTCTTTTGAGATTCCTGCATTTCAATAAATGAATGATTGAGATTAGAATCACAGAAACGCTCCGATTCTTTGGAATTTGCAACAGATTTGCTTTCGAGATTTATTTCGAAAAAATGGGACGACGAAAGGAGAAAACCCTTTCTCAACCTCAAGCGCTGGTTTGGCTAATTTCATGCAACAATCTATTTAATCAAATCAATGGTAAAGTATTTATGGCGAGAGCGATCCAGAATCCCAGATCCACTGGCGCAAATCACAATCACATGCTAGTTCCATAAGATTATCGACATAACGTGGAAGCATTAATTGGAATCAAACAATTAACGCACTCAAAATGATACATAGGTTTGTCTACGGCTGTAACAACCTTCCCCAAGGTGTGGTGTCTCACTGATACCAGATAATTGACATGTTAATTTGTACCCACCAGACCGCTACCTTCAGTCGCGTACCATTGCTGGTACATGTCTAGTTGTTTACCAATTTTAAGATTGAGAGGAGACAGGTGAGATGGCAGTCAAGTGGGCTGCTGCACCTTAAATTGCGAGAGAACATGAACGAATGTGGTGAGGGCGCCGCTCATGTGATGCATTTCTGATTTCTCGAGTGTAATTAATAGCACAATATCTGTAAATTCAATATTATCAACTGGGTGGGTACAAGTAAGCAAGCGATTAATTAAGAGAGGCGTTACATTAGTTGAACCATGTCCATAAGAGATCGAGGTGTTAAGTGACCAATTTTAGGTACATAAATAATATATGATGATGGTATTTTTCTTGATTGCGAGTGATCATACTGGGCCTAGGGCTGCCAAAAAAACTCGTAGTTCGTAATTCGATTGACTTCGATTCGAAAAAAAAATCGCAATTAACTCGTTCGATTGAATTTCGTTCTGAAACAAATTAAACTAGTTTGGTTCGAATCTTATTCAAACTCAAACTCAAACTGGATATAGTTCGTTCGAATTGGTTCGCGAACTATTTAGGTTCGAATCTCAAATTAACATGTACCGTTCAAATTAGAGCAACGCCAGTGGCTCAGTGCAAAATCAATATTCCATTTCAAATAGGTACAAATAGGTACCTGATATGATCAGATAAGATCTAATGTAATGTTTTTTTTTTATGGTTGGCTGTGAAATGCCGCCAACCATATATATTGATACTAAAAAAGTCATTTACAAAACCAAATTATAAAAACATCAAAGTCCCTAGAAATATAAAGTAATTCAACTCGCAAAAATAGCCAATTCAATGCAATGTTTAGTTTAAGCTATCTAATTTTCAAAAAAATAACTAAGGGCGGTACAGCTACCAAAAAAACTTGTAGCTCGTGATTCGATTGACTTCGATTCGAAATTTTTTTTTTTACAATTAACTCGTTCAATTGAAGTTCGTTCTGAAACAAATCAAACCAGTTCGGTTCGAATTTTATTCAAATTCAAACTCAAACTAAAGTAAATTTAATTTAATTTGATTCGTTTGCAGCCCTATCTGGGCCCTTCTGGACTTAAATTGTTTCCACCTAATAGACCTATAATTCTGGTCCAACTAATGAGCATAATGTCATGTCTTTAGATTTTGTAGCCATTTTTTCTTTTTCTTTTTCTTTTAAAAATGACTTGTATCTCGAACATACACATCAAAATGTCCCATTACTTTCATGCCTCACAAAATCCAGAATATTTATTCGAACTCCTCAATGTGATTTTCATATTAAAATATGCTTGGAGATCAAATTTTATATTTATTTAGTAATTTTTTTACTATTTCTTTAGATACGTACAAAATCACTGTTTTAAGATGGTCCAAAATCTTCTTAAAAACAATGATTCTAGAAAGAAAAAAAAAATTGGTCTTCAAATATATTTTAATATGGATTCATGTTAAGTAGTTCGGATTTACTATTTGAACTTTAAAAACGAAAATATGAACGTGAGGCATAATTAAAGTACGAAAACAATAAGACATTTTAAGCCTACTCATATACTAGTACATATTATCAAACTTTGTAGAAAAAGAAAGAAAAAAACCATCCTTTGTTAGTTCTCCGATCGTCTACTCTCGTCCTTTGGTTGGTTCCTGACCTATATATTACCCTCATCATAATAAACCTCAATTTGATCATGAAAACCTTCTGATAAGATCACAAAGTTGGATCCGACTCTGGTGTTTTTCTCTAAAAAAGACAGAGTCCTGTTTTTTAGATTCCAACTATTCAAATTCGTTAAAATTTGTGTATGAAAAGGTTTCTTTATCGAGATACACGAATAAAAAAATTTAAATAGTTGAGATCTGAAAAACAGCAACAAGAGTCGGATCCCACAAAGTTATCTTATACAAAAGAGTCACATATCAATACACGGAAACATCTAATCAAGCTTATCAAGCACTTCTATCAGGAGCTAGAACATTTTTTAACCCTGCCTGATCAGACACGCGCGCTGAGATACCAGGCTACATCCACAAACAGAAAACCTAGTAAATGTAAAGTACTTCAGATTAATTGTGCTTATATTGTTGCTGGGTCATAATTGTATTCGGTATCTTATAACGGCTCATCAGTATCATTTGTCGTTTCATGATTCATCTCAAAAAATAAGTATCATTTGTCGTTTATCATCAGCGGCGGGCTCACATGGTCTCAGGGGCGCCAGCTGTTCCCCCGAAATGTTTGATTTATAATTCGGATAATTTAGGATTAAAATTAAAATAAATTTGTTAGATTTTAATTGATAATTAGAAGTATAAGTTAAAGTATTAGAGCATCTACATCCCTGAAACTATCAGAGTTTCTAATCTGATGTGGCAGTTTCTAGATCAGTTTCAGGGATGTAGACCAGTTTCTTATTTAGCAACTGTGCTCAAGAATTTCTTAATAAGAAATCGTTTATAAACTGTGAGTTGGCAAAATGATTGGCCGGTGTTCGCTTAATTTTTTTCTTTATTTTATTTTATTGCTGATGTGGCATTTTAGAAACTCTTAGATTAGTTTCAGAGATGTGAACTCTTAGAAACTCCATAACCTATAATTTCTGAAAATTAGTTAATAGTTACTTAGAAACTCTAAGAGTTTTAGGGATGTAGATGCTCTTAGTTTTTATTGAGTACTTTATTAGTTAATGAATTTAAATCCGATTCAATATTTTTTGCCCCTGATGAAAATTCTAGATCTGTCCGTGATTATCATTGCTCGTTAAAATACCTAGCAACCCTCCGAATTATCTGATATTTTTTCCCCATTTTTTTGACAAGGAGAATAATTTTTCAACTGATCACTGGAAGCAGTTTAGGAAAAAATTGGAGAATTACTTCTCTTTATTGAATAGAAAATTAATTGTTTTGGGCCGAAATGTGATCCATCTAAACTAACAGACATTTCTAGACACACTTCTTTACTACAAGACCAAATTCATAGAGTCCGAATCTGCAGCGATTTCAAGAGAGATAGTAGAATTTTGAAATTCTGATATCAACAGTTCAAACTTTTTCATATGCGGATCTCAAAAATATTCTTGGAAAAGTAAATTTTCATACACATATTTCGAGAAAGACTAACAGTTGAGATCGGATCGTAGAGTTCTGTGATTCTCCGAGAATCACAGCAGATTTATTTTCAAATCCATAATAGGGTGGTACAGTAGTGTAGCCCTATGCCCCTATCTACCAAGCCATCCAAGTAATTCAAAAATTCAACCGAACTGAACTAATTAAATTGAAAAACACCTATTTAAGCCTAAATTTGTTGGTCGGTTGAAAAACAAATTATGAACATGTCTAGAAGAGAGGGAGAATGTTAGGGTGCAATACATAAATAATTACCTGTAAATAAAAAAATAAAAAAATAAAAAAGTAAAGATATAATAGAGTAATTGACTAATTGCACAGATATTTTCTCCTAGTGCTAGGTTGTAAACCGATCCGGATTATCCACTCCGAATCTTGTTTCATATTCGATTATAATTCGAATTCAGATTAACTTACACCGATCCGGATTATATCCACTCCGAATGATCCAGATACGAATAATTTTGAAGTAATTATAATAGCTCCGAATCTGTTTCATATTCGATTATAATTCGAATTTGAAATAACAGAGCAGATAATTTTGGGATCCAGATACGAATAATTTTGAAGTAATTATAATAGTATCGGATTCGGATATCCGGTATTATCCGGAACCCATTTCCTAAGAGATAAACAGCCGCTAGTTAAGCGCATTAAATATTCGGATGCTAATTAGATCCGTATTTCTCAGCACCTCTCACCTTTCTACGCTCCTACTTTTACATTACAAACCGACTCCTATATAAACGCCTCTAGCATAGTCAAATCATTATTGTGGGACAAAAAAATTGAGCGTTGAGCTCACAGACCGGACTGCTTCTCAATTTCAACTTTATGCGCTGGACCAGAAGAAATTTTCCAACTTTTTTTATTGCGCTGGATTTATTTCTAACTTATTAAATTTTTATGCCTCAAGTTTTTATTCTTTACTCTATTTCTCTTCTCCATTTTACTTTTTTTTTCTAATTTATTTTTCTTAATTTAAATTTTTTCTTAATTAGTATTTGTAACTTAAAATTCATGACTTCATTATTTGACAATTAATCGTTTCATATCCGTATTCGAAGATTATCCGCTCCGTATCCGTATCCGTTTAAAACGGATTTGATTTTGAATTTTAATATCTGTTTACTATCCGTATCCTTATTTGTATTCGTTTATTGAAAGACAGACACGGATACGGATATCAGCATTATCTGCTCCGAATCCGCTCCGCTTATAACAACCTTACCTGGTGCCCTTGTGTTTTTGTAATTCATAGGCCCATAACCGATTGCAATAAAATGCTACCAGTTATATGAGGCCCAAATTGATCCGCACAAATGCCGCGCAGCAGCGCAAAAGGCAATAGCCGTGCTGACTTTACACTCCCCTTCCGTCGTCCCCACTCCTTAGCGAGAATTCTCTCGATTGAACGAACCTTCGCTATCCTTCCCTTCTCCTACTCTTCTCCCCTTCTCCAAAAAATAATAAAAGTGAAAGGACCAAGAAAGCACCTTCAGGTTTCCTCATTCCTCCGTACTAGTTTGTCGCCCAAGCAATCCGCTTATTTCTTGCGCCACACTCACCGCCAACCCCCATTAGACTTCTCTTTTAAGCGGATTAAGTATTGGATACCTGCAATTCTTATAGCTTCTTCCTTCACGCTTGAACAGGTACCTTTCTCTTACCCCTTTTTTTTTACCTCTCTCTTCTAATTTTCTTTAATCAGTTTGGGTTGTTCCTGGCCATCTAAGTAACATTAAAGAGTATTTAGGAGGCATGGATCAGGTGAAACTGTTTCAACTTGTACGCAAAGTGTTCTTTGTGTAGATTATTATACAAATTTGAATTAATTTGATATATTTTCACTTTATTAGGAATGTTTAAACGATCTTATTCCGAATTATTAATAGGTTCAAGTGCTGATCTCGTTCTTAAAATAAACTAATTGGGAATGATTAATGAACCAATTAGTACTTTGATTATTTTAGATAAAGTAGAGGCCCTTCTGTCTACTGATTAGTCTAATTTAAGCTTTAATTATGTTATTTTAGATGTTTTAGATCATGAATGACGTGGTGAACTAGGCTATTAAAAATGTATTTAGTGAAATGCAAACAACTTCCTAAACTAAATGGAGAGAATGAACCCAATATCAGCTATAAGTTTACCAAAATAATATGGTTCTACCTGCAAATAGGCACTTTTAAAGCTTATATTGAGGTCAATCAAGCTTGTACTTCTTAGTTGTCTTACGTTGCAAGCATTATTGTTTGTTTTTATTGAAGGGAAGAACTACTCAGTATCCATTAAACTATTTCCTGCATACATCCAGTCAATATTTTGCATAGCTAGTATATTCAGCTCTTTGCTAAATACTCATAGAACACAACTGCATTCGATGTTTTTGGTTTGATTTTGTTTAAGAGAAATCTCTTCTGACTCCATCCTTCATTAGTTTATTAATTCACGCCATTCATCCATTCCTTCCTTATTCAGGTTACCTGAAGTTTTGGGGCAGTTAAACATCATATGGTACTTTCTACTTCTTTTGAGGTTGGAAAGAGAATGGATCAAATTTTTCCTACATTTCAGTATCAACAATCCTCTTAACTTCTATCAATCTTTGTCTGATATATTCAGTCAACCATATTATCATCCTTTTGCAGCTATATATAAATGTTCTGTTATTACTATTGGTTTGATTAACTGTTATAAGATTGACTTTTCTTTTCTGAATTGCTTAGTGAGCAATTTAATTCTTTGAAAATTTAAGGACCAAATTGATATTTGAAGGGGCCTGAACTATAGTTTTGTATTATTACATATATGCCTAAAGTATAATTATGATCAACAATTGATTTAATGAGAGATTGAATTTTGACAGGATGAATTTGTAATGCACCATATATCGTATTGCATTTTTCATAAGCACCATATGTATTCTAGTATATCAGCTGAGAATACATTTCTACTATCAGTAAACCTATAAACCAATTGCCAGTATTTTGTAGAGCTCTGAGTTTTTATTTTCTTTTCATTGTATAGGTGAAAACATAATATCAATCAATGCTTCGTTATGTGCCTGGGGTTTTCCTACATCGATCAAGCCCTTGTAGCCTATACTCTCATCCCTTCCAATTACAAAGGAGAAATTACCGCCATCTAAAGTTTTCAGTTTTAAAACAGAACAGGGCTTTTCCCTTAAAAAGTATGGTCTCTATGGTGAGTCTAATGGGGCACCAATTACGGGTTGGTCTTTCAACTAGAAGCCAGAGCATTTGTGTAAGGCTTAATATGCCAATATCGAGGGTTAGGTGGAATATGAGGCATGTTCCAAATGGCAAGATTGGAGGCTTGCTGTTTTTTAGTTTTTCAGTGTCTGGGCCTGCATATGCTGAAGCACCTGATGAGAAAAGCAAAGGGAGTTCTCCTAAGCTTGTTGAATCATCTCTTACTTCATCTCATGGAAAGATTGTTCATACAGATTATACTGTTATTGGTATGAGCTGATAATTCTATTTTCTTTACAGTTTTGTTCATGTTTTCGCCCATGGTTTTTGATGGTAATTACTAGGTCAAAATTGAATCTAGACAATTTAGCACGGATGGAAATATTGCTGTATCCATTGTTATTGTTGTACTGCACTTGTGAAACATTATTTTTTTGGGCTCTTTTGGATAATCGAGCTTTCACTTCTTTTTACTTTTGGTGTTCTTATGAAAGTTCTACTCATAGCTTCTGTACCAAATTAACCACTTTGGATTCACTTATAAGGTGCACATCCCACAGAACTCTGTTTTTTTAGTGATAATCACAATAATGGAGCTACTTGACTGTGCCATGCCAGATTTAACAAAATGTAAGATGTAATTGTAGAGACATTTGGCTGGCTACGGTTCAAAAAGAAAAAAAAAAAACAGATTTAAGCTTTTAAACGTATTGAGTCTCCAGCTTATATTACTGGCTCACGTGCATGCATCATATATGACTTACAGGTATACCGGGAGATGGCAGGTGCTTGTTTAGGTCAGTAGCTCATGGTGCATGCATGCGCTCTGGTGAATCTTTACCTGATGAGGAGCTTCAGAGACAGCTTGCTGATGAACTTAGACAAAAGGTATCATTTCAGTTCCTTCTTGTAGCAGTCTCTGTTTTAAAAGATTGTCACTACTTAAATACTACAAAAGATTGCGAAGTTGAATATTCTGTATATAATTTGCCTTTTCTAATAGTAAGCTTGATAACCTCTAATACAGGTAGCAGATGAATTTATTAAGAGGAGGTCAGAAACTGAATGGTGAGTACTTCAGAATAAGTTTATTGCTGGTACTTAATAGGAGATTGCTATACTGCCTTTTCTTTTTAATCATGTAATAATATTGACTTTGTTGCTATGTGTTGTAGGTTTGTTGAGGGAGACTTTGATACATATGTTTCCCATATAAGAAAGCCGCATGTGTGGGGGGGAGAACCTGAGTTGTTCATGGCCTCTCATGTTCTCAAGTGAGTAGTCATCCTTTCCATTATTACTTATTATTTTTGTTCCTCTGAGATTATTTTGTGAAGAGCTCTGTATTCTTTCTAAATTGCATAAAAGTTCTATTAAAATTCCATTTAACTGAATTGTTTCGCAATATATTATTTTTGAGGTTTATTATATTGATAAACTGAATTCTCTAGTGAACTCTGACTCTGTTGGTTTTTGCCACAGCCTGGGATCATATTTTAATTTTGTTAAAGACTGGTCATATAATTGCAATTTTAGTAGTGGAGGGGCTCTGTTTCAATTCGAACATTATATAGTTCTTAACAAAAAATTCTTTCTTGTTATGTTTATGACTAAATAACCAAACTCAAATTCTGTGTTGTAGAATGCCTATTACAGTATATATGCATGATGAGGAGGCTGGAGGTTTGATATCAATAGCTGAATATGGGCAAGAGTATGGGAAAGGTGACCCCATTAGGGTTCTTTATCATGGATTCGGCCATTATGATGCGCTTTACCTACCCGCCAGGAAAGCTCCTCAATCAAGATTATGACACTGGGATAATAAATGTGTAATCAGGTGAGCCTTTGGCAAGAATTATATTTTTGGTTTGACTGCAGATAACCCATCTCAACTTAGCAGTCGTTGCATGTAAAACTCCATCTGTTTTAATGCTTGTATTTGACACCTAGGAGTTTTTAATCTTTTTAGGTACAGTAAATCGAACTATGTGATTACTGTGAAACCACCACAAGTATCTTGGCAATAAATTGAGCTGTGTTTTATGCGAAACCCACATAACATCTCACGATAGCAAAATCTCCAAAAAAAAATTATTTACCATCTTTAAAATAAAAATAAACCATTTAACCCTATTTTCTGAAAAATTTCATATTTACCAGGATTGCAATTTGGAACTGCGATACCACCCTGCTGGTACCAAATTAATGCACTCAGTGTGATATTAAATGTACTGCTGGTACCGCAGTGAACTGCGGTCCTGGTAAATATGGAATTTGTCAGAAAATAGGGTTAAATGGGTTTTTTTCTTTTTGAAAGGTGATAAATAAAAAAAATTCGGGCGAAATCTTATCTTCCACAATTTAATATTTCCTCTCATTTCTCTCTCTGTATTCAATTTAGTAAATAAATTCAAATTGAATAATCAGTATGATTTGCACACTTTTTTCTCTCCTCTTTTTGACTTTTTTCCTCAACTTCTAGTGAACTGAAACTCAATTCTTTGAAATCGGTTAAGGTAAGATTGTTACAACATTTTTTGGAGCTTACTAGTGGTACTCCTGTCTTTAATCATATACTTCAGTGGGGAATACAGTGGGATACATGTGTTATACTTACAACATGCATTGGTAAAACAATGAGAAGTTCACAGGGAGTCAAATTAATAGGGTATGACTCCTCATTGGCTGTATCAAATTCATTGGATGGTACTCGGTAGATTTGTAATGTACATCCCAAGATCAGATGGTCCCGATCTTGTGTGGTCCCTTAAAAATTAAAATTTGACAGGCACTGGGAGCTCTTCAGTTAGATCCTCTCTGGAGAGTCAGATCTAAATGGACGGCCACATCAACTTAGGATCATTCAATAATTTTTATATAATTGGATAGTCGCAAGCCTAACCCAAATTTTTATGATATGTTTATTGGGCTAAAATAGGCCTGAAGTTTCTCAAGTGTTAGTGTAGATGAATAGGTGATTCTAGTTTGATGTGAATTTCAATTGCTAAAGTTTCTTCTTTTGTCAGAGCACAACCACTATGATTTTATGTTTTTCTAATGGTACAAACATCCATCAGTAGAGAAGGTATTTGAAAATTTCCATTGAGAAGTTCAGAAGATATTGGTTAGGATTTAGGTCTAATGTAGTAAGTAAATATCTAGGTAATGCCAAATGATAGAGCATTTCTCTTGCTTGGTTTAACCAACTATTTTTAAGTTGTTTTTGTCTTCTTTTTTCTCATTTTCTTTATGTATGCTCAGTTTTCAGACTTCTTAACATTTCTTTGTTGAGCTTGCAAAATTCCATAAGCCTGAGCTGCTCCTCTCTGCTTCTGACAATCCGTCATGGGAAAGAAGGCATTTTTCAATTAAAATAATTGTTAATAGATGCATAACGGGAGGAGGTGGACTGATATTTTTCTTTCGCATCCTTTTTAATAATCAATGCGACTTATTTCTGCAATGTAAGTAGTACTCAGGTTTCTAGAGAGATGTTTGTTTGTTTATTACTTGGTTCTTTTTTTTTTTTTTGTTAACATGATAATATGACATCAACAAAATTCCTGCAGTGGTTATGATATTTCCATATTTAGATTTTGATTGTTTACCTCTGGTTATAACTTTAGCTATTTATTTTATTTATTGCAGAAAGTTATGATTACTACCCCATGCATGTCTATTTTCTTTTTGATATCGCTGAGCTAATGGATTGACCGAATTAATAAGGACCTGTCATGCTGTCTACTAATAAAGGACCAAGAACAGTTAATGTGGATAATAAGAATACAACGTGATGTACTGTTATGGTCCCAATTTTGAATGCTTTGAAGTTTTTGACTTGGATTTTTTATGTTCTTCTAACTTATCGTTCCTATTTTGTTTTGAATGAAAGATGCTGGACTGGATTTGAGATAAAATTATGTTTGGAGAAGATATCTACTACGTTCTGCATGGTGAATTGTTGATTGGAATTGCAATAAAGAACTAGAGCAACATTCCACCTTGTAGACTAAAATTGGTTCTGCTTTTCACTGATGGTAGTTTAGAATCACCTTTTTTTAACCTATATTTAAAGAGTAGGGTTAAAATGCAGCATTGGTTTTGTGCTCTAATCATGCTTCACATTCTTATTTTTATTTTCAAAGTCCGAACAGTCAATTCTAACCGTTCACCATGATCTTTGTATTAAAATGTGTTTGGAGACCAAGTTTTATATTTTTTGAAATTTTTTTACTAACTTTTTAAATAGGTATAAAATCACTGTTTTAAGAAGATTCTGGACCATCCAAAATAGTAATTTTGTACCTATCTAAAATAATAATAAACAAATTTCAAAAAATATAAAATTTTGTCTCCAAACACATTTTAATATGAAGATCATATTGAGCAGTTCGGATCGATTGTTTGAATTTTGAAAACGAAGAAAAAGACGTGGAGCATGATTGAAGCACAAAACTAATTGTGCATTTTAACCTACTCATATTTAAATGTTCTCTGGTATTTTGTTACTGTTCTGCATTCAATGATTGAAATAATGAGCAGCTGAGTGAATGAAAATTTTGTCCTGTTGTCTATTAAGTGGAGTCAAAGGGGGGAGTTAATGCGGGTAGGAGTATTCAATGATTTGGTACATTTGATCCAAATAAAATTCAAGTTGGTCGAAATTAAACCTCTATTGGTCTACAATTACAGTCTAACCCACTAAAATAAACAATTTATTTGCTTCGACTGAATTAGCGTGACAAACTCGTTTAGAACCTTGTGTCTAACGGCTCAGATAATATTTTTGTATGTAGGAGGTAGTAAATTTAAAACCCGGTTAATTATTCTATTTATAGTTGAAGTGGGAAGGTTTTACTTTTATCATTTATCTCAAAAGAACTTATTTTAAAAGCTATAACATGACGATTAATAAAAACCAAGATCTAAAATTAATTTACCTAACATATTACGTAATATTTCGCCAATCCGACATGACAAGGAAAAGAACATTTTTAATCAAAACATAACATTGGCTGGGCTAGAACGAAAATAACTGAACTAGACAACTAGTTGACCAGTCTAATTGTTGGTGAGGTAGCTACTTCGTTGCCTGTAGTAGTACTATGTTGGGTTAAAGTTTTTAAATTTTTGCTCTCATTTAAGAGAGAATTTTTCTGGTAGTCTTGACATGGCATAAGATCTACCCGTTTGATCCACATTTTGACCTGGGTAAAAACGAATTCAGATCCATTGAAGTAACCCAAAAATTAATTAGGTTTTGGATCGGGACCATCCGATTCGAATCCGTGACCATTCATCTAAAGTAGAGCGCACGCATTCCGAGACAATCTTGAGCGACGGATTCGATTCGGACGGTCCCGATCCAAAACCCAAAAATTGGATTACTTTAGAGGATCCGAACCCGGTAAAAACCTACTATCATGATGAAAAGTATGTGAATTTTAGTCCGGATGAAGTAGTAAATGCTTTGATATGCCTCGTTCATGAGAAACATAGCTGTATCTAGAGTGGGAAAATGGCACGGTGGAACGGAACGGCACGGTTACAGCACTGCACGTCACTCTACGCGAAAGATTTGATCACAGCATGGCACGTGATCACGTGAATCATGTGTAATTAGGATCGTTAGATCTTGATCAAATGGTGAATCTTGAATAAACTAACCTAAATTATTAAAAAAAATAGTTAAGCGTGACCAAACGTAACTAGTCACGTTTGGACACGGCATGTTTGGGCACGGCGTGACTTGCGTACTGTGACCATTCGCGTGCCGTGACCACCTTCGATATTTTAATCACGGCACAGTACGGCACGGCACGGCACAACACGTGTGACTGTTTACTTAGTCACGACACGACACAATACGAGACTAAAATTATAGCATGTTAGTCACATCACGTCACGTTTTTACCACTCTAGCTGTATCCACAAAGTTGAACCACATGCGGTCCCCATATATTGATCCTTTTTTTCCTTCTTCATATCTAACACATATTTAGAAAGAAAAAAAATGGCAATATAGTTATAATGGAAGTAACAATGATACTACATCTCAAGTCGGCAACTGTAATATTGGTGATATTTCTCACAAACTTCAAAACTACAAAATATGTTTGAGAATTTGCATCGAACGACCAAATCCAACTAAATCAAAGTTTTTAAATGCAAAATTTATAATTTTTGAATTATTTTAGTATCAGGTCAAGAGGGTAAAATAATAATAAAAATAAATAAATATATTAAAATTAATTTAAAAAAACTCTCACTTTTGACCGCTTGATTTGATACAAAATAAATTTGAATAATAATAAATTTTTCTTATAAACATAGCACTCGTGAAGTAGATTTGTTTGAATAGTTTGAATTTGTCATTTGAAGTCAACTCTATAGGTTTTAGAATTGGTAGTATTTAGACTGACAAATCGCCAGTGGTATAGTCAGAATTTTTGTCAGTACTAGACAAAAATCTTTATGTAGTACAATTAATTACTAATTGGTCATTTATGAAACTATTAATAAATTATTATAATTTCCATTTCAAATCATCAGCACTATTTTGGACTTTGCAAATTGTCCCAAAAATTGTTACATATTTGCACAATTGCACCTAATAGTTGATTAGTTATGCTTGCATCTTAAGGGCATGTTCGGCAACATGGGAATTTTGTGGGAATGAGAATTTTTAATATGGGAATGGGAATTTTAATTTGTCAAAACCAAAGTTATTTAACCCATGTGAAATTTTAGAATATAGGTGTTCGGATGCATGGGAAATTTGTTTGGATGTTGGTTTGTTTTTCTTTTTATAGAAGATGTAATACTACAATTAAACAATATTAAGTGTATTAATACTAATCTCTGATTATGATTAATATAATTATATATATCAAATTCTAAAAAAGTTTAAATAAGTGAATTGACTACACACTACAAAGTGATATCAGAGTGAATTGACCACACACTGCAAAGTGATAAATGAGTGAACTGACTACACACTGCAAAGCGATAAATGGGTGAATTGACCACACACTGAAAAGTAATATCATAATTGACCATACACTATAGAGTGACAAATGAGTGATTATGACCATTTTTATTTTAAAAAAAATCTAAATTGTTTCTATATAGAGCGACTATCAGCAAATGCTTATTCACATCTTTTATAGCAAAATAATAGATCATCTTCTTCAATGAAAAATGAATAATGATGATGAGAATTATACAAATCTCATCATACCACATATAGAGAGAAATATAATGGAACCAACTCCATGCCATACTTCAATCCTAACTGGAATGATGTATGTCAATGAAGTCTTAGATGGTCATGAGTGTCATTGTCAGCGAGAATTTCGTATGGAGACTTTTGTTTTTCGTGCATTTGTCAATGTTTAATTAATTTTAGCTTTTGTATTATTAAATTGTGTTTGTGTAATTGAGTGCTTGATTGTGCAAAATATACCTTTTAATTAATTAAACAAGTTAACTATATCTTTTAATTAATGAGCAAAATATACCTTTTAATTAATTAAACAAGTTAACTATATCTTTTAATTAATGAGCAAAATATACCTTTTAATTAATTAAACAAGTTAATATCTTTTAAGTAGTGTTTGTCCTGTATAGCTAGAGAGAGGCAGAGAGCCACGCAAGTAGGGAAAAAAAAACGGAGCTAAGACTCAATTTATTTTTTCTCCAAAAAAGTTGAAGGTTGCTGGGAACTAAACCCTTCTAGGGAAATGAAATAGGAAATATAAAGATACTGCCGAACAGTTGAAGGGAAAAAAAAATACTAAAGTAGTCATTTATCCTAAGAAAATTCATAGAATCAGAGCTACCGAACATGCCCTAAAAGTTAAAACGAAACAAGTGGACACTTTTGTTTCAGACTTTCAGTTAGAAAATCATTGGAGAATTGCACATGCATAAATGCACAATTTAACCAAGCAAATTATAAGAGAAATAAATGAAGAATTCAACGGAAAAATAAGAATTATGTAGTTTTTATCTTTTTAGGAACCATTTATTAAGTTTTAAATTCATTCACACAAATTCCAACATAGATCGTCGAACGGTTTAATTCCATTTATGAAGTTTTCCTTCGGAAGAGTTTTTATGCTTATGAGGTATATGATTAGACCATGTTATCGCTGAAAGGCTTTAAAAAGTCGTAGCATATTTTTTTTTATGACAAAGTATTAGCATTTTTGCTTATGCAGTTATGCTTCACTGGAGTATACCACCTACTGGCTACCTGGCCCCACTCTCCAGTAGTTGAAACGGAGTTGAATATATAAGAAAGCATCTGATTCCATACAGAAAGCTCGTGCCCGTAAAAAATAACAATGCTTTCCCACGACCAACGGGACCAGTTCTCAAAAGAAAATTAACAGTGCTCGTATTGTCCGTTCAGAAGCAATGATAAATATAAAATAATAAAGTGTCCTTCTGTCTGTGCTCCCCAGTTCTGTTGTTTGTTCTCTTCTGCAACAAATTTGAACTCCAGATTTAGCTTATTAAACAAACAGCAGCTGCGTGTCATGTTTTCGTTGGAGGATTGGATCAAAGAATTGCCACCTGGCCTATATGTCTTTATATTATATTGCACCACAGGCACAGCAAACCGTTTGCAACATTTCGAAAATTTTCTGATTATTTAATCACACGCTATAAAAAAACCTAAAAGATTTCCAGGTCCACATTACTCCCACGAGCGCGGTTCCCTATGTTAAATCAGTAACAATTTCAAATTTAAAACGCAAGCCTGCCCTTGGTCTTGTCATTATTTACATCCTCTACCTATAGCATCTCACAGCCACTGTTGCATCTAAAACACTGAATATTAAATCTCAATCGTTGGAGTGCGAACACAGTACACATCACTGATCAGGGTATATTCGTCATTTAACCCAAACCTGACTTTTTCTTCCTGCATCGCAGTTTCCTAGTCTCCAGTCGCTCGTCTCTTCTCGCACTCTGCAACAACTCGTTGCATCCATGGCGTGTTTTTAAAAAAAACAAAAGAGAATCTCCCCCTCAAAAAAAATATCAAGAGGAGCTTCAAATCGAAGAACGAAACGGAATATACGACAATGGAAGATTCTACAACTCTCCTGATCTTGTTTCTTCTTCTCTCTGCCGCCATGGCTCCATCAGTGAAGTCGCTAAGCACAGACGGTTTAGCTCTTCTGGCTCTCAAGTTCGCCGTCTCATCGGACCCGAACGGCGCGCTCGACTCATGGCGTGATTCCGACTCGGACCCCTGCGCCTGGAATGGCGTCGCCTGTCGAGCAGGTAGAGTCGCCTCTCTCTCCCTTTCCAACTCTTCCCTCTCCGGCTACCTCCCCTCGGAGCTCTCCCTTCTCTCCTCCTTAGAAACCCTCTCTCTGTCACAAAACCGTTTCTCTGGTCCGATCCCAGCTGCCGTATCAGCTTTGCGCAGCCTTACTATCCTAGATCTCTCCCATAACCTCCTCTCAGGCCCAATCCCAGTTGGCATTGCTGCTTTGGCAGCTCTCTCACACCTCGATCTCTCGGCTAATTTCTTGAATGGTACGCTTCCACCGGCTATAGCCGGTCTTTCCCAGCTTTCTGGCGTGCTCAATCTCTCATATAACCGGTTCACTGGTAAGATTCCACCGGAGTTTGGTAACTTACCTGTTGTGGTTAGTCTTGATCTCAGACATAATAATCTCTCTGGTGAGGTTCCTCAAGTGGGGTCACTAGTAAACCAGGGACCGACTGCTTTTGCCGGTAACCCCGACTTATGTGGCTTTCCGCTGAAAAATCCTTGCCCTGGGTCAAATCAGGAGCCGAAGCTACCCGAACCTGGTCTAGGTTTCAACTCCACTATGGGTAATCCAAACTCACTTGTACCTGATAGACAGAGGAGAAAACCAGCAGTGACCATACCCATCCTAGTTGGCATTGTAGTGGTGGCAGTTCTTTTGGTTTTGTTTTCCAGTGGCAATGTCGCCAGAGATGCACGGTTAATAACCAAGAAAAAGCGACAAAGAAAGAGAAAGGAGAGACCCTATTCCCAGTGGTAGAAGATAAGAGAGAGGGCAAGCAGGATTTGGAGCTCTTTGTTGCTTTAGACGAGGGTTTCACACTTGAGCTGGAGGAGTTGCTCCGTGCCTCGGCTTATGTAGTGGGAAAAAGCCGGAGCGGCATTGTTTACAAAGTAGTGCCTATGAAAGGGCCAGTGGTGGCTGTACGCCGGTTGAGTGAGGCTGATGATGCTGAATCAAGCAGTGGTGGCAGTGGCGACAAGTGGCGGCGAAGGAAATCATTTGAATCAGAAGCAGCAGCAATCGGTCAAACCAGGCACCAAAATGTGGTTCGTCTCCAGGCTTATTACTACGCGCCTGAGGAGAAGTTGCTCATCTATGATTTTATCTCTAATGGCACTCTCCACTCTGCTTTACATGGTACCTTATTTTTCATTTTTCAATTTTCCCTCTCCTATTTTAATAAATAATTTAGCTCTAGCAGAATTTAGCTTTTGTTTTTTATATGTTGCATTGGTATTGCTAGGTGGTCCCCTGAATCAGCCCTCTTCTAGCCTCAATTGGGCAGCAAGGTTATCCATTGTACAAGGCGCAGCACAAGGTTTAGCTTACCTCCATGAGTGTAGTCCAAGGAAATATGTCCATGGTAGCATCAAATCGACTAAGATCCTCCTAGATGATGAGTTACACCCATATGTATCCGGGTTTGGTCTCACCCGTCTTGTCTCTACCACCCAAAAATTAACACACTCAACCTCAAAGAAACTGGGACCTGCATCATATGCCTGTGGAGCCCAGTCACTTGCCTATTTGGCACCTGAGGTACGGGCTCCGGGTACTTCTGCAACACAAAAGGCTGATGTCTATGCATTTGGGATGGTGCTCCTCGAGGTGGTAACGGGTCGGGTTTCAGGTGCTAGTGGAGAAGGGGAAACGGCAGTGGCCGATTTGGAGGGTTGGGTTAGACGTGCTTTCAAGGAAGAGAGGCCTTTATCTGAGGTGGTTGACCCGGCATTGTTACATGAGGTGCACGCAAAGAAGCAGGTTCTTGCTGTGTTTCATGTTGCACTTGGGTGCACTGAACCCGACCCAGAGATGAGGCCCAGGATGCGAGCCGTGGCTGAGAGCCTTGACAGGATTGGGCAGTGATATGTGCCGAGTTCGAATCCAAGTTTTTTAAGCTGTATTATGTAATGTTTTGGGATTAATTAGCACTAGATGTCGGTTTTAGTTTTAGGTCCTTTATTTTTTCAGTAGTTGGGAATCTTTCATGGCAGAAAGCATTGAACTGTAGAAATGGTGGAGCATTTGTTTGCTAATTTTGTATTTAACGCTTTCTGCATCTTTCTGAGCACATTGGCCAAAGGAGCTTTGAAGTTATCTCTTTCAGTTCAAAATCAAAGCTGAAAATTTTGTAGATGTTTTCTTGCGTATGCTTCTTTGTGCAAATAAAAAAAATGATGCCACAATTAGTAAAGATATCAAGTGCATATAAACAATCGTAGTTCAGTGCTGTCCAGAAAATTGAGTATCAGTATACACTGTTACAATTATTTGTCCAATTCTTTAAGTGATATAAATGCTGGTCTTTCCTAAAAAAATATAAATGCTGGTCTGACCAGAAAATAAATTAATTGGTCTAATTTTACTGTTCTTAAAACATTAATGTTCGGTACTGTAGTTCAAAATATCGTTCATATAATATGTAAATAAGGATGTTGCACAAACGGAAATTGTTACCAGAGTACAAGTTTCAGAATGTGTTGTAGGCTAGTTTTTTGCAAATATAAATAATTTTTTGTGTTATAATACAAGCTTATTCTTAATAATTGTCAACTTAATCCATCCTAATGTATCCCAGACCCAACCTTTTATTTTTTGGAGGCAGGTATTCATATCTTTCTCTGCTTGAGCCTCGAATGTATTGAAGTCAAAAATATCGAGAACTAGTATTTGGTTTAGTAGAAAAAAAAGGTACTCTTCGTTTAAGAGATTGCATGTTCGAAATCTGAATGGAAAATCTCTTATAAATATTGAGTAACTTGACCTCCAACTTTTATAAAAAAGAAAAAAGTCAAATTCACCAACATGAAGACTGATTATGTTCATTATTGAAGTCGGTATTGCACATGTCAAATTGCTCGCGCAGTGAGATGGGTACTTTTGCTGGAGCTGAACATATAGCGTTCGGCCTTGCATTTATAAATGGGCTTCGATTTGCAGTTTGAAACTCAATAATTTTTAGTAGGCGTAGTAGCATGTGGATTGTGGATTGTGGATTAGAAACAGTGCATCTCTCTATGCATGCAAACATTTCTACCTAAGCCCCATGCTAATGCAGCACAGAACTTTCCAGATAGCAGCAGTTGGGCCGAATTGGTACTGAAATTCTAATACAAGATCAAAGATGGTTATCTTAGATGCGCGTAAAATTGAAGATTCTGTTCTTAATTGACATTGATACCCTTTTTCAGGTTTAGCCCATGTCACTAGCCTAAAGGCTAATTCTTATTATATTATGCATCTGTTGATTGGTGAGTGGAAGTATGAAACTCAAATCCAGTTGTCTTAGAGGGAATCTAATATATATCATATATATCACTAAGCAAGGCTGCTTCAATTTTTCATAATTAATTTTTATGAACCATCTTTTTACAATAACTACCACCACACTGTCTAAATCCTAGAAATTGGATTAAAGCACCCATACCTTCATTTATATATGAATATGCTACATTATCAGTTGCTAGTCTGCTTAAATGGTGCATGTCCAGCAACCAGAAACCCATTATCAGAGTTTGCCAATGCCACGAGAATATAATAACGAAACGCAAAATCCCAAAGCCTCAACCATGTAAGCAGTTTAGCACTAAGTATGAACTTCATTAGCCAATTCAACTCGACCCTCATTTCCATTGTAACCACTCCTTTTTCATCTCTTATCTGGAGGTTTTTTTCCTTTTTACCCATATAATTTGAAGTTCTTAATTTTTGTTAAATCTCCACCCATAGGGTAAATTGCATCACTTAAATTTATCACTAAAAAGAAATAACCTTAGTAGCAAAACCTGCTTAGATTTAAACACCAAGTAGAATTTTTCCACTAAGAATTGGGATTCTTGGTAATAACCCAAAGCATCATGCAACTATCAATACATAAGACGAGTTCTCTTTCTTTTCAATAATGGAAAACTTTCTTTTAAGCCATATTATCTTCTTATACAGACATAACAAATTCAGACCAAACCAGTTGACTTTTATTATGTCTAGAGATCTTTTTCTTATGCTGCAAGATGCATTAAGGGATGTCACTAACTAACAAGAGCAAGATGCATCAGAAGTTGATATTTTAGAAATTCAAACTTTAAATTGGCTGAGAGTCATTACACAAATGTTAATTTGCTGTCCTTTTCCCCATTCTAACAATTTACTCTTCCAGAGAAAGATTACATCATCTGATAGAATAATGACAAAAAAATGCCGGTATGATCACTCACTGGCATAGCCATACAAGACCTATCTTTCTCAAATTATAGGCTTGGATAATAACTTCATGCATATTGCAATTATCAATAATAAGAGACCTTCCATAAATAAATCAAAAGGTATTTACCCATATATATCTTCCCTGAAGAACAATCTTTGAGTTCCAGATTTGGTTTCAGTGGGGGTCTCAAGCTGTTGGTAGTTAAGTTGCCTCGCTGCCTCATAAAGCGCAACACCTACACTGACAGAGAGGTTTAGGCACCTTACGTAAGTATCCACCATTGGTATACGCAAGAGGGTCCCACCACCCAGTTCCTCACTGGAACAATCTTCTAGGGCTTCTTGTGGTAGCCCCTTTGTTTCTGATCCGAACACTAGCCAATCGCCTCTCTTGTATGAGAACTCCTAAAAGTTCAAAGGATAACGATAAACAGTGATTATTTAGATTTCATATGAGTAGCAATCATGCTTCCTGGATATAAATAACCAAGTTATTTAAATTCCCATGGGTATTAAAAAGAAGCTGAAACTTTCAGATCCAGCCCAATAACATCACTGTGAGAAAATAGTCTGTAGTAGCTCTTAGTAGAAATATGAGGGGCTGTTGTGTCCCTTGAATTGAACTCACTGAATGGATGCTGGAACCTCTCTTCGAAAATGCCAATAGCCGCTTATTTCCAGCCTGAAACAAATAAGAACGAAAAATAAGTGAGGATCTCAAAGAGAGAGAGAGAGAGATGATACAGTAAAAGGTTCTGGATATAAATACCTGCTGTTTAAAGTAGTCTCTGAACTCAGCCCATGATTCATGAATTTTAACGACTACATATCTAAACTAATTTAAGGTCAAATATTTATATCAATTTATGCATGATATTTATTTGTGGTTAACACATATTTCATTCTATGAACCATGATATAGAACCACCGAAGAAATGGGCCGTTTGGCATCTTTTGTGTTCTGCTGACGTATTACAAAACCAGTAAGCACAATATATTTCCTCAAGACAATTAGCAATTTAAAACTATAAAATAAGGTAAGTAAATTAAGAGAAAAGTAAATGAATTAGAATATTTAAAGGATACGGCCAGTAATCTAATCCAGCACGCTTCAGTTTGGAATCTTCTATTTTATACCCCAATGGCTGTAAAATAAAAAGCTACCAATGATCAGAAAGAAAACCTTAAATCTTCCAATTAATAAAATATAACAAAGATGCAAATTGAAACAGAATTTCAACCATAAATTATTCTGAACAAACAAATTGGCATACTATTCACACATTTCCATAAGTAAACATATATATGCTAGCAGTTTAATAACAGTACCTTACCCCAACAAGATGAAGGCCTACAGCTGAAGCTGCACAAGTTCTGGCAATAGATCCTGTATTCCCAGGAATCTGTCAAAGCACAAATTTAAAAGGAGTATATAGGAAAGTTGGCACCAAACCAAGTCCAAGGGTTTAGTTGTACATAGTTTTTTTTTTTTTTTTTTGTATATATATTCCGAAAGAAGGAATTGATGTCTGCTTAGTTAAGGAATGGTTTGCAGATTTTTCATTAGTCAATCAGTACATAAATTGGTGGAAATTATAAACAACAGATTTACTGAAGTAGCATGTACCTGAGGTGAAACAAGTACAACTTGAAGAACCCTTGCACTCGGATTCTCACTTGGTAAGCTAACGGCTCCATTGCTAAAGCCATTCGGATCATCCTTTTCAACTAATTCAAAAATTGGAAACTCATATCAATGAAATCATACATGTGGTATTGAAAGATGACAGTGCCTAATTCAAGACATTGTAGTACTGAAACCTAAAGGAAAGCTCACCGGAGCAAGAAGTGGAGAGAGGAGAAGATGAGCTGTACGGCTTGGCCAGAGACGAGGGTTTTCCGCTCCAGCCTATACGCGAGTGATGTCTGATCAAATTAACGGGCGGGTGCGGAAAGTTCAGTGTCCGTACCCGCACTCGCAACCCACTATGCTCCATTCTCAGACTCAGTCCTCTACGGAGGTCACAGTAGCACACGCCATTTCTCTTGTTCAGATAAGGGAGTCCATATCCTCGACGGTACCGTAAAAGATTCCCTTTTACAATTAGCTATTTACGGTTGATATTAACTCTCAGCCGGTTTAGGATTCGGGCTGACTGAGGGGCAGTATTATTTGGCTTTGAGATTCGTGCCAAGTTAAAAATAACGGTCCAGATCAAGTAATTGTAAAAGATTCCTTTACGGTACCGTCGGTGATATGAATTCTCAGATAAGGAACATGAATGGGGATGTTGTTATATTGGGCCGAAAAACGGCCAAGATAGGCCCAATAAATAAACAAAATTAGGGCGTAGTTGTGTAAGCGGATATTTGACGGCCTTAATCTAAAATGCACGGTTGAAGGATTGAACCCGAAAACATTTTCTCTTTTTTTTTGGTCGTTCAAAACTTCAAATACACGCATAATAAACATGTAATTGTTAAAATATTTTATGGTGTCCAATTAATTACTTTAAATATATTTATTTATTAATTTTTAAAATATGTAATTGTTATAAATTATTGAAAAACTTATAACATATATATTAATAATAACAAAAAAACCTTTTTACATTTACTTTTTTCAACACCCTACTTGCTTTCATGATCAAGCATAATAAACAAAATTTACCAATATACTCCCATATATTTTACAATAAAATTTATTCTAGATAAGCTAACGAGAAAATGATCCAAAGAGGTACATCTGCATATTCTCATGATTGTTATTAAGTAACAAATTTTTTTTGCAGACATTAAAATGATTATTTGACGTTTATGACTATTAAGATTCTCTTGAATCTTCAAATTCAAATACAATATAACCTTGGGAATCTGAGCATATAAGAACTTAAAATGATTATTAATGTAGCATTAACATTTTTATAAATTATTGAAAAATTTATAACATATTTTTTAAACATATTATTATTTTTTAAAGCTACTTTGAATTTCTCTAATATCTCAAAAAAAAAACATGTGTTGGTATATGATATATTCAAGTTGTAAAATTAAGTGCTGGCAATGTATACATGTATATTTATTAAGTTAATTTTTCGGTGATAATTTCAAAGATACAAATCTTGTATATATAGCATCAGGGGTGAATTCACATACATCAAATAGGGTCAATTGACACCATTTATTTTCAAAAACTAATTATTATATATGTTATTTTTGTATATTTTATAGTTAAATGTTAAGGGTACCTAAAAAATGACCCTCATAGATTTTTTTTAAAATTTTTATATAATTGACCCTATTCATTTAAAAAAAAAATAGACTATTAAAATGTGTACAACTTGAGGACTTATAGCATTTTTTATATCTATTATTCAAAATTCTGCCTCCGTCCTTGTATAGCACAGAACTGAGTGTATTGCATGAATCAAGTGATGCCAACTGTTCATAAATTTCATGTGAACCATACATCCATGAGCTTATGGATGCATGTCTCGGAATGAATAACATGTGAATGTCCCAATACTAAAATCATGTGGCTTCATAGTACGCTTAAGGATATGTAAATGGCATTGACAACAATAATTCAATAATGCCAGATTTTTCTCTCTTTTTTAATTTAATATATAAAAAAGTAAAGAGTTATTTATTGACATGTTGATATTAAAAAAAAAAATTCAATTTTCGTCCATAAAATTTAAGGAAACTAGTTACTATTAGTATCTTGAGAAGGTTTTCTACCATTTTTCATCGTTTTTTGACGAACTATCATAGGAGTTCTGACGAGTCATGAAAAATTCCAACAGAAACATTTAATATGTTTAATAAAACAAATAATATGAATGAAGATCGGAAACAGACTTTCAAACTATGAGAATAAAAAACATGAATAATAAAACACTCAATACAAATAATAATATAATACAATAAAAGTAAATAATAATAAAACTTAACATAAATAATGAAGCACTCAACATGAATAATAAATGTCATACATTAGTATTACTTTATTTTATTATTCAATTCGAGTTCTTTATTATTCACATTGATTGCTTTGTTTAGTTATTCATGATGATTATTTTATTACTCAATTAGTATATTTATTTTGAGTTCTTTATTATTTAATTTGATTGCTTTGATTTATTATTCACTGTATATATTTTATTATTCAATAATTGACCAATCAAAATGAATTATGATAATAATGATATTGACGGTGACATCACTTTTATAACTCCTGTACAAAAATAAACAAACAAAAGTATTGTTTTATGGGGCCACATTTGGCTTGGCCCATAAAAGATGGGGCCACATTTGTCCTGGCCCATAAAAGACAGGAAATTGGATTTGCCTTCTCAAACCTACGAGGTCAATTTGGGTCCGATGTCCATCGGACTCAAAGTGAGTTTGATGGATTCGATGACCGTCCTATTTGCTTTAAAATTTACATCCGTAACTTTTGCATATACTTTAAAATTCGTGCGTACGAATCTTTTTCGTGCGCACGAATCTTTAAGCAGTTCGTTCCGAAACCCATCGGACCCAAATTTGAGTCCGATAGACATCGGGCCCAAGCTGCTCTACAAACCTACAGCAGTTAAAAAAGAAGAAGATAAATCATATTGAAAAATAAAAAATAAAAAACAGAGAGAAAGCAGGATAAAGTGGTGTCAGGTCACGTGATCCCGTTGTGTGCTAACCTACAAAATCAGTGTTATTTTCTGATCAGCTTGGGACACGTGATCTGTTGTACTGCTAACCTACAAAATCATTCTGATCAGATTGTCCCATTTATTAACACCTCTGCATCATGATTAGGAGTTCAGATTTGCATGGGTCGCCATGTGAAAGCATTTGGAGCTTATTAATATTCATTCAGAAATTTTAGATCCTGTTTCTTTTGATATTCTTTTTTGAGTGAGTCTATGGTACTGCATGGTACGGATTGATCCGTACTACGGATCAATATTTCCGTTTTCAAAATTCTAACGGTCGATCACAACCGTTCAACATGATTTCCATATGAGAATATACTTGTGGGCTAAATTTTCTATTTTCAGAATTTGTTTACTATTTTTTAAATAGGTAGAAAATCACTGTTTTTGGATGGTCCAAAATTTTCAGATCAAGTGATTTTCTACATATATTAAAATATAGTAAAAATTTTCGTAAAAATATAAAATTTAGTTTGCAAATACATATTCATGCGGAGATCACGTTGAATGGTTCCGATCGACCATTAGAGTTTTCAAAACGAAAATATGACCCTGTAGTACGGACTAATCCGTGCTATGCATAGTACCATAGACTCACTCTTCTTTTTTATTTGTTTAGTCATATTAAGATTGTCCTGACTCCATATTTGAACTTTACATATCTTCAATAAGCGGCAATTTTACCCTCCATATTTGAACTTTACCAATAACTAGTGTAAATTTACCATAAAATGTGTGTAAATAATGCGTATATTGAACTTATAATTCCTTAGAAATTGCAGATGTCTGGATTATTCAAATTGCTACGTGTATCTCAAATTGTAGAATTTTTTCCATTCTTTTTCTGAAATATCTCCAATTTTATATTATTGTTATTTATTATATGTATGTTTGCTACCAACATCGTAATTTATATATGAATCTGGCTAATATGCTACGCGTATATAAAGGCCTCTCCGTGCTACGGCTCACTTTTTGAGTTTTGAAAATTCTAACGGTCGATCCGAACCGTTCAACATGATCTCCATATGAATATGTACTTGCAAACCAAATTTTACATTTTTTAGAATTTTTTTACTATTTATTAAGCCACTTTGAAAATCGCTGATCCAATGGTCCAGCAGATTTTACTGTTGTGTACAAATTAGTGTTTTTTCAAAGTGGCTTAATAAATAGTAAAAAAATTCTAAAAAATGTAAAATTTGGTTTGCAAGTACATATTCATATGGAGATCATGTTGAATGGTTCGGATCGACCGTTAAGATTTTGAAAACTCAAAAAGTGAGCCATAGCACGGAGGACTCTATGCTACGCGTAGCACCGTAGCACTGTCCTTTATATATACTTATCAATGATAATAATTAATTATTCGTTCCCAATCTGTATCCATCAATTATTCATCCATATTCGTTTCCGACATTTTTATTAATATCCAAAGTTTAATACAAATTATTAATTATACCCAGAATCGGACCAATTATCGATATATACCCAAGCCAGCCATTTTCTGGCCGGCTATGTACCCTCCCTAAGCCGGCCATTTTATGGCCGGCTATGTACCTTTTTTTTTTTTAAACCGCATTATTTTTGTTTTAGGTGATTTCTATTAGAGTCAAATATTTCATTTCTGAGTTTCGTACAAAATAATAAAGTACACACAAAATGCAAATAGAGTCCACACAATTTTTACAACATGCATATAAATCACCTATTACTACCACGTCTAAATCCCCGAAGTAAACCACTTGCGAAAGATGACCTACGAGATGGCCTAGCAGGTGGCTCTGGTTGCTCACTAGATGGGCCGGCCTGGGCTCCAGATGGCGCTGCTTGGCTTGTAGATGGGCCGGCCTGGGCTGCAGATGGCCCTGCTTGGCTTGTAGATGCTCTTGTTGTGCGTCTAGTAGTGGACCTCCTCGGTTGGACAGATGGCTCCCCTTGCACCCCAACCGCCTCTCCTCCTATGTCAACCGCCTCTCCCATTGCTTCGGCATACATAGCAGCTGCATCTAAACGGCTCGTAGCTGTGCTACGCCGTGACCCTCCGGACCCACTTCCCGACGCCATTACTCGCTCATTTTCTGCCGCATTTGCTGCGTTTCTTGCATCTGCATTTGCATGTGTTACTTAGTAAGTTGGTATAAATTGAAAAGAAAAATAATTTTGGATGAATGTTACATACTTCTTCGTTGCCAATCGGAAGTGGAACGGCGAGGCTGATGCCCCCTTCGTCTACCTTCCATTTCATCCATCGTCATTACATGACGGATGTGTTTTCGCCTCCCCTTCCTAATCCAACCACTACTCGGAAGGATTCTGTCTCCAGGATTAGGAGGCCAGTCTCCCATATTGCCAATTGGATTGAACACATGGTTCCAAGTACTCACAAGATAGGGTGTTTTATACCAGTCTGCAATAAAGTCGTCCTCTTGCCAGTTTCGGTCACGGCAAACAGCTAAGACATGAGCGCACGGAATAGAAGTTAACTGAATACCTCTGCAAGTGCATTCCATTTGTCTGTCGGGACCGCGCGTCACAATATACATGAACTCCCTGTGAGTGGGTTCCATGTTGCCCATGTCGCTACGGGTGCAAGGAACGTACTCATTTGGAGATGAAACTTGGTACTGACCTTGGCCCTGCGTGTAACGCACCAATTTCATTTTTGAAGCTTTCCCCCAACGTTTTTTGATCTTTTGCAAAACCCGGTCAGAAAGAACCTGTCCCTTGTCTTGTAATTCCATTGCTCGCTGACGCCGCTCAACAAACCATCTGTTGCACGTGTAGAACGTATCCTCAACTGCGGCACAAACAGGCAAGCTACGACTCGTTCGGAAGACATTGTTGAGTGACTTAGAGCCGTTTGTTGTCATGATACCAAACCGGTATCCTCCATCACAGGTTTGAAAATTTTTCTCATAATTGGACGGCTCCATCACATCATTAGGACGTACTTTGCCCACTCTCTTTAAATACGCATTGCACTTCGGATTTAGCTACACAAAAACAAAGGTGTTATTTCATTTTCATAAAATTCTTATAAGATAATTAAACGAAATGTTATAAGTTAGACATACATGAGCAAACTCTTCGAACATCTCTTTCAATCTTCTCGGCTTCTTCCTCTTTGCTCCTTCCCTGAACCTCCATCCGTACCATCTGTCTCCTCCACAGTTCTTGAACAGGTTGTCAGCAACATGCTGCATACAATACCTGTGCACAAAAAGCTCGGGAGGCCATCCGTATTCAGCTGTCAGTGCAGCTTTGATCCCCTTGTGCTGGTCCGATATGACACATACAAATTTACACGGGCCGAGCACTTCATTCCTCAACCACTGCAAGAAAAAACCCCAATTCTCAGTATCCTCCTACCGCACAATTGCAAATGCAATAGGCAACAATTGGTTCTCGGCATCGTAGCCGCAAGCTATCAAAATCCTCCCCTCATATCTCCCAGACAAGAAGCAGGCATCGATGGTGATCACTGGTCTCAGGTACTGGAACGCCGCAATGCATGGACCAAACGCCCATGCTACGGCTCTGAACTGGGCAACACCTGGCATGATTAGTCCTGTTTCCTTATTCCGTACCGGGCTGGTCAGAAATTGGTGCGTTGAGCCGGGATTGTTGTAGCAAATTGCAAGCAACAGTGGTCTCAGCAAGCTGTATGAAACCTCCCAACTCCCAAATTGTCGGGCTATTGCCAGCTCACGGCCCCTCCACAGTCGGTTGTATTTAGGTGTCACATTGTCATACACAGACAAAACAATGTCTGCTACCGTCCGGATGCTCATACACAGGTCCTTTTTAATGGCGTTCTCAATGACATCGGCAATGAGTGATGCCGTCAGACATTCGTGGTCGTTCCTCGTACTCTCAGTCCTACATGTGTGAGGCCTGTCTTGCTTAGTTATAACCCATGCGTCTCCACATCCCATCGGCTTTGCCCTAAGCTCGTAACGGCAATTCTTGTCCTTACACAACAGAGTAACCCGATCCCTGTCACGTTTTCAAGATCTGAACTCCTGATTCTTAGTTATATGGTGCTCTCTGATCTTCTTCATTAGGTCTTCTTTGCTTTTAAAATATTGGTTTGCTTTCAGCTCACCTTTGTACTCAATCCGTTGCCCATAATAACCAATATCTGCTTCTCTAAACTCTGAAACATCATTGAGGTCTGGGAACGGGTGCGTATCAGTCCGGCCACTAAGCGGCCCCCTCTCATAAGTATGCCTTTCAGCTGTTTCAACCGGCCCATCTTCATCGCAACCTTCCACGTGATCTGAATCCCCCCACATTTCTCCCTCAAATTCATCCCCGCTCCTCAGATCGTCCTCCGATATTTCATTAATATCTTCAAAGTCCGGGCAGCTTGCATCGTCTACTGGTGCAGGTCTGGGGTAAGGTGATACTGGAGGTAACGGTAAATGAGTGGCATTTACGGATCTAGGTGGGGTTGAAACTGAGTGTCTTGGTCTGCCTCGATTGTGTCTAGGTGGGGATGCAACTGAGTGTCTTCGTTGAGGTGCTGGTGGAGTGACGTAGTTGTAGGGTTCTGGGTCAGGTTCGTTGAGGAGTAAGGTGGAGTCACGTCTGTAGGTTTCTGGTTGTGGGGTATAATGTGGTGCCGCTGACCCAGAGCCCGAACTTCCAACCCCGGGCTCTACCGGAACTCTTCTAGCAAATATTTCTATTAGAAAATTCCCTTCTGACCTCAAATAACCATACATGCCTCTCCACGTACTCTCATCTACCAGTTTCGCAACTATAAATTTTCCACTGGAGGGATGGCAATATCGGGTTGCCAATTCTAGGTCGCACCTTTCTGGGTTGTAACCGGTGTGTGTGTAAACTATGGATTTCAGGTATAAAAGTGAGATGTCATATGGAATCATTAATGAATGAGCTGCATCTTTGTTGTAATACGCCCCTTGTGCACTATTAAGCATCTTCCCACCATAGTGTAATGAAATAAAGGCCATGGTAAACAAACTACATTTTAGAAATGGTAAACAATTGTCAGGTTACTAAATGGTAAACATTTGTCAGGTAACTAAATAGTAAACAATTGACTAGTAAACAATTAAGTAAATAGTAAACAATTAAGTAAATAGTAAACAATTAAGTAAATGGTAAACAATTAAGTAAATAGTAAACAATTAAGTAAATGATAAACAATTAAGTAAATGGTAAACAATTAAGTAAATGGTAAACAATTAAGTAAATGGTAAACAATTAAGTAAATGGTAAACAATTAACTAAATGGTAAACAATTAAGTAAATGGTAAACAATTAACTAAATGGTAAACAATTAAGTAAATGGTAAACAATTAAGTAAATGGTAAACAATTAACTAAATGGTAAACAATTAAGTAAATGGTAAACAATTAAGTAAATGGTAAACAATTAAGTAAATGGTAAACAATTAAGTAAATGGTAAACAATTAAGTAAATGGTAAACAATTAAGTAAATGGTAAACAATTAACTAAATGGTAAACAATTAACTAAATGGTAAACAATTAAGTAAATGGTAAACAATTAAGTAAATGGTAAACAATTAACTAAATAGTAAATAATTAAGTAAATAGTAAACAATTAACTAAATAGTAAACAATTAACTAATTAATTAATATATAAAATAAAACATAATAAAAAAAATATTACCTCAACAGTAGCGAGCTGCCTCGGGTTGTGTGAAGAACTGAAGGGGAGGGGGTGCTATTTTATAGAGTTTTTGGCGTTTAAAAAAAAAAAAAAAAAAGGTACATAGCCGGCCATTTTATGGCCGGCTTAGGGAGAGTACATAGCGGGCCAGAAAATGGCCGGCTTGGGTATATATCGATAATTAGTCCGATTCTGGGTATAATTAATAATTTGTATTAAACTTTTGGATATTAATAAAAATGTCGGTATTCGTTTAGGTTCAAATTTGATTTTGCATTATAATCTACATCTAGCATATATATCGGTTCCTAAATGCTGATATTTTTTTTCCTGATTTTTTATGGATTTTCGTCAAAATGATTATTGAAGATTCACTATAAAAATAATATATTGACAACCGTGTAACAGATATCACACAGAGTCAGTAATCAGTATGGTCATGTTTGGTTGTGAAATAAAGTTAATGATGATTAAATTGCTTACTCCACATATTTTATATCTCGTTTGGTAGTTGTTGTGTATTTTGGGTATAGGATTTGATGGTCTATTTTGTACACTTTTGCTTTAAATTTATAAAACCCTAAATACGCAAAGTTAGATTAAATTACAAGCGCACAATCTATCCTTATAGTAATTATGAGTGTCGATTCAAAGACTAAGACAACTATAATTATGTTAAAGTAATTAATTATAAACTAGTGCAAATAAGTAAAGGGGGGGTTTTGTTGGGAATCACAAAATTGTTGGGTTCAATATCCGAGAGGAGTTGGTTTGTAACAAAAGGTAAATAAAAGAAGGGGTTGTGATCAATTAAACGAAGTCTAAGGGCTATTGGCATACAATCACTTGGTCAAATTCATACTTGTTTGGTTTCTAAATTCATGTTTGCTTTGAAGGGGTTTCTAAGCCTTAAATATCATTAAGAGTCACTATCGTGAATTAATGACGTGCCTAAACAATTCGGATTTCACGATTAAGTTCTTCACCATAGCTATTTAGACCATAACATATGTTAACCTAGTTTATTCTCAAATACTAATACTTCACAATTAAGTCTTTCACACCAATATTTGGTTCAACTCTAGAAATTCCAATTAAATATGAGGCTTCACGATTAAGTCATTCACATCAATCCAATCTTTGTTCTTTGTGATTCCGGACTAAGAAATAGATTTGATCATTTCTAATCTCAATCCTAAAATTATTTATGTACATAATTTGGTACTATCAATTCTTGATCCTAATCATCTTAAGTTAGTTAAACTAAGCGGGACGCTAATTAACAAGCACACAAATTATACAATCACATGAATTATAAAATCAACAAGAAAAAAAATACAAGCAAACAATCATCGTAAAGAAAACAATTCAAGTAAGATAGATTTTAACACAAATTCATGCTTAAAACCTAAGCCCCTAGAGAGAAAATCTAGCATCTCATGAGTACGCTAACATAAAAAAAATAAAAGAGAAAATATGATAAAACAATGCCACAGAAGACTTGAAAACGCGCCACAGAAGACTTGAAAACAATGCTTGATAACAATGCTAAATGGGCCCACATGTTGTGGCCCTCAACAGCCACGGCCCACGCGCCTTTATCATCCAATGAAAATTAAACAAACAAACAGGCGTAGCTTTTTAAAACTTATCGGATCATGTGTGGTACAGATTCGTGTAGAAATTATGGTTATCTCATGTCTCGGATTATTGATACTAGATGTGAAATTTTGGCACTGGTTCAATCTATTTATTAAAAATGTGTAGTTATATATTTATGTATAATTAGAAAACTAAAAACCATCTGTTATAAAAAAAATCAAATAAAAAGGGAAAAAATAAAATCAAAAGTTTACCGATTTAGTGTCACACAATAAAAAGAAATTTATTATTAACTTATTATATGTATGTTTGCTACCAACATCGTAATTTATATATACTTGTTTATTGATAATAATTAATTATTCGTTCCATCCATCAATTATTCATCCATATTCGTTTAGGTTCAAATGCTGATATTTCTTTTCCCTGATTCTTTTTGGATTTTCGTCAATGATTTTGAAGATTTACTGTAAAAATAATATATTGATAATCGTGCAGCAGATATCACACAGAGTCAGTAATCTACTTCTCATTTGACTACTTAAGTGTGGAGTAAGGAGTTTACTCCACCTCTTACTCCACAACCAAACATGACCTATGGGTAAAAACTCTATAACATGGCAACTTGCTTGGGTCCGGATCCCTTAAAGTAACTCAATTTTTGAGTTTAGACGTGTCCATTGCCTATTCGTGTCCTGCGATATCCCCGAATAGGTACCGGACACGTCTAAACTCAAAAATTAAATTACTTCGTGGGATCCGAATTCAACCTGCTTCATGTTTCTTTGATAAATGCGCAATAGAAGACTTGAAAACAATGCTAAGTGGGGCCACATCATCATCATAGTGACAAATCAATAGTTCGGATTCGGTTCAGTGAGGTCAGAAATTCGTGATTCGGGTATAATTCGGGAATGAGTCGGTACAACAAGGAAGCAAAAAAAAACCCAAAAACTGTAAAAAAAAAAGAAAATTTGAAAACAAAAATTCGCTTTTTTATCGCGAATAATTCGTCAACTCGCGTTTTATACGTGTTTTATTCGCGAATAAAACGTATTATATTTTTTTCTGCGTTTTATTCAGAGTTCAGTTCGATAACGTAGAAAAAACAAATTATAAGTAAATTATACATGAATTTTGTCACTTTTCCTTGAATTATACACAAATTTTATAACTGTAGTTCTCATCAGCCCCGGCCCAAGCGCCTTTATCATCCATCCAATGAAAATTAAACAACAAACAGGCGTAGCTTTTTAAAACTTATCGGATCATGTGTGGTACAGATTCGTGTGACTTTCGTGTAGAAATTATAGTTATCTCATGTCTCGAATTATTGATAGTAGATGTGAAATTTTGGCACTGGTTCAATCTATTTATTAAAAATGTGTAGTTATATGTTTATGTATAATTAGAAAACTAAAACCATCTGTTATAAAAAAAAATCAAATTAAAGGAAAAATAAAATCAAAAGTTTACCGATTTAGTGTCACACAATAAAAAGTTAAAAAAAACATACAATTGCTTTTGCGTGAAGCAATCAATTGAATATCAATAAGCTTGACATGTGAGCTTCTGCCAGGTTTTAATATATATATATATATAGTGCTTGGCTATTATGCTTATATAAGCATATGTCCACATATGCTTAAATGAGCATTTTTGCGTTTCCAATGTTCAAATGGTCGATCCGACTGTTCATCTTGTTCTCCATATTAATATGTGCTTGGAGACCAAATTTTACATTTGTCTGAATTTTTTTACTATTTATTAAGCCACTTTGAAAATTACTGATCATATGGTCCAGAATTTTGGAAACACTGTTTGTACTGTTCACCCAGATCAGCAATTTTCAAAGTGGCTTAATAAATAGTAAAAAAATTCAGAAAAATGTAAAATTTGGTCTCCAAGCACATATTAATATGGAGAACAAGACGAACAGTCGGATCGACCATTTGAACATTGGAAACGCAAAAATGAGTTATAAGCATATGTGGGCATATGCTCATATAAGCATAGTAGCCAGCCCCTATATATATACTTACACTCTTTTTTTGTGTCACCGGATTACAACCTACATTTTTAAAATACAAATAGTCGATCCAAATGTTCAACATGATGAATATATTAAAATGTGCTTGCAGATCAAATTTTACATTTTTTTTTTTTTTGCTATTTATTAAGATGGATACCAAAATGCAATGGTCTGAAAATAACAATTTTGTAAAATACTTAATAAATAGTAAAAAAAATAAAAAAAATGTAAAATTTTATCTGCAAGCACATTTTAATATATCCATCATGTTGAACGGTTTAAATCAACAGTTTGGATTTTGAAAGCTTTGAAATTGTAGGGTGTAGTTCGGTGTCAATAAAAAGAGGTGTAAATGGATCCCTCCTCTCTCTCTCTCTCTCTCTCTCTCTCTTTATATATATAGGAGTTGGCTACGGTGCTACATGTAGCATAGAGGGCCTCTATGCAACGGCTCAATATTTGAGTTTTGAAAATTCTAACGGTAGATCCGAACTGTTCAACATGATCTCCATATGAATATGTACTTGCAAACCAAATTTTACATTTTTTAGAATTTTTTAGAATCTTTTTAGATAGGTAGAAAATCATTTGATCTAAATGATACATAATTTTCAGATCAAGTGATTTTCTACCTATCTAAAAAAATAGTAAAAAATTTTTAAAAAATGTAAAATTTGGTTTGCAAGTACATATTCATATGGAGATCATGTTGAACGGGTCGGATCGACCGTTAGAATTTTAAAAACTCAAATATTGAGCCGCTGCACGGAGGCCCTCTATGCTACATGTAACATATTAGCTAGATTCTATATAGAGAGAGAGAGATGTTGGCTAAAATCAAAGTGGTATAATCAAGGCCTTGGTACTACCAATTCATTTTTGTGATTTTCAAAGTTCAAATAGTCGATCTGAAGTGCTCAACGTGTTCTTCATATTAAAATGTACTTGGAGACCAAATTTTATATTTTTAGAAACTTTTTTACTAGTTTTTATAAAAATTTTAAAATCACTGTTTTTCAGATTTTTTTTTTATTATGAAAAACTGTGATTTTGAAAATTCATAAAAGATAGTAAAAGAATTAAAAAAAAATGTAAAATTTGGTCTTCAAGCACATTTTAATATGGAGAACACGTTGAACATTTCAAATCAACTATTTTAACTTTAAAATCGCAAAAACTAATTGGTAGTACAAAAGTCTCGGTCATACCACTTTGATCTTAGACAACCTATATATCAAATTAGTACAAAACAGTGTAGTAATAACCATAATAGTCGACCAATTAATTGGAGGATAAATCATCACAAACAACACACAAGTTCATTTACAATCTAGAACGCCTAATAGGTCAATTTACCGATTAAGCGATCCATTTTTCCACATAAACAATTAATCATCCGGTTCATAAAATTACGCAGGCCTTTTTGTTGAATTAAAGGACCCATTATCAAATTTAATTGAGCAGCCCATTAAAGTACTTGTACAACTCATTAATTCATCTCTCAATTGAGAGATTTTCTTATGAGTGCAGTTAAAATGCGCCATTGGCTTTGTGCTTGAATTATGCTTCATATTCTTATCTCCGTATTTAAAATTAAAATAGTCAATCTGATCGAACTGCACAATATGATATTCATATTAAAATGTGCTTGGAGGCAAATTGTTATTTTATTTATTTCTTAGATAGATACAAAATCATTGTTTTAGATTATTTTGAACTATAAAAAATAATGATTTTGTACCTACTTGAAAAATAATAAACAAATTTCAAAATATAAAATTTGGTATCTAAGCACATTTTTAATAAGGAGATCATGTTAGGCTATTTGGATCGACAGTTTGGATTTTGAAAATAAAGATAAGAATGTGGGACATGATTGGATCTCAAAATCATTGATGCATTTCAAACGCTAATAAAATATATAGCCCAGATTTCTATACGAGTCGGATTACAAGCGCATAATCCTATCGAGTACTATAATTGAGTGTCGATCCGCAGGAAATTAGTGTACAGGCCTTGAGCGATCAGATTTCAACCTCTCGAAAGGCTGGACAAAATATGGAATTTGAGAGTTGTTTGTTGTCCCTAACGGCACCTAGAGGGGAGTGAATACGGGGTTGTTTAAAATTTAAACTCTATAACTTGTAACTATCGGTCGGATAAACAAGTTCAAAACTTGTTCCTATGTTCAAGTAAATCTATCTACGTGAAGTTCTTGGCAGAATCAAGAACTTATGAATTTAAATAAATAAAGTGTAATAAAGTAAATAGATAGAGTTAGAAAGTGACACAGGAGTTGATAACAGAGTTCGGCCAACTGAAGGACCTATGTCTTCGAGCAACGCAACCAAAACTAGGTGCACCTTTCTATTACCCAATACAGAGAAGAATACAAGTTGTGACCAGCAAGACAACACTCCAACGGTCCACAAAAACATAAAGGTGAGCACTACAGACTCAAGTAGAGAAGTGAGCAACCAAGGCTCAGAAACAAGTACAACGGCTTGGAGTAGGCGAGCAACAAAGACTCTAAGTTCAGACAATCACTAACTTCACTCTAATCTCACACTGATCAATTTAGGTGAAGTATATTTGAGGTTGTTGGAAAGATAATTGAAGTTTAGACACAAGTAACTAATGGACTAGGCTAAACCTCTCAAAAGATTTCTAAAATGTAAGGTTTGTGAGGATATTCTAAGACAAAGCCCACTATTTATAATGTGATTCAAGGGGTTTGCCAACAGCTCTATGCAGATCACAAGATCTACAAAATAAAGGTTTAGCCTATTTTACTTGTGCCAAGTTTCCAGTATTGACCAGGCCTGGTTGTTTGAATTTTGAATTGGACTTCCAGCCTTGCAACAGCTAGACTCAAGCGGTCACAACCTCATATCTACTTTACCATACTTTTGAATATAAATTAAAAATGATAAAACAAAATGGTAAAGTGTGATCTTCATAATCTTTATTATCTCGATCTCTATGATCTTCCGAATCTTCATAATTCAGCATCTCGTCAATATCCACATTTCAAATGGCTCGTGTGAATCATCCAACAGATCATTTGTATTAAATCATTCCTTATGGCTCGAGAAGATCATGTATCCAATTATCTTGTATAACTTGTCACGTCAACTTGTCATGATATATATCTTTCACTTGGTTTGACCTTTTGGACATAACAACTAAGCCTGTATACAGCTCAAACAAAGAAATTGTAAAATTCAATGTTTATATGTTTTGCAAATTAGTCAAACAACACAGAAGATTGTTTACAACAACAATCTCCCCCTTTTTAAGATTTGCAAAACATGTACCATTAGTAAGTGCATAATTTTTATTTCCCATGGATATAGCAATGATTTTTTTTATTTTCTCGTGTTTTGTTTGTATTTTGTTTTGTTTGTTTATTCAATAGATTTTGTACCAATGCACTTTGCGTCTTCTCTCCCTTTTGAAAATTGGACAGAAGGAGAAGAATAACACTAGATGGGGTACTCCCCTCAACTTATGCACTCCCTAATTTAATAATATTTGTAAATTAAGACATAAAAATAAATCATTTACTCTAAATTTGACAGTTTAAAATTCTGGAAAGAACAATTTTGTCATAAAATATAGCAATTTTAAAGCCCGAAATTTTTATTTATAACATTTTAAATAAATAAATTAATAAAATAACCATCGATTTTGGTCAATTCTAAATCTAACACGGCCGCAGAACACCGGAGCGGACCCATCTGGGGGAGGCCGCATAATGTCGGAGCGGACCCGGGTCCGCAGAATACCGGAGCGGACCCTGGTCTTTATATCCCGAAAATGACAGCGAAATTTCATTCCACACTCTCACACCTTCTCTCTCCTGAGTTAGCTCTCTGATCTGTTAGTTTTTTCTCTCTTCTTTTAAATTTTTTATTTTTATTTCAATAGATTAATAATTTAATTAGAATAATTAATTTAGCAATAATTAAATTAGAATAATTTAATTAGAATAATTAATTTAGTTAATTTTTAATTGTAGGTTTCTTCTGTATTGAATTGAAAAAATGGCTCTTATGGTATCCATCTACACTGGTGGGGATGTTTTAACAGGTCCTAATGGGGTTTACTACAGTATTGGACCTGTTACTGTGATCCCGGTATTGCCAGGTACTGATTATTTGGGACTTAAATCAAGTATATGTCAGAATTTGGGGTTGGATCAGGGTCAGTATGACCTTAAAATTGATGCCAAAATTAGCATGCCGACTAGTTCGGCACAAACCTGGTTCCAACTATTTCCAATTCAGAATGAGGGAGTCTGGCATGTATTGTATAACCAAACCATGAGTTTTTCTAGGGGTGCATACAAGATAATTGACCTATATGTGGAGGTTACCAGAGCCCGGCGTTCGAACCCAGTTCAGAGGTTAATCCAGGGTCGTAGTCGGGGTAACTCATCCGGCTCTAGTCCATCCCCTGTCCAAATTGACCAACCGTCCAGTAGTCGGGCCCCAGTTCAGAGGGACCGACCCTCCCGTCGGGCCCCATCCCAGACTGACCAGCCTTCATCTAGTCGGACCGCTCATTGGGGTCAAACTTGTAATCCGGATGAATCTGATGAAGAAGTGGATCCGGAAATACTAGAGGCAGAGGAAAATTGGGGTCATATTGATCCTGAGGGTATGAGCGATTATTCTGACCAGGAAGATACCGGGCCTGTGCTCCGACTATCAAGGAAATTCAAGATGAATCGCGGGTTTCGGATAATGGATTGCGGGTTTCAGCACCCGATTTATGCTTTCAACGACACATCAGGGTTTATGGAAGCCAATTCGGGTTTGTTTGGAAGTAGGGCAGAGTATGAGAATGAATTGTCCGAGGGACAAACATATGACTCAAAAGAGGAAATGAAGAGCGCAATTGCCAGGTTTCACATCCTTTGCAACAAAGAGGTTAAACCTACGCACAGTGACCGCACAAGAATGAGGTTCAAGTGCAAGGACAGTTACTATGGGTGGTACATACTCGCAAGGGCCACCGGTTATGGAATACAATGGCGTGTCTCCAAATGCCCAACACAACATTCATGCCACGCGGATGCGACAAGAACAGATCACGCCCAGTTGTCAGCTGCTATAGTTGCCGAGTGTATATCCGCTCACATGAGGAACGATGTCGACTTGAGTATTCAGGCTGTCTGAATTGCTGTTGCTGAAAGGTACAACGGTCAGATACCGGCGTACAACAAACTATGGCGTGGCCATGAGTTGGCAATAGCCCGTTAATTTGGCAGTTGGGAGGGGTCATACGCTCTTGTAGTTCCATTATTGGAGGCAATCAAAAGAAGCAACCCAGGTACTACATTGTTCCTTCAATTTTTACGTCATTTCATTATCAATCAAAAATTGAACTTATTTTTTAAAATTTATTGACAGAAATATTGTTTGAGGTGACCTCATATCCCACTGGTGAACCTGGACCATGGAGGTATTTTCATAGGGCGGCTTGGGCATTTGGACCGTGCATAGCTGCTTTTCAACATATCAGACCGGTCATCACAGTTGATGCATGTTTCCTGTCAGGCCGGTATAAAAGTAACTAATTTGATTGTTTTCACTTAATTTATTTTAGTTGATTTCGGCTCTTACAAAATTAATTTTACCACAGGCAAGCTGTTGATTGCAACCGGGTACGATGCTGAAAATCAGCTCCTCCCGTTGGCTTTTTCACTGGTAGAATCAGAGAGTTATGACGATTGTGCGTGGTTCATGAAATGGTTGCGCCTAAATGTAATCCGCTCCAGATTCATGTGTGTCATCACTGATAGGGGAAAGGGTATCAAGAAGGTGTTCAGACAAGATGATATGGGGTGGAACGAGGAGGATGAGGATCAATGTGTTCACCGTCTTTGTGCTACTCACATAGCCGAGAACATGAAGAAGAACGGTTGCAGTGATAATGCAATCCGTTTTTTTAGAATATGTGTGGCTAAGAGAAAGATGAGGAGGTACGAGCAAGGAATGCAAGCAATGGGGCAGGCATGTGACATTGCCCTCAATTGGCTGGACGGTGTGGGTAAATATTTGGATCAAGATGAGAACGAGTGCCCCAAACCATGGAAGATATTCCAAGCACTGGACTGTGGTTACCGTTGGGGCATCATGACTACAAACGGGTCCGAGTCGCTTAATAAGGTCTTCAAGTCCTCTCGTAGGCTACCGGTTGCAGCAATAATTGAAGACACATTTTACAAATGTATGACATGGTTTGCGCAAAGGAGGGCCAAAGTGAAATGGGAAGTCAGTCAAGGTCAACAATTCTCGTATCGTGTGCATCACGTACTTTTATTTGTAGTTCTTTCTTCATAATTTTTAATGAACTTTGTTAAAAAAATCTGACTTCTTCATTATTTTTTAATTTTTCTTAGCTGATCAACAAACGGTTCGAGAGGTCCGATAAAATGAAGACGCTGGGGGGCTTTGGAAACAACAACGAGTTCGAGGTAACCTCCACACAGGAGAGAGTTCACGCTTTCATACCTGACGATTCTGGTCGGTTTACCAATGCCAATTACAAATATACGGTGATAATCGGAGATGATCACACGGTAACTTGCACGTGCCAGAAGCCTCAATTGGAGAGAATACCGTGCTCTCATGTTCTGTCCGTGTGTCGTCTCCGAGGCATCGACCCTGGCGTCTTTGTAAGTCACTACTATCACATCCATACACTGATCAACACATGGAGCGCTCAATGGCATGTCTATGAAAATCAGTCGGAATGGCCGCCACACGATGGCCCGGTCCTTGTTCCAGAGAAAAAAAATATTTCTGTGGGCAGAAGACAGCACGACAGAATTCCGATGTGGATGGACGTTCTACATAATAGGAGAAGAGGACACCAAGCCGGCCGAGATACACAAGAAAGACAAAACAGAGCTGCTCGAGCTGCACGAGATTGAGAGTTAATGTTGCTTTTTTAATTGTACTTGTAAAAATGTTGTTTATTTTCGGTTAATTAGACGTATTTGTAATTTCCGATAACATTAGCATTGTTCTATTGTATGCTTCTTTATATGGCTCCTTGTTCTATTGTAATGTTTCTTTTGATCAAACAAACGACGAACAGCAATTTCAGATTAAACGACATTTCAAACATAAGTAATTACACACAACTTCCAGTACAAACTTTACATTTTTGATAAAATTTCCAAAATAAAATCATAATCAACTTCAGAATCAGATAAAAAAAAAAAAAAATAGGGTCCGCTCCGGCATTCTGCGGCCTCCCCCAAATGGGTCCGCTCCGGTGTTCTGCGGCCATGTTAGATTTAAAATTGACCAAAATCGATTGTTATTTTATTAATTTATTTATTTAAAATGTTATAAATAAAAATTTCGGTTTTAAAGCACTAACTCTATTCATAAATTTCAAATAATGCAATTAGTCATTGATACGTCCCTTCCCAGGAGGGCCGGGCCGTACTTGGACTCGATCCAGTAAGGTGCAGGCACGTCCTGTTCCTAGAGAGCAGGCCGTGCGGGAGTTGGAGACAGAAGGTGTAGCTCGCCCCGGTTCAAGCGAAACGGGCCGAGATGGTGGACACACGGGGTGTCGGAGGGGTATTAACGCTCTAACCCTTTTTAATACCTCCTCTGGGTGTAATAAATGCGATCGATCTCCTTTTCTGTGGGGATTCTCTGCCTTAAATAGGGGGCGTCCTACTGTAGCGGGGTCTTGTCAGCATTAATGACGAAGGTCCGCATACTGTTGAGGGCGCCCGCATATTAGGCTGTAGCATTCGCATAATTTGTCTTAGGCCGAACAGCGAGGCCGTGCGTCGGCCTACTCTGGCTGTTCGGCACGTTAGGCTTTGAGCCTTGTTTTGTTTGGTCCCGAGCTGGCCCTGGGAGGGGGTTCGAATCTCGGCCTGTACTCGGCCTCAGGCTGGCCCCGGGAGGGGGTCCGAGTCCCAGGCTATTTTTATCCTTGGGCTGGCCCCAGGAGGGGGTCCGAGTCCCGGGTTATTTTTATCCTCGGGCTGGCCCTGGGAGGGGGTCCGAGTCCCGGGTTGTCTTTATCCTCGGGCTGGCCCCGGGAGGGGGTCCGAGTCCTGGTTTGTTTTTGGGCCATGGCCTGTTTTCTGGAGGGGGGCTTTATTCTGTTTCGTTCTGTTTTGGGCCGGCCCTATGTGTCTTTGCATCTGGAGTGCTTTATTTGGACCAGGCCTGGGCTTTCTAAGGGCCATTGATGTATGGGCCTATCAGTCATGAACAACAACAATTCGGATTTAAATTTGAAGTATTTTCATATTTTAATTGCATTTTTATGGCAATTTGGTCATATAGTGTATAAATTCGGTAATATATGTATTGCCATACTTTAGAATATATTTAATCTTTAGTCTTATAGGATCAAGTATATTGTATATGTGTATTATATTAAAAAATTATTGAAGATTTCGACAATCTCGGATTTATTCTCTTGAACAGTTAATTAATTTTGAGCATTTATTTAATGGGTTCTAAATACTTAATTTAATTCAAATGACAATTTGAATAAGGATTTTGTCATTTGAGATTCATCATTATATGTTTTAAATGAAATTATACTTTTAACACGTTAATTTATTGTCACTTTTTAGGTAGACAGGTATAAATGAGTACAGAATTTTCAGATCAAGTGATTTTCTATCTAATTAAAAAAATAGTGAAAAAATTCTAAAAAAATGTAAAATTTGGTTTGCAAGTACATATTCATATGGAGATCATGTTGAACGGTTCAGATCGACCGTTAGAATTTTGAAAACTCAAATATTGAGCCGTAGCACGGAGTTGCTATGCATAGCATATTAGCAATTTCCATATATATATATATAACAAAAGCAATACAAAGGAAAATTAAAATACTTAGATTAATAAAAAATTTAAACTTGAGTGTCCTCATGGTGAGGCACGACAATGCAACATTCGTTGCAGAATGTCAAGACTCTCATGTATACTTTTGTTGGTCCAACTAACGATATCTCCGGCTAAAGTCTCCACTACTAATCTAGTATTTTTATTCTTCTTATCATAACTCGGTTAGCCCAATTGTGTCTAACTTACAGGTGTGGCCATCACCATGGCAGACTAGACTAACAAACGAAATTAAGTAAGAATGAACATAAAGCACAAAATCAATCGGTCAAACAAAAGACTAAACAAATACTAAATAAAATTATATTAAAATATCATGAGTAACAAAGTTTACTGCCAAGTCCTAAAAATTTTAAACTTAGTCAAGGAATGACATGATTACAACAAAGAGAAAAGAAAAAGATACAACCATACAAAATAGCACACTTCTACTTAATCTCTATGCACTCCACTCTCTTAGAAAATAAACCTAGATCTAAAGAGGATTCCAAAGATGTGACCCCACCAAGTGGGGAGATGATTTTCTTTCTGTTTTGAAGGCTTATATAGACTCTTCACGGGCCTAGAGACGCCTCTATACTTGCCCCCTCAAGCTCTGGATAAGTTCTGGACTATTTAGGGTTCAAAACGTGTCATAACTGTTCACAGTGTCAGTGCCGAATACAGTCCGTACTGGACGATACAGACCGTATTGAGGTCATGATATCAGTTCGTATTTTGGTCATAAATCGGTCATCCGAACTCCGATTAAGGTGATTCAAGTTGCGTTGGAACTTAGACAATGAGATCTACAACTTTCACGAGCATTTGTCTTCAGATTCTGAACGTATAAGGCTCAGGAATTTATCCAAAGTGAGTGTTATGTTTTCTCTTCAGGACTTAGCCATCCATCATAAAATTGGCGAAAGGGTGCATCTAATACGGACCGTATTGGCTGATATGGCCCGTATTCACCTATGTGAAGTTAGGCGCTTCAGGACTTAAGGCGTATTTCTATCTCTGGTCCGTATTGGACTGCTTGGTCTGTACTGGCTGATACGGACCGAAACAGTGAGATCCTGTTGGTGCAATGCTACTCAGATTGGTCCGATTCTTGCTTTAATTGATGTAAAATGCTCCCAAATCATGGTTCCTGCTTTAAATCATAAAAAGAGCAACGGTAACCGATTTCTTATAATAATTAAACATAAATGTGAGATTATAAAGTAAAATCTAAGCCAAAATCAACCATGATTATCTTACTCGATATTTGATTTCCACATATTGTTTGAAAGTTTTTAATCTAATTTAGTAACTACCCGTTCTTGTGGTGTAATCGCCCTATCTAACATGGGGTCCGGTTAAGGTTTGTTTTGATAGATGAAAGAGTAACTGTGATTAGGTCCGTAACATCACACATAGGTCTTTGGTCGTTGTTTGATTTGTCCTGATTTTGTTCCATTTGATATAAAAACGTCGTAAACAATGTTTTTACAATAAAATAAAAGAACACAACAGTAGCCAATTTCTCATACAAAATAAACATAAATGTGAGATATTAGAGTAAAACTCAAATCAAAATCTTATCAAAATATCGATACGATTGAGTGTTGTCAGAAATTCACTTTTATAAAAATTAATATAAAATACTATAAAATATTTGAATGAGTAGATGCGGATTTAGAATTTTAGATGCAGCAGACGGAAGAAACTTTACTTCATGTCTTTGACAACACTTGAGAGTAGGTCCGATGGGCATCAGATCTACTCTCGTTCGATGGGTTTAATCACCGTTAATTTTCTTTAAGATTTGTGCAGAATGCTTTAAAATTCGTGCGTGCTTGTTTTAATGTTCGTGCGCACAAACTTTAACTAGATTGGACGGTCATTGTGCTCGTTGAACCTAAAAGTAGGTCCAATAGACATCGGACCTACTTTGTTCTCCTTTGACAATAGGTATTAATTGACTTAAAAAATGAAAGCACAGTAGATTTTAATTGGGCCTTTTATTTATCGCGGTAGTCTGGTTTATAAAATGGCCGAGTCAGAATTTCCAGCTACTCACCATACCTCAAAAAGCTGTACACCGACAGATTGGACCTCAAATTTTATTGATATTGTCGTAGATTTAGTAGCACATGCCTGCCCCATCTACTAGTATGGGTATGTGTTCATCTCTTGCTTCTTCAGATCCAGTTGACTATCTACCTTTTTTCCCTTTAAATTAATATGTTATGATCAGTTTTGAATGTTTGATTACACTTGTAAGAAGACAGTATCTGACTTTGCTGGTATTGTTTTCAGCTCATAAGAAGGTACATTGTTATTTAATAGGTAATAGACAAAAAAGAGAGAGTACTAAAGCATCTAAACTCTCCCAGATATAACCTAAGGATATATGAAAAAATAAATTACTTTAAATGTATCTAGGAAGGATAAAAGATGTTCAATTATTTCGACAGAATAAGAGCTTTATTACTGATATTTTTCAGAAAAAGAATAATGTGACCAAAAGGTATTCTCAGAAAATTAGGTGATGCACTAACAAAGCACAGCGAGGTTCTAAAATTCTTGTTGGTTATTCTGGAAATGTCACTGATTTGCAGGGAACTTATGCAACCGATAGTCGGGATAGGCGACTGATCGGGACATCGAGACCCATGAAATGCTTAGTGATAATTATGCCCTCTTATGCATAAGTTCTTTGTTGAAACTTATTATCAGGGTATATATTCCAAAATGAACAATTGTATGGCAGCATGGAGATGTGGATCTGATGCTCACAGTATTCCTTTAGAACAGGATTCTCTGGCTATTCCATTGAACTAACCGAGTAAATATATTTTGGAAATATTAATTAACTGACATCTAGAAAATTTCCAAAAACATATATTGAGGTAAAAGTAAAAACAGAATTGACGAGGTTAGAGTGATAGACATAATAAAACATAACGTGTTTTTATAATTAGAACACGTAATCCAGAATCCGTAAATCCAAAATAAAATAGCAAAGGAATTTAAATTTTACAGTTCTGAATTGAAGACATCTTTAGGCGGAAGCGTTAGTACTGATCTTCAATGGTTTTCCTCAGATCTGATGATGGAGACCTTCAGCGTTTTTTTTAGTTCTCTCTTTCAAAATGGATGAAACTTTTTCAGAAATAATATCCCTCAAAATCAGTGGAGAGAGACGTTTCCAGAAAATGATCTCTTAAAATAAATGGGCAGAAAAACGTTTTTGGAATAATATCCATCCAAATAGAGAAGAGGTCTTTTTATATTATCTGAGGCAACCTCTGAGACCAGTACATTTATTAATAGCAATCTAAATTTTTTCATCAAAAATTCAGATGCATTTTCATTAATTTCTTTAAATGAAATTGATGCACAGTAATAACATAGGCCACATAATAAAATAAAACTAACATAGAGCATATAATATATATAACCTACAACTGAAGCTCTAACTAAATTGATATTTATATTTATTACATCATCTGAATTGCCAGATCAACCTCTTGAAATGGACATCAAGGAACAGGAACCTATGCTGTCTAATTATTCGGATCATGGTTTCTTCCTCTTTTTTGCCCCTTTTTTCCTCCTTTTTTTTTTATATATATGATTTAGGTCAAGCTGAAATTTTGGATTGAGAGGTCTTGTCTTTTTTGGATCAAGATTAATTCAGAGGCCACTTGTATGGTTTTAGTACAAAAGAAGCTAAGTATAAAATTAAGGGAATATTCCATGCCTCAAACACTCCGTGGAGCAATATGGTACACAATGTGTCTATATTGTCTACACTGACAGAGACCGTTTGATTCTTATCAGAGAAACCTCAAACTTAATTTTATTCAAGTTTTTTTTTTTTTAAATTATTGGATCCAGATACAATGAGTTCTGTTAAGGCGCTTAAATACTGGTTGTATTGTATTTTTTTTATAAAAAAAAGAAGTAAGAGTCATGTTCTCATTTAATTAAATTATGAAGTTAGTTACAAGGGGTTGTAACTATATTTAAAAGGGAAAATATGCTCAAAATATTTGAGCATTAATATAAAAATAAAAGAAAACAAAACATAAAAAGCTTAAATACAGGTTGTATTATATTAATTAAAGTACAGTTGTAGTGTTGTGGAAAACATATATAGATATGAGCAAAACTAGGGTGTGATGTGCTCACACCGTAAGCACACCTCCTATAGAGCGCATTTCCAAAGTTCAAATAGTCGATTCGAATCTTCCAACGTGTTCTTCATATTAAAATGTGCTTGGAGACCAAATTTTACATTTTTTGGAAATTTTTTACTATTTTTTCAGAATTTTTGAAAATCATTTGTTTTTCAAATTTCAAATTATTGTTTAGTTTAATGAAAAAATAGTAAAAAATTTCCAAAAAATGTAAAATTTGGTCTCCAAGCACATTTTAATATGAAGAACATGTTGAAAGGTTCGAATCGACTATTTGAACTTTGGAAATGTGCTCTATAGGAGGTGTGCTCACGGTGTGAGCACATCACACCCTAGTTTTGCTCGATAGATATTGCTAAAGTAGTATTATTGTCTGATAATTTCATAGGTAGCTCCAAGAAATAGTATAGAACCTACTTTTGTTGTAAATAATATATTTAGGGTGCGTTTGGATAGTCAAAAATAGCATAGGGGTTAGCACTGTTTTTGGGTTAATGACTATTCTTCACCACTATTCAACGTTTAGATCACCCTAAGAATAGAGTTATTCCTAGAGTTAGCGCTGTTCTTGCTAACTCATCCAAACGATGGAATAGCGCTGACCCCAGATTAGCGCTATTCTTGTTATTCCTGGGGTTGCATCCAAACGCACCCTTAATTAGAGATTATAATAGTTAATAAGCTTGGTACCTAAATGCTTGGTGTATGTTGGGGTCGTCTAACTTTTTTTTTTTTTTTTTATATTTCAAAACTTGTTTATAACTTTCAATATTTCCAATAGGCATGCTTGATGATTCCGAGGCTCTAGAATTCTAGATTATCAATTGAATTGATCATTGGACGGCATGGAAGAAAATCTAAAAATGAGTATTATAATTATTAACTAATGATACTTACCTAGTTCATCACTTTGATTAATTAATTGTCTATGAAAGCAACGCCAACACATAATTTTTTATGGCCCGATTACTGCGCACCTCGAATTCGTATCCTCTCCATTAACTCAAAAAAGAATCATTTGAGTTAATGTATCGGGAGCGTCCGATTTGTTTTAAAATTCGTGCGGACTAGATCTACACTAATATAAAAGGCCCCTGAATTATAAGTTGTAGCCGGATTGCCTCCGTTTAAAATCAAACGGTCAAGATGCATTAACTCAAAAGATGCTCTTTTGAGTTAATGCAGACGATGAAGACTCCTGCTCTCATCGGTCCCCTTGTCTGGTGAGGCTCCATGTCACCCGTTTTAAAAAATTTAGGCTTGTGAAATCCACGTACTCGTCACATGAATCCTTTGGGCTGGGGGATAAGAGTAGCTTAAAATACGAACAAGTATCATCTTCAATATTGTAAAATATTCCCTTCGCTTTAAAATACAGATAAGAGGAGATTAATTCTCAGCTACTTTGAGATTCGGGCTACTTTGAGATTCGGGCTAGCGCAGAAACAGTATTAATAGGCTTTGAGATTCGTGTCAAGTTAAAAAGAATAGTCCAGATCCAGTAATTCTAAATGATTCTCTATGACGGTACCGGGGAGGATTGAATTCTTAAATACCGGGTTTCGGATTTAAAACTTAACCGGAGGGTCTGTTCGGCAATATGTGAAATATTAAACGAATAATCAAGAGGAAAAGTGAAATGTGAAAATAGGTTTTCATTTTGTACTATTTTGAACATGCTTAGTTGTTCGTGAAACAGTGAAAAAGTATTGATAAATGAGTTATTTTTATTTCTCAAAAAATGTAAATTCTCCTATTTCATTATTCCCACATATTTCGTGAAGGTTCAAATACCTTCAATTTTTGTATCTCTATCATGCCTCTATTTTTTAAAACTTTCATAACTCAAAATTTAAAACTTGAAAGTCAAAATAAAACCGTTGGATATGATCTACATTATTTTACCTATGCACACGTAAAAAATTATGACATTTCAACTTTTTTTTATTGTCATTAAGAGCTTATAAAATATACTAATGTGGATAATTTTTGGACGTTGATTTTTCAACTTATTGATTCACATAAAAACAAAACCGAAACATGATGATATTTTAATTATGAGTACATAGAGAAAATAACATATATCACATTTAACGGTTTTATTTTGACGTTTATGATTTAAATTTTGAGTTATTAAAGTTTTAAGAAATAGAGACATGATGGAGGCATTAATGAGGGAAATTAATGAGGGATCAAAGTGTGAAAAGCAGAGATTTAAGTACAAAATTTCAAACTTAATTTCACTTTTTTCATTTCCACAGTTTTACTTGATTCTTTTTAATTCTTTTCTTGTTCAGTGGAAATAGGGGAACATAATTCATTTCTAAAAGAGAGAGCATTTGCAAATAATTTATTTTGATATAAATATGAAATATAAAATTAATTATTAAGGTTAACAATTAAAAATAGATTAATAAGATTGTTTTTGGGTATATAGTTAGAGTATATATTAAATATTATGTGATTTGAGTATTATTTGAGAAGTGCATCAAGAAACATTAATTTTGAATTGCTGAAAAATTCAAATCAATTTATAAATGAAAAAAATATGCTTAAAATCTAGTAATGTTTATATATATGATACTTTTAGAAACTATGTCTATCATATCATAGTTCAAGTTCATATCATATATATATATATATATAGGAGTTGGCTACGGTGCTATGCATAGCATAGAGGGCCTCCGTGCTATGGTTCAATATTTGAGTTTTGAAAATCCTAACGGTCGATCCGAACCGTTCAACATGATCTCCATATGAATATGTACTTGCAAACCAAATTTTACATTTTTTAGAATTTTTTTACTATTTTTTTAGATAGGTAGAAAAACACTTGATCTGAATGGTACATAATTTTCAGATCAAGTGATTTTCTACTTATCTAAAAAAATAGTAAAAAAATTCTAAAAAATGTTAAATTTGGTTTGCAAGTACATATTCATATGGAGATCATATTGAATGGTTTGGATCGACCGTTACAATTTTGAAACCTCAAATATTGAACCATAGCACGGAGGCCCTATATGCTATGCATAGCATATTAGCAATTTCCTATATATATATATCAAAAGGAACATTACTTGCAACTTTTCAAGAATATGTTAGTTTATATGTAAAATGAACTTGTCAGTCCATGGAAATAATCAAAATTTTATTTCTTTATCCGTATTATATATATTAAATATAATATATAATATCGAAGTAAGGATAAACTGAAAAAAATTAAACGATCAAATTGATAAAATGATAAGGTCAAGCAAACTGGTCTTGACTCTTGACAGTTGACACTGCAATAACAACAACTGTTTGGGGACAAATACTTCTAGAGAATCTTGTGTGTACGTCTCTTTTATTATCTACTAGTATTGTGACCGTGCATTACAACAGAGACATATTATAAAATTAGATAGAATATGAAGAGACTTTTTTATTTGACATTCATACAAAATTAAGAAAAAATATATTTAATAGAAATAAAAGACAAATGAAAAAAAACAAATAAAAAAAAAGGGATCAAATATAACATGAAAAAAATTCTTGAAGTATCATTGTACGATTTAATATCTAATTTTCTCCACAAACAAGACAGACCATTAAATGATTTAGAGGAGAAATGATTTGTAAAGAAACAAAATTGAGAAAGATATAATTAAATGATTCAAATAAGAATTTTCTCTACATATATATTTTTGAAAATTATTTTAATAATAGAAATTTCTCTACAAATTATTTCTTTACACAAAAATATTTGATATTCTTCATTTTCTCTCAAGATTAGAAAGATATGATTGTTTTCATCAACACAAGATCTTCTCTTCATCTATTCACAAAGATACAGTAGCCCTAAACAAAATTAGGAAAGATATGACTGTTTCCTCTTTCATTGTTGAAAATGTAGAGGAAGAGGAGAAATGAAATGGAGAAAACGGAGAAATAAGGAAATAATTTAATTACAGAAATCAGAGATAGCTGCAAGGAGAAATAAGGAAACGGATCGCTAGAGTTTCATTCAATTTTAATTGTGACAAACCATGTAGCAGTCTGTGTGGCAAGTATGTTTTTAACTAAATTTAGATTTCTATGCATAAAATAGATGTATTTAATCAAAAGAAGACAAATTATGTGATTGGAGGGCTGATATTCAATTGAAAATTCACCTTTCAATCTCAGCCGTTGGCAGATTAGGAACTACGTGCATAATATAAGAAAAATGGAGATTTAAAGTCCACCTCCTTATTTGTCAATAACAGTTATTTTTTTTAAAGTTAAAATTTCGTACTTATATAATAATAATAACGATATTATAAAATCTGCATAAATCTGTTAATTTATTTAAATTTATAACCATTAATAATAACTAAATTTTACTTAACAAATAGAAGGGTTGAAAGAGATGACAATAATGATGGACACATATTTATTGCTAGATTTTGTCTGATGGAAGCGGTGCGTTTTCAATAGGCATTAGATTTATATCGGTTCAATGTTTGTTCAGACCGTGCAATTTGCGTCATAATTTGTATGTACTTGATTCTCATAAATATTAAAGCAATATGGACGAATCATAAAGTGAATCGGACGGTTCTGAACATATATCAAACTAATATAAATATGATGCCCATTGAACTCACACCGCTTCCGTTGTCGGATAAGATGTAATAGTCCAACTTCACATTTACTTACAGTGACAAATTTGAATTCAAAAATTATTTAAAAGTCGTGATTCGGATATAAATAGAGATATAATTCGAAAAGAATTAATTTTATAATAATGTATTAATATATAAAATTATGATGTTTTAAAAAAAAATGTTATTGTTTTTTGAAGAGGGTAGAGTATACTCGATTCAGATGTTCTTCAGCCATCTCTGCTTTATTTCTATTAGTTAGAAAAAACTAATTGGTGATGGAAATCGTAAAGGGATAAAAATTTCATATGATACAATGTTTTATTATGGCTGAAAAAAAATCACAACATGAAATATGTTTGTCACGTTACGTCACGTTATGACAGAAATAATAGTCATATAATGTGTCTCACGTGTTATTTGACATTTTTTTTTTTGCATGACGTTGTAATTGACTAAAAATAATATTGCATGCTGCGTTATGTATGGAGCAGATTTAAGTAGAAGAAATTAGGTCAATTGATTCTTTTTAAAATTTTCTCAATTTGTATTTATATATAATTTTCAATATAATTTAGAGTAAAATATTAATATATTGTAAATTTAATTTCTATTCACGATAAAATAAAATAATGTTACATAATTGATCTTTAATGTACATTCATACTGTTTGAAAATCTGACTCCGTATCTAATATAAATATGTATTACGACACGCGACCGTCAAATCAAGTCATATAAATAAATTTTGATCCGACGATTAATTTCTTCTTCACTTTAATCCCATCACATGTCCAAATTATATGCCGACTAATTACAGCCGTAAATATAACGCAAAAGCACGTGTGGTGTCAGGATCGGATGCGGCAATATTGGTGCAGCACAAAACAGGTCGAGCTACAGGCCTACAGGAGTACAGGACTACAGGCTACAGCTATTGCATGCTCAGGCAGCTCAGCTAAGGCCTAACCGCCTAAGGGCTAAGGTAGCATTGACGGGTCTGAATATTGACCCGATTTAGTAATTAGTGGGCTATTGGTTCGCGTTGGCTATTACCGAGGCAATACGTGGGGTAATCACGTGAGATGCGAAAGCGAAAGGAAAGGAAAAGGTGGGCGGGTCGGTAAAGGGTTCGATTATATTATTCCTAATTATAAAAGATGGGTCATGGACTCAATCTAATATAAAATTACAAACTTAACCTCGACCGCTCCTGGCCTGGGCGCCAAACTATTTATACGAGTATTAAATAAGAAAAGAAAAGTGCTGGAGAAGTTAAGGTGCCATGATTTATGGGGTACTCAATGACTCATCATTAAACTATTGAATTTCAACAATTTATTATGGTGTCATAATTTGAATCTAGTTGCAAACAAATTATTCTTAGGATCAAGTAAGTACATCTAATCCATATTAAAAGAAGCAATCTAAACTCAAATTTGGTGAGACACGCTGACGTTGCCATCTTAATACCTGAATATAAAATATAAATATAAAATAATACTTGGCTTTCAAGCATAGGTCATAGCCACTTGATTCCGTTTGCCAACCTTTCCCGCCATATCCAAAAACATAAAATATAAAACATATAAAAATTCTTAATTTGCATACAATATGTTAACTAGTTATTTCTACTATGCAAAAAAATAAAAGCATTTTGGGTTTTTTTTTGTAAAGAAAGTATTGTATTTACAGGATGCATAAAGACATGTAGGAACAATTTCACATATGAATTTTCTGGTTTGCTTGCTTGCCTTGCATTTTCCTTTTAAATCGCAAAATCTTACTATATATGACATGTGACATAAAATTAATTAATTAGAGTGATTCCAGATAATTATAAGATCAATAATTAACTCATTCGGTTACAATTGAGAGTGGTTGTGAGGTCTTGATCTAATTGCGAGGTAAATGAGATAAGTACACCTGATGTGGGTCCACCATTTTGTACATGCATATTACATCACCTTTATGTCATTAAGAGTTATCTGGATCTGTCATTTCCTATGTTGCATGGATACGGATACGGGTATCGTATCAGATACGATACGGATACAACAATACGGTAATTTCTAAAAATATCAGATACGATACTCCTATTATATATATATATTTTATTTTAATTATATTATTAAGTATTATATAAATTAAATATAAAAATATGGGTACAATAACACAAGGATAACATTAAATATTAAACCTACTCTGTTCTAACAAGAACGATGAGTGGTTGTCGTGGTAAAGCTGCATGTTGTTGAGCATCTAACGTGGGTTCGATTCTTGCTTGGCGCAAAAAATGAATTTTAGCTGTGGATCTATGCGCGGTGCACGGAGCAGTATTGGGTGGTCCAGGTGCCGTGCACAGAGCGGACCTGTATCAGGAGCGTGTCCAGACACCAAGCACCATATCGGTGCGTTTCAACGCGTATCGGCGACCGTATCAGTCGGTTAAGGATACGCAACGTCGTCTGATACGCCAGTTGGCATGTCCAGTACGTATCGGGTCCGTATCGTACCCGTATCTGATACGCACCCGATACGGGTACGGGTCCCAGTTTGAAGTATCCGAGTAACATAGGTCATTTCCTATGTTACTTGGATACTTCAATTTAGGCAGCGTATCCATATCGGACACGTATCGGATACCGATACTCACCCGATACGTATCCGATACGTCAGCTGGCGTATCCTAATTAGTAAATACGGTCAAGATATGCGTTGATTTTGGGGATACGTCTGTTTCAATGAGATACGAGCGGGATACGTCTAATTAGGTCTCGCCTCTCCGCTCCGAACTAAAAAAACAAAACACGACTGATGGCTGCACTCTCGCCTCTTCGCTCGCCTCTTCGCCTCTCTGCCTCTCCACTTCTCCGCTCTCTCCGCCGTCTCCGCTCGTCTCTCCGCCTCTCTGCCGTCTCCAGGTATCATTTAATCTTGCTTCTCCTCTCTCCACCGTTTTGGACAAGGGCTGAGCCCCTCTCTCTGACTTGTGCATTGCTGGTTTCTATCAATGTTAGGCAAGGGCATTTGGGGTGCTGATTTTCTTGTACTTGGTACCAGTCTGACCCGTTTTGGTTTCGCCTATTGGTACCGGCCTTTTTCTGCTTGTTCTCTATTGTTGGTTGTGTGGTTTTGTCAACTGGTAATCAGTACCAGTGAAAACCTCTGCCTGCTGACTTTTGTTGATTGTTTTGTTGAGTTGGGAAATTTGAATTTGTTGGATGATGGATACAATTTGAAATTGAAGAATGCGGTTTGAAATTCAAGAATTTGATGGTGCCAAGCAACTTGCCGTTGCAAGTCTTTCACTTGACGAGCTGGAGTTTGAGAGTATTGTGTTTGGAGATGATGTGTAGTATTTGAGATGAAGTATCAACTTGTTTTAGAGATTTAGGCTCACTTGTTTTGTTGGATCTTTTAATTAGTTTAATTTGTTATGAAGTATGAACTTAGTTTAATTTTATGGACTTTGAATTTTATAATTAAGATTAACTAGTGTTTAGTCTATTTGATTTGAATATGTAATGGATTTTATGTATGTTATGGATATTATGGATCTAATTTTATGTTGTTTGGTATTATAATGTTCACTATCAATTTTATGTTTGTAGATGCAATTGTTAAACTTTAAATAGTTTTTTAGATGAATTATAAATTTGGGTGATGTGAGTAGTGTATACAGACACCATGGCAAAATTATCAATTTTTTTTTACAATTTACAAGTAAAAAAATTGATATATATATAAGTATTGAATTAATAATATAAGTGTAATTTTTTTAATTGTTGTAATGTAAGTATTGAATTAATAATATAATTAAAATAATAGAAAATAATATATATAATAGCCGTATCGTATCTTTTTTTTTTTGAAAATTACCGTATCGCCGTATCCGTATCGTATCCGATATGATACCCGTACCCGTATCCATGCAACATAAGTCATTTCTAAAAAAGAACAATTAGTCTCCTTGTCATTTGTTATTCCTTTGATTTGTGACTGCGTACAAATAAAACAATTTCATTTGCACAAGTACAAACGGATTAATTAATAAACACCAAAAGTATTTTTATACTCTGCAATGATTCAGAATCTTGACTCAATCCTTGTATCAATCATAAATCACAGAACAGAGAATTCAATATAAGCGTAAAGTTTAATCTTACTTTACCCAACAGAACTGCCAACCTGGCAAAATCAAGTACCGCAATATGCTTATATAATTCAACCTTTTTAATCGAAATGTCAAATTCATGGGCCGAACTTTGATCCAAGATGCTCAAAAAAAAATAAACGGGCCGATGACGGTGCTAAGCCCACGATATGTTGTATTTTCAGCCACCGATGGCCGATCAAACGGTAGAGAGCAAAGGGGGACCCAGAGCAAAAGGTTCATTTCACCTGGCTTGAGTAGTTCAGCCTTCAGCGCCTGTTATCAATCAAAGCTCTGTGAAATTTCCGTCCTTTCGGATAACGTCAAACATCCGTCCAATAGGACCAATACTATAATAAGTTGAACAATTCTGGCTAAAAGCAGACAATTCGTTATCTTATCGTGCGGAATAACATAGCTGACTTCTCAATTCTGAGCTAGAACCACCGTGTTTGAATACGCGCCGCTTTAAATTGTCCACGTGGTTGGAACCTGTTAAGAGAGTGGAGTAGAATACATGACTGTTTGTTGGGGCATCAATGGGGGTAGTTCGGTAAATTGAGACCTGAATCTCCGGACAAGATGGGAATAGGCTAGAGCGCAGCAGTAGAGGAAAAATCTCGGCGGGGAGAGGGCATATTCGTAACTTCCTTGATATATATATACTGGATATGGGGCTCGCTCTCACTTCCACACTATAAAATATAGCCAAAAACCACTTCGTTGGTTTCGGTGCATCGAGGAAAGCTAAAAAGTTAAAAAAGTCTGAAAATATTAGAGAGAGAAAGTAGAGAGAGAAAGAGAAGAGAGGATATCAGTGGATCTCTCCTGCGAGGTCGTCGCTGATGGCGAGTGGAGTGGGCCGGCTTTAAGAAACGAAGCAAAAAATATATTTATTTTCCAATATCTATATTGGTTTTAATAAAGATAGCTTGAGTGTTTTTTTAAAATTCAATTATCCTTTCAATTCTCAATTCTCTGATCGAATTACGGAGCTGGAGGGCAGAAATCCAAGGAATCAGCGACTGGGTACAGTAGATCACTCTTTCTCTTTTCTTCCTAGATTTCATCGCTTACTCGAGCTTTTGCTTATGGCAAAGAGACGCAAGCGTTCGAACCCAGACCTTTAAGCCAAGATCCTAAAACCGAAAAAAGACGAGCAGAAAGGAACAACAAGCAAAAGCTACTCCAAATCTAAGTAGTTTTCCCTCAATTATTGCTTCTTACAAGATGTACGGATCGCCACAGAAGGATCTGAACCTTCCAATTCCGACCTCACCGTATGGGCATAGAAAAGAAGACCCGGATCTGATGCATCAACAGGCCCGTAACGGCGCTGGTGCCGGCCAGTTGAGCTCTGGCCTACTTCGGTACCGGTCGGCACCAAGCACCTTACTGGGAGAAGTGTGTGAAGATTTCATTCCGGCTCATGGCCGTACCTCCAGTCCTGAGACCGACTCTATGCTTGCAAGATTTCTTGGCACTGATCTTCGAGACCCGATCTGCGATTCCAAAACTGCCATGAATCCATCACCTCCGACTACTGTGGCCCCCGGATCCCACTTTGCCTCAGCTGTAGTGGAGGAGCACCAGCACAACCCGCACCCGAATCCACATCAGATGATGTTCCACTCACACCAGCAACAGATGCCGAGCCACAGAACTGTGGATACCTTGTACCGGACGGTGAGCTCGGCTGGATTGGAGACTGAGCAGATCAAGGCCGGTGCAGCTGCTAGCACTGCCAGTGCTAATATTATGCGCACTACTAGCTCCCCAGCTGGATTCTTCGCCAATCTCAATGTAGAAAATGGTATAATTATGTCACACGATTGCATAGCACCTCTCTTAAATTCGTTCCCCTTTTCCTATAATTAGTTAACTTCCCTAAATGAAAGTAGTTAGTTATTTCCATTTTTGTACAAATATTCGTGAGGTCATTTAATTACTCTCTTTAAAGCAAAGTTTCTTGTGTATTTTTGCTCATTCATGTTTTATTATTGATATTTTTAATCAAGGGTATGGAATGATGAGGGGATTAGGCGGTGGCAACAACAACGGCAGTGGAGGTGGCAGCAGCAACAACAACAACAACAACAATAGGTTGAAGGGGCAGTTGAGCTTTTCATCAAGACAGGGTTCACTTATGTCTCAGATCTCAGAAATGGAGAGCGAGGGAATGGACGGGAGCAGCCCAGAAGGTGCAGGAAACAGCGGAGTTGGGTCCCACCGAAATTACATCCCAGGGTTTCCAATGAATTCCTGGGATGAACCATCCCTCCTATCCGATAACTTCTCAGGGATGAAGCGGACCAGGGAGAATCAGGCCGATCACAATCAGGTTTATTAATTTTCAATTTGTTTAATTTTGTTGGATTAACGGGTTGATGACTTGGTCTGATTGGAGCTGATTGGTTTTTGGAATTTGGTAGAATGTACTGACCCACCAGTTTAGCTTGCCGAAGACGTCGTCTGAAATAGCGGCGATTGAGAAGTTTCTCCAGTTCCAGGATGCAGTGCCGTGCAAGATTCGGGCGAAAAGGGGGTGCGCGACTCATCCTCGGAGTATTGCTGAGAGGGTATTTAATTATAATCTCTAATTGAGTCCTGGATTTCATGAGACTATTAATTGGAGCTGTTGGATAATTGGTTTCTTTTGTGGTTAATCAGGTTAGAAGAACAAGAATCAGCGAGAGAATACGAAAGCTACAAGAGCTAGTACCCAACATGGACAAGGTATATACTACATATTCTTGCCTTTCTTCCCAATAAAACAGTAGCATTCCTTTCTAAAAGGCCAAGTGCGGATCAAATGGATAATTTTTCATCTTGATTACCAGCAAACGAACACTGCTGATATGCTAGATTTAGCAGTTGACTACATCAAAGAGCTCCAGAAGCAAGTGAAGGTAAGTACAATATAAAATTAAAGTCTAATCTGTACTTCTTTTGTAATTAAAAAAATGATGATATTATGTGGAATGTGATTAATTATGTACTTTTTGAAGGGTTTGAATGAGAGCCGGGCAAATTGCTCCTGTTCCTCAAGCAAGCAAAAGCAGCCGTACAACAATCCTTAACAGCGTAAGCTTAAAAGAGTTATTATATACATAGTTAGGCGTTAATGCAGCTTTTTGAGCATTAGTGGAAAGAGGGGGCCACTAATTAAGGATATAATTAAGGAGGGAGGGAAATGTAAAGTTTTGGGACTTTGGGGAGTTATATTATACCTACCACTCATAATGGTTGTGTACTTTGGTTTTTGGTCTTTAGTTTACTAGCGAGCTTGAGAGCTCATTAAACAACAACGGCTTGTTGGCTTATCCACTTAATTTTTTTCTTTTTTTCTTTTTCTGTTTGTTAATATTGCACCCTATTATCTTTCTAATTGGAGGAACTAGCGTTGGCTAGTTCCTACAAGGTACTCTAGGGTGCCCCTAAAGCTGTTATTCCTATCTCAAACTATTCAAATTTTTCCATGCCCCAATCTCAAGGGAGAAAGTTTTTTATGCGCGAAATCTCAACGAAGATTTTATTTAAATTTCCCAGTTCGGATCCTCGGGTACCTGAGTTGCAAGTAAATAGGGATCATTCTAGAGTGGGAAAAATGGCACGGCGGAGCCGGCTCCGTCACGGAACGGTACGGTTACGGTACGGAACGGCACAGCATGCGTTTTAGTTACGTGTTTTGACTCGCGTGTCTTGTGCCGTGATCATTCGCGTGCCGTGTCTATCTTTTGAAACTTTGGCACGGCACGTGAAAGATTTAGTCATGACACGGCACAACACGTAGTTACGCGAGTTACGTGTAATTAGGACCATTAGATATTGATTTAATAGTTAATCTTGAATAAACTAATATAAATTATGATTAAATGGTCACGCGAGTCACGTATGGTCACGGCACGTTTAGGCACGGCGTGGCCATTTGCGTGCCGTGACCAACTCTTGATATTTTAATCACGGCACGGTACATGAAAAATTAACTTAGTCACGGCACTGCATGAGATTAAAGTCACCACGTGTTAATCACGGCACGGCACGTTTTTTCCACTCTAGATCATTCTTTCAACTTGGTAGACTCCCTATAGTTTCTACATACACAAGATTGAGTTTAACCCAGCTGAAATTAATCTGAGCCGTCCGTTTATTTATTGCACCCCTTCAATACTAGAGGGGACATGCACTCATGCGGCGCGGCGACACGCACTCTTAATTTCCCTCTATCGTACGTCTAGCGGTGATTGTCATCGTCCACGGATAATTGTTACATTTATTTAATTTGTCACTTTCAAGTAAGTTACCTGATGCAACAAAATGCTGTTCATCGGTCAATTAAAATTTTTTCCACTCAACATATATATAAAATATAGGAGTTTGTCTACGGCACTGCGCATAGCATCAACTGAACGTTGTTATGATTCTAAATCTCAATTTTTGAGATCAAACCGCTAATACGAGCCCACTCAATTTAATCATCATATTAAAATATTGTACAAAACTATGTTTTTAAAACTTTACTAATTTTTAAGTGGGTAGAAAACCATAGACTTTAAAAATTCTTTAGTCCAACACAAATATTTTTCCCATATAAAAATGTAATGAAAACATTTCAAAATAAAATATTAATAGTCAAATATATAAATATGTATATCAAATTGAGCAATTTGTTTGACGATTTGAATATTATAAATTAATATTCGGAACCAACTTATTATATATTCAGGATCGTAGCATCAGTTGATCAGTATCCAATAGAACTGTTGACTTATCTGCACAAAGCAACACAAACACTCCTTCAAGCACCTTTTAAAGCTGCGGTAATATTTTTTATTTTCATAATTTGATTTATGTGTTTACAATTTAGCATGTAGACATGTAGTAATACTGGTTTCACCAGAGTAGGGCTGCACAAAAAATTCATAGTTCATAATTCGATTTGAGTTTTGATTCGAAAAAGTTCGAAAAAAGTTCGATTCGAATTGAGTTCGTTCGAAATTAATTCAAACCAAACTTAGTTCGAAATTAATTCAAACCAAACTCAAACTGGACCTAGTTTGTTCGAAATAAGTTCGCAAACCAAATTTAGTTTGAAATTAACTCAAACATGAACCGTTAATTTCCGCTGATAACTTATGTTCGCTGATGAAAATATAAGGCTGCCCTCGATTCTGACTTTTGAAAATTATTTCTTGAAACAAAAAGTCCAGTCCAACTAGAAATTTTGAATTGTCAGGTAGGTATGTGCTGATAATGATATCTGGTTCATGTTGATACTAGAAATTTTGCTTTTCATGGTAGGATTTTGAGTTTTCGGGTAATCCAGGCTAATGATGCAAAAATAGTGTGGGATGTTGAAAACCTTACTACTGCATCTATAAAGTAATTTGTAGATGTTCAGTAGTTAGTTTAATGAAGCGAAATATATGGCTGAAGCTTTGGATACCTGTGACGGTTTTTTAGAAGGGTTTTTCAGTAGCTAGTGCCTAGTTGTAATGAACTTTAATTTTTTATTTAGGATAATATTTGGATTTGTAATAATTCTAAGACTTTGTTGATTGTTTTCTACTTCTATTGATATTTAAATTGTACTTTGATACTTTGGATATTTGAAAACTTTGTTGTCTATTTGGAAAATTTTGGATATTCATAAATCGTAACAAAGTTCGAAATTGAGTTCGTAAAAATTCGATTCGAAATTGAGTACGATTCGAAATTGCGTTCGTTCGAAATTAATTCAAACCAAACATAGTTCGAAATTAATTCAAACCAAACTCAAACTGGAGGTAAGTTCGATTCGGTTCGGTTCGTTTGCAGCCCTACACCAGAGTCACTTTAAAAAAAACTTTATTTCTTTAGTGTAAGATTTAAAAAAATATTTAGGTCATTTGGTAACGGTAACAACTGAAGATGTATTTTGTTTTTGAAAATAAGTTTTTTATGGTGATGTATATGAAAGTTTATTTCAAGTAATATATATATTTGGTATTTGATTTTTCTTTGGAAAGTGGGCTAGCTTGGGGTGCCATTCCTCATCGTACATATATTTGTAATAGAATTTTCCTTTAGAGTGGAAAAATAGTACGGTGGAACTGGCTCTGTTACAGAACGGTACGATTACGATACGAAATGGTACAGCACGTGTGACTATTATGTGCCGTGATTCACGTGTCGCGTGTCGTAACCGTTCGCGTGCCGTGGCCATCTTTTGAAAATTTGACACGGCACGTCACGCGAAAGATCTAATCACGGCACGACACGGCACGTGGTCACGCGAATTACGTATAATTAGAATAGTTAGATCTTGATCAAATGATGAATAGAGGTGCTATCGGGTCGGGTCGGGTCCGGATACTATTATATTTGGATCCGTATCCTAAAAGTGTTCGGGTCCAAATTTCGATCCATATATTTATTTGTTTCAAATCAGGTCGGGTCCGGATCCAGATACCTATCTACCCGTAGATATTTCGGATCCAGTTTTTCGGTTCCGGATAGATATATACCCATAACTTGTTTGTGGATTATCGGGTCCGGTCCGGATATGGGCGGTTCCGGATCCGAAGCGGGTATATGTCACAACACCCAAGAATTTGAGAAAGTAAAACATTAAAGATGGTGATTTTCTTTTCTATGATTCAAAAAATTCATGAATGGAATATTAATGCTAATTATTTAATAAAAAAATAATTTTATGGCAAATATTTGATTTCAATGAGATTTATTGCAAAGACATATCAATGAGAGCAATAAATTTTCATGATTATGCAGAGGATATATAAGGCAAATATTGAAAGATATATTCAGAGCAATAAATTTTCATGATTATGCATAGGATATATAAGGTAGATATTGATATATTCAGAGCAATAAATTTTCATGATTATGCAGAGGATATATAAGGCAGATGTTGAAAGATATATTCAGAGCAATAAATTATGCAAATGTGATTACTGGCGTGACATTTGTTAATTTGATTATATGTAAAATTGTATTTTCATAGTTATTAATATATATTTTATCGGGTATTTATATGGGTATCGGGTCGGATTCGGTTATGGGTCGGATAACTAATTCAAACCCATATCCTATCCATTACAATATCGGTTCCGGTTCGGATCCGGATCGGATATTAAATTATTAATTTTGTAACTGTACCTGATAGGGCCATGTTCCACAGGCCCTTTTATTCTAAACTGGGCCATGAAAGACTAGGATTCGGACCTTTACAAGGCCAACCCGACGTCATATGAAAAAGCCCAAAGATTCACTAAACCGGGGCCCAACTCGGAGGCCTCAAAAGCATACAGCCCGAATATAGGTTAAGGCCAACCGACATACGGGATAGCCATGGAAACGGCTAGCTTAATGCCCACGTCCCAGAAACGGCCGGTTTAATACCCACGTCCCAGTAACGGACGACATAACTGCCCACGTTCTCCCATAAACGCCCGAGATGGCAGTTATGGCTAGACTATATAAGGCAGTGATTCCCATGAAACGGGGGACGCAACTTTCACATAAAGAGATTATACAGGTTAGAGTCAGAATCTCTCACAAATACCCCGAGTTCATAACTTAGATAGCACGTCGGCCTGTCATCCCTGGACAGGACGATCATCACTTAACTCAGAGTTACCATACGGCCTCATCTCCCGAGATAGGACGTATCAACCACCGTGGGGCCACGCCTAGCTCGCTCGACTAATTAGATGGCTCATCCATCCACATCGACCCTGCTCCCTCCGGGGGTGACAACCCCTCCAGGAGTAACAATCACACCCCCTCCCGGGGTGACGCCACCAACAGTGAACACTTCGCAGAGCCAACCTCTAGGGGCGAGGCCTAGCAGCTCAATGATGCGACCCCATGGTCCCCAATCTGCTCAACCTCGTCGCACAAGCCCCGACGTCACTCGACCTCTGTTCACCGAAGGAAACACTACCATGCCACTCCACACCGAGCACAATCAAATGGCTGGTACATTTCACAATCAGGTAAACGGTACTTATTACAATCCGATAGCGGGTACCTATCAAATACCGTACATACCGTACTACCAAACACCGTTGTACCAATATGGTGCGACCCCCTACACACCTTACACTCCAATTGGTCCCCAATACGGTACGATCCCATATGTTGCACCCTCCGGACAATGGGGGCCGGGAGGTACCCAGGGGATGTATCCCATGACGGGTCCCACTCCATATTCTCAGCAAATGCCAATACGGCCTACAATGCCTGTACCTCGGCCATTATCGGCAAATCGTGTCCACAGCCGAGCAGTAAATGTCTCCCCGAGGAACCTGGGCTCTCAATTTATACAATGCTGAACCGGTAACGAGACAGATACCCCTTCACTACCAGAGCAACAGGTCCAATCCGAGCGCAGGGACCAGAATGCCGTACCAACAGGGGTACACCCCGATGTGGGAAGACGCCCGGAAGGTCAGGACCAGAATGGGGGACCTCATCCTGAGGAAGAACCACATGCCGCAGGTCCCGAGATCCACCGTATCAACGAGCGAGGATCAGCCTATCAAGGCGGAGGGCCGAGAACCTCTCGCCGAGAACAGTCTCGCTCCCATAGAGAACGTAACCAGAGTCCGCCCCGAGGTCGGGATAGAACACGCCGCGATGACCGAAGAAGGAGGCGGCGATCACCTACCCCTACCCGAGGTATCAGCATGGCTCAGGTCGAAGAACTGATTCAAGCCAGACTTGCGACCAAACTGGCTGACCTCGAGTCCCAAAAGGCAGGCTTCTATTCTCGCCCTATGGGAATCGAAGATGGCCCGTTATCCAGAGATATCTACCGCCATTCCATGTTGGATTTCAAGTATCCGGCAACCCTTCCCAGCTTCCGGGGTAGTGGAGATACACAGGATCCGCACAACTTTGTGTACGGGTTCCTTGAGCGACTCCGCCTTCTCGGAGCTACTGATGCCATCATGTGCCGAGTCTTCACCACCTGTTTGACTGGAGAAGCGTGGGACTGGTACATGACATTACCCCGGAGGTCCATTAACAAGTTCGAAGATTTCGCAAAACTGTTTTTGGAAAGGTACACGATCATAAAACCTCCACCCGCCACATGCGAAATGCTCCTGGATATCGTCCAGGGACAGCGTAAAAGAACAGGCGCGTTTGTCAACCGTTTTATACAGGCATCCCGGGGAGTTCAAAACCTGAATGAAGAATTTGCTCTGGCTGCTATCAAGAAGGGACTCCGCAAAGGGGGTCCAGGAACCTTGCGTTACGAAGCCCATATGAGAAAGATGACTACTTTACGAGAATTCGTAACCTTTGCGGAAGGCTACATCCGCGCTGAAGATGACAATGGGAGCCCCACGAGGCCTAGATCTCGGTCTCTCCGACGTCAAACCAACCGACAACCAGCTCAAAACAGGTTTCGCAACCAAAGAGAACCTCAGCGAAACCAACCAAACCAGCCAACCGAGCAAGAGCACAAATCTGGCACTGAGGGATACCGCCAACACTTCGTGAAGTATGCACCTCTCACCAAGAAGCGACACGAGATGTACAACATCATTGAAGAAATGTTTGAGCTCCCACCCCCATTGCCTAAAGGCATTTTTGCAGTTCAAGATAACTCTCAGGAGTGTGCGTACCACGGATTCAACGGGCACTCTACTGCGGATTGCCTTCAACTCAAGGACATCCTGGAAAGATTAGCACGGGAGGGTAAGCTGATCGAGTTTATCAACCCCGACTTCTTCAGAAAATACTCCAGGAAATACAATGGTAAGGGTAAGATTTTCAAGAAACCTATCCCTTACAGAGAAGACTATACTGGACCCAGGGTTGGACAAACTGGTCCCCAGACTCAAGGTGGGACCGAGAACAGACGCCAAGAGAGACATAACAGTCCAGTCATCAACGTAATCAGTGGTGGCCATCGCGGTGCCATCTGAAAAATCGCACCTCGGGACAACCGAAAGCCATACCCTACGGTCCTGCAGGTTGAAACTGCCACTGACAAGAAGCGACCGCGACCCGAGGAAGCAATATCCTTTTCCGAGAAGGACTTAGGAGACATCTCGAGCCCGCATGACGACCCTGTAGTGTTGAATCTCAAGATTAACACACACCGGGTTAAAAGGGTGTTAGTCGACACTGGAAGCTCAGCAGACATCCTGTACCTATCGGCCTTTACACAGATGGGCCTCGATATTCGTGCCCTCCAACAACACATTTCCCCTCTGATAGGTTTTACAGGCGATGCCCTTCGACCTCGGGGGATGATGCCCCTCAAAGTTACATTTGGCACCCATCCTCGAACAGTGGAAGTCATGGTGGACTTCCTCATTGTTAATGCTCCCTCAGCATACAATGCGATTCTAGGGAGAGGAACTCTGAACAAGATCGGTGCCATCATTTCCCCTTCCCACTTGAAAATCAAGTTTCATACAGATATGGGATAGGAGAAGAATGTGGTCAACAGCAAGTGGCCCGTGAATGCTACCTGACTTCCATTCATAGTGAAGGAGGATCCGTTCACCAAGTCGAGCAATCGGATGCAAAGACCAACCAACAGCGGTTGCGTTCAAGTACTGATTACCTACCTCCTAACACCAATCTAACGCTGGATCCAGTTGATAAGGCTGAGACCAAAGTTTCCCTTGAGCCGGCGGACGAGGTCGAACAAATCGATTTAAGCGAGGGAAGAACAATCAATATCGGAAAGGCAGTCCAGGGGCAAGCGAAGGAAGAATTAATTAAATTTCTCCGAGAAAACCAGTCTGTTTTTGCCTGGACAGCAGCCGACATGCCGGGGATTCCGAGGTCAATAGCAGAACACCGACTACACATCAAGCCGGGTTCAAAGCCGGTTAGGCAGCGGAAACGCAATATGGGGGAAGAACGGCAGCAGGCCGTAAAACGCGAAGTCCAAAAACTGCTCGACGCAGGTTTCATCCGAAACGTCGAGTGTCCCGAATGGACAGCCAATCCCGTGCTTGTCAAAAAGTCCAACGGCGACTGGCGCATGTGTATCGATTACACGGATCTTAACAAGGCATGCCCTATGGATCCATTTCCTTTGCCAAAAATCGATCAACTGGTCGACTCCACCTCGGGACATGCCTATCTCAGTTTTATGGATGCATTCTCCGGGTACAATCAAATCCGGATGAACCAAGATGATGAGGAAAAGACCGCCTTCACTACCAACTCGGGGCTATATTGCTACCGGGTAATGCCCTTCGGGTTACGCAATGCTGGGGCCACTTTCCAGCGCATGGTCAATACAGTGTTCCAGGAACAGATCGGACGGAATGTAGAGGCGTATGTAGATGACCTGCTTGTCAAGAGCATGTCCGACTTCGATCATGTCCGAGATCTTCGAGAGACCTTCGCGACATTGAACTCAGCCAGCATGAAACTCAACCCAAAGAAGAGTTTTTTCGGACTAACTGGTGGTAAATTCCTCGGTTTCATGGTTTCTATGCGAGGTATAGAGATCCATCCTTCCAAGTCACAAGCCATCCTCGATATGAAGCCACCTCGGAACCTCAAAGAGCTACAATCCCTTACGGGAAAGTTAGCTGCCCTCAACAGATTCATTGCCCGATCCGGGGACGTCTGTTTCCCGTTCTTCAAAGCCATGCGCAAGTCGGCCAAGTTCGAGTGGACAGAGGAATGTGCCATGGCCTTCGAAAAGATAAAAGCATATCTTGCCAATCCACCATGTCTCAGCAGGCCTACAGCGGGCGACGTCCTCGTGTTGTATTTGGCAACGACGGGTCATGCAGTAAGTGCTGCCCTTGTTCGAGAAGAAGGGCGAGATCAGAAGCCAATTTACTTCGTCTCACATGTACTCCGAGATGCTGAAACCAGATATTCTCAGATTGAAAAGGCAGCATATGCTCTGGTCATAGCTGCAAGGAAATTGAGGCCTTATTTTCAATCCCATTCCATTAAGGTTTACACCGGGATTCCCCTCAAGAAGGCATTCGCAAACTTCGACTCATCCGGGCGATTGTTAGCTTGGGCGCTCGAATTATCAGAGTTCGATGTTTCCTTCCACCCCCAGAATGCACTAAAATCTCAGATCTTCGCTGATTTCATCGCCGAGTATTCTGGAGTTCCTCCCGAATCTGAGGGACGTTGGACAATCCATGTCGATGGCGCCTCTTCTTTACAAGGGGCAGGAGCCGGGGTGTCCCTTACTGGCCCACAAGGGGAGACCCTGAACTATGCTCTTCACTTCCAGTTCCCAGTAACAAACAATACCGCGGAATATGAGGCCATGATAGCAGGCCTCAAACTAGCCAAAGAGTTGGGCGCCCGTGAGGTTCATCTCCGCAGTGACTCCGAGTTGGCGGTCAAACAAATCAATGATGAATGCCGAGTTATGGATGAGAAGTTACGCAAATACCGACAACAATTCCATCTGCTCAAAGGTCATTTTGACGAAGTCAATATTCAGCATGTCTCGCGCAACAAGAACTGCCAAGCTGATGCTCTATCCAAACTCGGTGCCACGGGTAATCTGGACAAAGATCGCCCCGTAATTGTTATGGATATCCCAGAATCCAGCATCAATCTTGAAACCACCAACGTACTTGCCATCAATGACCCCGGAGAATCCTGGTATACCCCTATGTGGAACTTCCTCAACACTGGGATTCTTCCCACAGATCAGTTGGAAGCCCGACGTTTGAAGAGAATCGCACCGATGTACTCCATATTCAACAATCACCTATACAAACGAGGATACGTGCGACCTTGGCTCAAGTGCGTTAATGAGGAAATGGCTTTACGAATGCTTTCCGAAGTACATGAGGGCATTTGTGGAAGTCATCAAGGGGCCAAAACTTTAGCTAAGCGAATTCTCAGAGCCGGTTTTTATTGGCCGACTATGCAGCAAGATGCGACAAATTTGGTTCGAAAATGTGAGCGCTGCCAATACCACAGCAAGTTGAGCAACATCCCGGCATACGATCAGATATCCATCTCGGGGGCTTGGCCTTTTGACCTATGGGGGATAGATATAGTCGGTCCGTTTCCCAAAGCTGTCCGACAGCGCCGTTGGATTATCGTAGCCGTCGAGTACTTCACCAAATGGGTGGAAGCCGAAGCACTAGCCAACATCACTGCCGCCGCAGCAGAAAAGTTCATCTGGCGGAACATCATTTGTCGTTTTGGCATACCACATGCCCTCATCTCGGACAATGGAACACAGTTTAATGCAGCCAGCACCGTGACGTTCCTTTCCAACTTGGGTATCCAAAACAATTTCACCTCGGTCAGCCACCCGGCTAGCAACGGATTGGCAGAAGTTACCAACCGCACTATCCTGGATGGACTCAAGAAAAAAGTGGCGGCAAACAAAAAGAATTGGCCCGACCTCCTCGATGGAATCCTGTGGGCTTATCGCACAACACCTCGCGAAGCCACGCAACAAACGCCTTATTCTTTGGTGTTTGGGATGGAAGCAGTTACCCCTATTGAAATGATGGAACCATCTCTTCGCACTCTGACATATTCCACTGAGGAGAATCGCGATACCCGTGCTGCTGAACTCGACCTTATCACAGAAGGTCGGGAAAAGGCTCGCATCCGCACCACGGAGTATCAACGCAGGGTTAAACGTGCATTTGATAAGCATGTGGTACCTCGGGAATTCCAACCAGGCGATCTAGTTCTCAAGACAGTGGAAGCAACCGGCAAGCATGTTAGTAAATTGGCTCCTCAATGGGAGGGACCTTTTAAAGTCATCCGCCCACGAGGAAAAGGCGCTTACGAGTTAGAAGACCCAAGTGGTTTCATACTCACGCGTCCATGGAATACTTGTCATCTCCGGAAATTCTACATTTAATGTATGTCATTTACATTTAAGGCGAGATAAGCCTTTGTTTTTTACGATTTATTGTATGGTTCTAAACTTTTATCAATATTATGAATGATTGTGTTTTGGGTCCGAGATTATATGAACGAAAACCTTTTATGGCAACGAATTTATCTCGAGTATTATTCCTGACATATACATACAACTTAATGTAGTCCCAAGGGACGATGACTGATGATCAGTAATTTGAATGTCGGAAACATTTATCGAAAATCCTAAGGGGTAACGCATACGTTTTTCCCGACTTTCCTTTTCCCCGATGTTGACCACTAGTCGAAAATAAAGATAAAAAAAAAGGGGGAGAAGGTTATCCTTAATATTAGGCTCGTTTACAAAGACATTCATATAATACACCGAGATATATTTCAAAATCGAAAAGAATCTCGGGAGATACGTCACATGAATGCAACGAGAAATTTAAACAGAGGCATTCAAATAATACACCGAGATATATTTCAAGAACGAAAAGAATCTCGGGAAAAGATAAAGTAAATGTAACAAAAATTTAAACACATTACACAAATACTGTTAATCCTCACATCCCGAGGATATAAAAATACTAGTACAACATACTCTGTTAAACCCCCACATCTCGGGGGTATAAATAAAATAATACGACACAACATTGTTCAGACCCCCACATCCCGGGGGTACAAATAAAATTTCCACACACTAGAACAATCGACGTTGCATCCACTGCTTGACCATTACACTTCCTGTAGACATAATAAAAGGAGTAAGATTAAGTATGAAAGTAACATTTCGATATCTAGATAATAAAAGTTTTTGCTTACCGAGGTCGGAACCTTATCGGACTCAAGAGCACCGGCTCCATCGTCACAAGGCAAGCTGGAAACATCCTCCGGACCGTTTCCATCACCTTGTGAATCTATAGGGTTCTCTGGCGGGACAACTGGGTCTGTCCCGATATTAACCTCGGTGATTACAGCAGTGTTCACCTCGGCGTCTTCTGTGTCATCCTCCTCGCTTTCCGAGGTCTCGGATGGAAACCCGTCATTCAACCCCTCGGCTTCGTTATCAGGAAGCTCGAGACACTTAGGCCATTTGTCTTTCGGCCAAGGATGAATGATCCTCCCAAACGGATGGTTTTCAAGTTCCAGCTCCTTCTGGAATGGAGTACCATCCGGGTTTAATAACACATCCCTCCCTTCGTCCCAACTATAACTCGAGAGATCTTTGATAACAAGCTTCTCGGGTTCCACTTTAGTAAAACCCAGATGCTCGGGTTTAAAGGGGTAGATTCCGGCCAGCGTACTCAAATAGTATAGACAGTCTCTGTCATCATTTCTTGACACGCGTAGGGAACGGCTTGAGCAAAGGCCTTGCTGCCTAGAAAGTTGCTAAGTGTTTTCTTTTTCAGACTTTCCATCTCGGCCTTTAGTCGGACATTCTCCGACTTCATCTCTTCCGCCTCCTTGGCTTGAGTCGCCAACTTAGAATTGAGGACATCGACCTTATCCTTGTACTCTTTAGCTTTGTGCTTATAGCGCTTCGCTTTCTCCTCGTGATCTTTACGCTCGGCATCAGCCCTCAAACCAATAATCCTCGCCATCTCGTATTTCGCCTTGGCAACGGCCAGATGACCGGTGGCTAACTTGTTTTCCTGGTCTTTCAACCTCGCCAGCTTAACCCAATAATCCCTCTCCAGGATCGCCTTATTGATCATCTCTTGATCAGTAGTGATAGTAAGAGGACTACGATTTTCCAGGATGTCCTTCAGGAACCCAAAGTACACCCCGGCGTCATGCAGCGACCTTACCACCTGACCAACCACTTGATCAGGATGCTCTTCAGCCCAATTTTTTCTGACGAGCGGTGGTAGTCAGCCTAAACGTTTCCCGAGAAAATACGGCATGGACCTCGGGATGTTCTTCTTCTTCCTGCATGTCAGAATATCCAGGGAGGTAAGCCAAAATACTATCGGGAAATCCCTGTGAGATATGGGTCCCCCACACGAATCCAGTCGCCCGACCTTGCTCGGATATATTCGACTTGAGGTGTTCGGTGTGCTCCTTTACAGGATCCCACACGTCGCGCGCAGCTTCTTCAATAATTCTTTGAAGATCCTTCTCAGCAGCCTTAACAAGAACCTCAGGCGACTCTTCTTTGGCGACCTCGGACACCTCTAACGCGAGGTCAGCTTGAACCTTTTGCTTCTTCGACTCAGGTTCTCTTATCGCAACTTCTTTTCCCTTCTGTTGTCTTGTTAAACGCACGGGAGCGGTAGCAGGAACTTCTTTTCTCTTCTGAGAACTCCCGAGCTTGGAGGAACCAGAAGCACTGCCCTTGACTCCTTTGGCAGTTGCTGCAGTAGACTTCGGGCGGATTATTACAGGATTCCCCGACCCCGACTTTGCAGTCTTCGGATCCTTGGAAGAGGAAGCTGGCTTTTTAGAGGTCGCAAAGTAATTCTCTTTCGCGAAGCCGTCCTCCGGAGATTCAAAAACAAGCACTGAACGACCGGCCTTCCAAGGTAAAGCCATAAACCCGCGTCCTGTGATAATAACATGCATTAATAATTTGTGTATAAAAAAAATGGTTGATGAATAGATGCGATGCAAAGGTATATCGGGTACGAGGTAAAGCAGAAGACTAACTTGTGAAATATTCATCAAGAATATCAACAGCCTTTAAATCTTCCGATGTCAGAGAAGGGGGAGAACTAGGGACCAAAGTTTCCTTCGTTAGACGACGCCATTTCCTCCGTATCTCGCGGAAACAAGACAAATCGCCGGGATTCGCGAGATAAACCCAACCTTGATTCCAATCGTCCACCTTAGATATACTCTCAAAAAGTGCAATCTTACCACGCTTCCGGATTGCAAGATGACTCTCGGTATTATATATGGGAGAAAAATAATGAAAAAACAACCCGACGTTCGGCCAATACAGCTTTAACTCGGGCATATAATCGAACAAATATTTGAAACTCATAACATAACACCAAGCAGGCCCGGTTAACTGTGCAGGGGCCACGTCGAGATGTCGTAATATTTCTCGAACGAACCTAGAAACCCTGATTTTAAACCCACACTTGGGCATTTTCCAATATATACATGTTCCTCGTTTCCAGTCATGTGCCCGGTCATCCGGGCCCGGGGCTACCAAATCAAGTACATGTTCAGGATAGTCCTCTCGGTCGCCCTCATCCACAAGTTCCTCGTAAAAGGCATTGGCGTAATCTTCACATTGCACAACCCGCTTGGGAGCAATATCAGCTGACGTGGGAAACTTCAAATCAAGTGGACGACCTTCACGAGGACCAATGTTTTCATGAGTCTTTTTCTTTCTTGGCTTTCGAGGGCCTTGAGACGTTCCGGCTTGGGATAAGACAAGTTCCCCCCGAGATTGATTTTCTCCGTCCTCTCTTTCATCACTAATTTGATTTTCCTCAACGTCTTCTAGTAATATGTCGGGATTTGGGGGGTCAAACCATACAGACTCTTTCCCCGACCTGGTCGGGGAGGATGGTGAGACAGTGGTGATACCTCCCCGGAGGCATCAGATGATTGATCTCGGGATCCATCTTGTTCATCGGCCATTTCTAAATTTTATAAATAAACAGGATTAGCTTAGGTAACCAGTGTTGTTTGGACTACCGAGTTACAAATCATCATTTTAAACATATACATACAAATTGCCGAGATAATGAAATTTGTGATAGGCTATTAATTACATTACCATACCAGGGTTAACCAGTTTAACCATTCTTTCAAACTCGGCAATACATATGCATAATTAGTTAACATAAAAAGCAGTTAGCGAAATAGCAACGTTTACCTAGTATAGAAATTCCCTTCGCACCTCGGTCTTCTTTCTCCGACGTACCCACGAGAAATCGCTTGCACACGTTGTACTTCCTCTCTCCGAGATCACTTTCGCTCTGCTGCTCCGAGATTGATTAGCTCAAGAAAAACAAGAATAAATGAACGGATCGGGATGGAGAGTATATATAGGGGTTCCGTTTTCCCGCTCAATACTTGCACGAATTCCGAAAAGAAACCACGGAGCGTCGCGTCTTTTCCCTTCATCATTGCGATGCCTCGATTATCGCGCATCGGATTCTCACCGAGCTAGCGCGCGCCAGGTGTCACACGAGAATTGCGCCATAATCCCGTACCCTGACTGATTTGATGGCTGACGACAGTTAACGGAAGACGAGGCGTCGAGCATTTAATGCCGACATATTATAAATACTCCTTCCGTCTTCTTCTAACGGAACATCCAGCGATCACTACCATCACGTCCAACTCGAAATACGACACAATGGCCAAGAACAAACAAGTGAAGGACGGAATCAAGTTGGAACAAGATAACATTCCGCCACTTCAAGCACATATCCACCATGAGGTCCCCGAGGTCAACATCGCGCTACCAATAAACCGTCCCGAGAGGGACGACGATCACCCACTAGCATGGGATAGGTGCGCTATTTGCCGATCCAGAGGGAACTATCGGCACATGTTCCATTGTGATGGATGTGAAGAAGCTTTTCATCCCGGGTGTTTAGCCCGTAGATCACCTCGGAACCATGGAGATCCACGCTTCATATCCTTCACTTGCAGAAAATGCCGTGATCAAGAACGCCGAACCAAGCGCTCCCGCCATGAATAACCTTAGATATATATAGAATATCGCGGGGATAGTCCGCCTTTTGTTTTTAATTGGTTGTCAATTTTTAAATTTTACTCATCTGTCCGTGTTGTAACCTTCAGCCGAGGTCTTTACCTCGTGTTGTTTTGATTGATATATGTTTCATAGGCATTTCATTACTACTTGATACCGTTTGACGTAAGTTAACTTAACTACCTCGGAAACGCCGAAAGCCTGTCATGTCGTATAACTTACACAACGCCCAATGACATTTATGGCTAATAGCTGGCGGCTCCTTATTTTAGGCAATATGGCCCACGGTATTTATGGCAACCTTCGCCCATAACGCCTATAAATAACCAGCCACTAATAGGACAAACGCACATTCTTCCTATCTTTTTCCTCAAAACTTCAAAACCTCCGAGATGCCTATCAAGAGAGTTGTTTCCAAAAACAAAACACCTCTCGATCGAAGTCCGAATAGCAATGACCAACTGTCAAAACGTCGCCACGACATGCTTCCCCCCAATTCCCGATATTCTCGGGACACAATACGGGCCCTATCTCGGCCTGAGAGATGGACACTCCTCCAACATTTCCCCGAGAAAGACCTGGATTGGATGCTCGTAAACGAGGACCTCCAAATCGGTGACCTTATTGACCTCACCCTTGCTAACGCACCCTCATTCACCAAGGAAGACGAGAACGACATCTATAAATTCAATCTCGAACCCAAGATGCGTAGATGCATCATCTGCCGTAACAAAGATGCTCAGCACGAGATGGTAAAATGTCGGGGGTGCTATGAATGGAGTTGCTTCACCCATTACGACATCCAAAGCCGGTCGGACCCTCGACGTCGGTTCTGGAAATGTCCTGGGTGTTTATCCCGCAGTACTGGAGGCCCGAGTTTGTACACCGCTACCCAAGATGAACTCGACGCCGACAATCTTTTCGAAGACACCGACCAGGGCAGGGTATAAGCGGTCCAAGAAACGACATCACACCCGTCTATTTGAACATGGCCATCATAGTGCTTGGAAGGCGCGACATGACAAACATGGCGCTCATAGTGGAAATATTCTTCCAGGCGCTATATAGCATCATGTCGCATGTTTAGTTTAACTAGGCGTTGTATGATTTCGATATTTTACTCGATCGAGGCATTGTATGATTTCGATATTTTATTATATTTAGCCTTGTTATGTTCTTGCAATATTAATGATTACTTATAACTTCAATGTTTCACTTTTGACTAACTCAGATACCGTTTCCCTTGTCAAAAACTAACTCGGGTACCATCTCCCTTGTCACGTAAAAAAAAAAAAAAAAAAAATTTTATATATATATACATATACGTATGTGTGTCGGTAATATATACCGAGACACTTAAACTGTGAGAAACATATCAACAATCATATGTCACACTCGAGTTATTACGGCATGACTAGCACACTAACGTCGGTTATAAACAATCCTCGACACTAAGTACGCTTAGTTGTCTCAGGTTACTCACTATGATAACACGTTAACTTCGGGTTACGTGTCCGGGATAGATGACCGACATATCTTAAACCCAAGATATAGATAACATTTAATAAAGTATGTTTTATGAGTTATTCATCCTCAAGTCGAAAGCATCTCGCTGATACATTCCGACTTCGGGGGCTAATGATAGGGCCATGTTCCACAGGCCCTTTTATTCTAAACTGGGCCATGAAAGACTAGGATTCGGACCTTTACAAGGCCAACCCGACGTCATATGAAAAAGCCCAAAGATTCACTAAACCGGGGCCCAACTCGGAGGCCTCAAAAGCATACAGCCCGAATATAGGTTAAGGCCAACCGACATACGGGATAGCCATGGAAACGGCTAGCTTAATGCCCACGTCCCAGAAACGGCCGGTTTAATACCCACGTCCCAGTAACGGACGACATAACTGCCCACGTTCTCCCATAAACGCCCGAGATGGCAGTTATGGCTAGACTATATAAGGCAGTGATTCCCATGAAACGGGGGACGCAACTTTCACATAAAGAGATTATACAGGTTAGAGTCAGAATCTCTCACAAATACCCCGAGTTCATAACTTAGATAGCACGTCGGCCTGTCATCCTTGGACAGGACGATCATCACTTAACTCAGAGTTACCATACGGCCTCATCTCCCGAGATAGGACGTATCAGTACCCATAATTTAACCGGTTATATTTTTTAAACCATACCCTACCCAAATTAACCGGATCCGGGTCGGTTCCAGGTCGGATCCGGTTCGGTTCCGGATCGATCCGGGTAATCGGATAAAAGTAGCACCTCTAATGATGAATAGCTAAACTTCCGTGATATGGCCATAATTGGTACTCGGCAAAATTAATCATGATATGGCCATAATTGGTACTCGGCAAAATTAATCACCTGTTGGGTGCTGGCCCGGCATATTTATTCTATAAGAATCCTAGTTAGCATACAAAATGATTACAGAATAGTAATAATGTTAGACATAAAAGTATGAATTATTGGGAAAGATTATCGGATTTATATATAAACTCTGCTAACCAGCGTCCTACTAAACCTAATCCCCATGTTTAGTCGTGGACAAAAGGTGAAATAAGAAGCTTTAGGCTCAACTATTCCCTCGACACAAGAATAGCAAGAATAGAGGCTATTCATAATAGCAATGTGCATCCAAACAATATTTTTGCTATTTAGAATAGCTAAAATAGTTGCTATTCTCTATTTTTTGAAAATGTTGGAATAGCTACTATTTGGAAAATGTGAAATGAGAGAAAAAAATATTTTCTTTTTAGATTTCCGCCAACACAATTCCGAAATGACAAATTTGATACCACTTTCCGCTATCTCCACGCCGTGACAATTCATTTGAGATCCCACTTGCCTATCTTTACTCTTAATTAACACATTGTTAACACTATTCTTTATTGGTTACAGCTATTCACTATTCCATATATACAATCCAAACAACATTTTTACTAATCCAAATAGCACAATTTTCACACTAATTTGAAAAGCACTATTTTTTCTCTATTTTCATTTGCTAATATAAAATTTCACTATTCTAGTTATTCTAACTCTCTTTCAAACGTACCCTTTCAAGTTAGTCCAGCCTAAATAAGGCTAAACTAACCCACCTCTAAAGGTGCTTTAACTTTAGTCTCGTTGTGGGTCCACTGTCAGTCTTTTCTCTCTCCTGGCCTAATCTATTTTCAGGTTTTTTATTTTCGCGCGACATGCCCTTCTCTTCGCTCTTGTGACCCTCCTCTTTGCGCGATTTGCCCTCCTCTTCACTCACCGTCCGTCTCCCTCTCTCGCCTCCACATCGGAGCCTGTTCAGGCTTCTTGTGCCCTCCAGATCTGGCGTAAGGCTTCTTGCGCCCTCCACATCGCAAGCTTGAGTTCAGAGTTTTCCCAATTAAGTTTGTAGGGGTAGAAGTCCAGCTTTACATTTGATGCAGCAGACATTTAGCTATGTTAGTTTTTTTTTATTTTCCATTCAATTTATGTATCAGACACTATTCCGTTTCCTGCTTTTTTGAGAAAATGTGCAAAGTGGTATCATGATAGAAGGGGTTGTAGGGTACTCTCAAAGGCATCAATAAATGAAGTCAGAGATTACTGTGTGTATACAATTTCAACAACACATCTCCAATGGGATAGCATGCGAGCTACAACAATTGCTGGTAAAACAACTTCTTGGTGAAACTGGCACTAAATTTGCACATTTACAACCAGATTTTTGGGATGTCACTGATAAAGTCTTAGATATAGATCGAATTACCATAGAATAACCCATATTGGAACTAGAAATTAAAGAAGCTGTCTTTGCTTCTTCAGCTCAAGGTGCTCCAGGACCTGATGGGTTTTCATTTGTGTTTTACCAATAATTTTGGGATTTAGTCAAATCAGATTTAATGACTTTATGCTCTCATTTTCACAATCATACCCTTGACTTGCATAAATTGAATAAGTCCATTATTTGCCTTATACCTAAGGTAAATGATGCACATGAGATTAGCAAATTTAGACCTATTAGTTTAGTAAACTGTAGCTTTAAGATTATTTTCAAAATTCTAACTAACCGTTTAGAGAATATCATGACAAAAATCATTGATACTAGCCAATCTGCTTTCATAAAAAACCGTTATATTCTAGATAATCATTCTAAGTCAAGAATTAATTCATCATAGTAAATGTACACAAGAAGCAAGAGTAGTGATTAAAATAGACTTTGAGAAAGCACACGACAAAATACATTGGGAATACATACTAGAAATTCTTAACAGTAGAGGGTTTGGTAGTAAATGGGGTAGATGGATTAAGGATTGGCTATATAGTTCACAATCTTGCCTCAACTTTAATGGAGATTTAACTTCTTATTTCTACTGTAAGAGAGGGGTTAGACAGGGTGACCCTTTATCTTCGTTCCTCTTTATATTAGCAGCTGATACATTATGTAAAATTTTTCATAAAGGTAGACAAGCCAATAGAATTGTAGGATTATGCCCACCATGTTTAGAGAATAGAGCTATCACTAATTGTCATTATGCTGATGACACTATCTTATTCCTCAAAGCCACTCATGAAAATGTGGCATCAGCATGGTGGGGATTGATTAGTTTTGAAGCTCTTTCGGGCATCAAAATGAATCTTTCCAAAACTGAACTATATCCCATTAACATTGTAGGAGACTCTTATGCTAGTACTTTTCAATGCAAATTAGGATCATTTCTTTTTCAATATTTAGGATTACCTTTAAAAGATAGTAAACTAAATATTATAGATTGGCAGTTTTTGATTGATAAAATAGGTAAAAGGTTACCTAATTGGAAGGGCCAACTATTGTCCTTAGGAGGAAGGCTCACCTTACTCAACTCTGTTTTATCAACCATTCCACTGTACACTCTTTCTCTATATAGAGCTCCTAAAACAGTCCTTAGACAACTAAATTCAATTAGAAATAGATTTCTTTGGCATGACACTACTTCTAAGTCAAAATATACTATAGTTAATTGGTCTCTTGCTTGTATAGCTAAATGTAATGGTGGATTAGGGGTTTTAAAATATTTCCTTACTTTAAAATGGTGGTGGAAATTTCACAATCCTCAATACTCCGCTTTATGAAAAACTTTGATTACAAATAAATATTACTTAGATACACCCTTACCTTACTCTTCTTTTTGGGATAGTATTATGACACTAGATAACTTAGGGAAATTAAGTGTAGCATATACCCCTCATATCCATTCACAATTAGAATTTTGGCATGTCATCTGGTATGATAATTGTGCATTATCCACTAGGTACTCTCAATTATATAGGATATGCTCTACTCAACATATTACTATAGCTGATGTATCCCTTTCTCAAGGCAAAGCCATTAAATTTAGAAGACATCTAAGTGGTATTTTAGCTAAGGAATGGCAGGACCTTCTATATCTTATTAGTTCTTTTAGTTTTACTCATTGTATGGATAAAATTGCGTGGAGATGGGACAATTTAGGGCAGTTTACGGTTAAATTGATATATCAACTTCTAAACTTTAGGGGGATTAAGGCCAATACCTATGCCGTAATATGGGAACTACCAATTCCACCTAAAATTAGAATTTTTATTTGGCTGGTTCTTCATAATCGTATACTCACTAAACAAAACTTAAGAAAGAAAGGCTGGTCTGGTAGAGTCAAATGTCATTTCTGTACCAAAAAAGAAAATACCACTCATTTGTTTCTTAAGTGCCCTCAAGCACAGCAAATTTGGTTCTGGTTAGGCAATAGTAATCTGTACCTACCTACTTGGACTTCTTGTAAAGAGATTTTTCGGTTTGCTTGTAGCCTTACATCAAGGGATAAACTAGGGTTTTTAATTGTATTTAGTGCAGTTTGTTGGACTATTTGGAAACACCGAAACGATGTTTGTTTCCAAAATAGTCCGAGGAAAACTGCTCGAAACCTTATTCTTTTAATCATTTCGGTTATTGAATATTGGATAGGGAATATGGACAAAAAACTAAAGGAAGCTGCAGCAGATTGGCTGCCCAAAGATCTCAATGCAATCCCTCTTCGCGTGTGGGACCCAAATGACAATCAATTTATGGCATACACGGCTGAAGATGAACCAGCAGGGGCATTGGTGCCGCTGCAGGTGGCTGATGTTTAGTGCCACATGAAGCAGTATCAAGCATTTTGTATAGATCCTATGATAGGATCATTATCTTTCCATAGCGTTAATAACAATGTTTTAGTTTTAATCTGTCATTTTGCGCTTACCGTATTTTGGTGGTTGGTCAAACGCTGTGCTTATGTGTTTTGCTCGGTGTTAGAGCATTATAGCATCCCGTAATAGAGATTAGTTCTCCTTTTACTTGTAATTTAACTACTATTTCATGGAAATGAAATGGGCATCTTATGCCTTTTATCAAAAAAAAAAAAAAACAATTGCTGGTAAAAATGAGGAATTACAGTGATGGAGCAGGGGCAATTTGCATCTGCTGGTAAATGGAGATAAGGCTGTCATAAAATATAAGGAGAAAGTTACCATTTGATCCTTCACTTTTACATTTTTTCAATTAATGTAATATACCTACGGATTTTCCAAAAAAAAAAAAATTCGAGCTACGAAAAGATGCATAAAGCTGCAGAGAGCATTTATTTTTAAATGACAAGGATCAATTTGTAAAGGTTTAAAAAGTAAGGGAGCTAATAGTTGTCATTCCATTATAAAAACAAATTAAATTATGCAAGCCACTAAACACCTATCAAACAAGGAATAACTTAAGACGAGATATAACTTTAGGTATCAACCAAATACAAATAATTTAGGCCGATCTAAGTTAGAATAACCAACTTAGGCCTTATTAATTTTAGTCCATAACCAAAAACTACTAATAAGGTTTAGAAATAGATACTCAAATAATTTATTAGTAATGATTAAAACATGATTCTCTAGGGATTATCAATCTTTGAAACATGTATTAAAGTAGTAGATCTTTTAGCTCCTTACCGCCGTCGTGGAGGATAAATTTAAGAATGAGGTTGTTCAGCAATAAGGAATTAAGCCTCTTTAAGACTTCATCCGCTTCCTTTAGCTTCCTTAGTTGCTTAATCTTACTGAATACCGGTTTCTTAGCGCAGATTAAGAACACCTCCTTTAGTCTCCTTTTGTCTGGATTTTAATCCTCTGTCCGGACCTTAAAGCATCTCTACCTCTTCTTTTAGCTTTCTTAGCTTTCACCACAGATTAAAACAACCGAACATCAGTTTTTTAACGCTCTTTAAGCTCTTAATCATTCACTTTTAATATAAAATAGGGCATTTAATTCAGAGACTTGCTACCCGTACGATCAATGCAAGGTTGTAGAGTGGGAAAAATGGCACGGCGGAGCCGGTTTCGTCACGGAACGGCACGGCACGCTTGTCAGTTGCACAGCGGTGGAAGGTGTGTGCGTGTATGTGAAATATTTCAGGGTTCAATGCTCCCGGTTTTTTAAAACATTGAGAGAACACCGAACTTGAAACATTCATTTCTTTCTGCTATTCCTTCTGGTTCACCCTCGACAGACTTACTATTCGTAATCAGTCTATCGAGAGAGTTTATTGATTGTGGGGACGTTTAACTCCCAGCGGGCGCAAGGCCCCGCTGTTAATTACATCAGATGACCCTTCCAAGCCATACTGAATACCTCGTCCATTCCGGGATTTGTGCCTATTTGTTGTGAATTGAATAAATGGGCTAAAAGGGGAGAATTCATGTACTTAGTCTTTCTATTTTTGTTTGACTTTCCTTGTTTTGGGTATTTAATTAATATGTATGCATGAGATGCAGTGAATATTATTTACTATACTCTTTTATTTATTTTTAGAAACATGTTTGTATTTAAAAATATATTCGTGCTTTATTTATATTTTATTTTAAGAGAAAATGATTTAAATGTGAGAAGAATGTAGAAAAGGGCATTTTGGTCATTTGGCAGGTTGTATGATGTTTGGTTATGCTTGATTTTGATTTAGGGACATGAAGGATTTGATATGGGTTCATTTGGAGGTGGTTTGAGTTGATTCGGATTTGAAATGAAGAAGTCATGGCCAAAGAGGGCTGAAAGGGGCTTATTTGTAAAGCTTTAAGTTTTCCAGGGACTTATTTGTAAAGCTGGGGGGACTGAGATTTGTGATTTGGGCTTTTGACAAGGTCTGAAGTGGGAATTGGGCTTCCAGGGGCTCATTTGAAGAAGTTTTACCCAGCCAAGGGTTTATTTGCAAATATTCAGGGGCTGCGCTGTGAATAAGGTTTTGTCAGAGGGACTTCCTTATAAAAGATCTTCTTTTATTATTTTCTGGACTTTGAGATTGGGATTTGGGCTTTGTGATTAGTGTTTGGACCTTTGAGATGTGTATTGGGGTTTTGCGATTTGTGTTATGTTTCAGGATTGGGGTATGCTTTGAGATTTGGGTATTTGGGCCTCCAATATCTGTGCTTAATATCTGGAGTATAGATTCTGGGCTTTGAGATTGGTGCATGATGGATTTGTTTGTCTGACAAGTAGGTCCTGAAGGTAGGAGTTTGAGTAGCTTCCGGATCATACTTTACTTCAAGATTCGGGTTTTCATTTAAGTCTCTATTTTGGCGTTTTGATTTGGTAGTTTGGTGCGCTTTAAAAGTCGTGCGTGTGGAGTATAGATCGGGTTTGAGACCCGATTTGGGGTTTGACCCGATTGCTACTCCGGCGAAGTCTCCGATCATGACAAGGCTAGGGAGTGATGTCATTGGGATCGCCTTGGGCTTGTGAGTTTATTGGTTATGTTGTCGGCGGTGGTTGACTGCCAGAGGTGGTGATGCATAGCTAGTTTTAACCTTTCGGTACCGGTCAAGGTCTCATTCTCGATTTTAGGAGTTTTCTTCACTGTTCTTCTTCAATTTCTCTTCATTTGGTATCGCTTGATCATCAGAAACCTTTGGGTGTACTGAATTTCGAATTTTATCAACATTTGGGTGATCTTCAAACTTCACTTTTCGGGTTGGTACCGAACTGGTACTGACACATGTTATTTTGATTTGAGGATGGTACCTGATGATGGAATATGGTTGTTTGGACATGAATGAGAGGTTTTGGACTTGGTGAAGATTGGTATAGGTCTTTGGGTTTCGGGTTTGGGAAGAATATGAAGTTCATATTACTTTACTTCTATTTCTCATGAATTTCATCAATGACATATATGATTTTCACGTTATTCTTGTAGTATAACATATCAAGAATGAGTGCATGAAGTTTGGAGATTTTATGTTTTTTATTTCTATTTTTAAGAGAAGAAATAGACAGAGGGGCATGTATGTAAAAATGCAGCAGCAGCAGATTTTTTATTTTTCTGGAACTCAACTTTAAAAATTGCTAGAAAATAGTAGAAATATCAGAAAAATGCAAAGTTTGAGTCTAAATTGATTGCCTTTTTTATCCTCTATCTGACTGTTTAAGCAGAATTTGAGTTTGGTTTTCAGATCAGCCTGCACTGGCTGATCTGTACCAGCAGGTCACTTGGGGTGATTTGGGTATTAGTACTGTACCAGTGTAGGTTTAATTTGGTTTAACTCATTTCTTTAACTGGTACCATATGATTTTAGTTCATCTGGACTGTACATAAACTTTTACATCATGTTTTGATCATTAAAAATCACAAGAGATGCTAGTATCACAACTTGTCATTTACTAGCACCTAAAATATGCATATAGGTCCTTGGTCATCTACATAATTATATGAAAGGTCTTTGAGCATCATTTCATGGGGATTGATTACTTCCCTCTTTTCATTTGCTCTCTCCTTCAACAATTATGCATCTAGGCCCTTTGAAGATCAATAAAACTCATAATATAGAAAGAGATGTAGTGAAACATCAATCTTTCATGTATTACTTGTCTTATTTTTCTTTTATGCATTAAGGTCCTTCAAAAGTCCATAAATAAGGAGATGTAGTTAAACATCAATCTCTATTTTATTTAAATTCTTTTTCATTTGCTTTGCACCTTTAGTTGATTTTATATTAAAAGAACTATGCAAGAATTGGATATTTAAAAGGATGTAGTTAAACATCAACTTTTAATATCTTCTTCTTTTATATTTCTTGTAATACAAAATATCACTTTTAATATATACATCATTTTTATATATTTTGTGTAATTGTGTGTTTTTGTCCCTTTTTCCTTTGCAATATTAAAATGAAGGAAAGAAAAGGGAAAGAAAAGAGGAAAAAAGGTCAAATTTCGATATTTTTATTATTACTCTTATAAAAATCATCAAGAAGGTAAGAAAGATGCAAATAAAGCTATTATAACATATTTTTATTATATACATATTTTTTGTTTAAAAGAGAAGAAAATGCAAGAAAAGGGAATAAAAATCTTTTTATTTGATCATCAAGCTACATATTTCATTTTGTTCATCCTATGATGAACTAGAAATCATGTATCTCTCACATTTTCATCATTCTTGACAAACTTCTTCTCTAAACTATGAAATTTGAGTATTTCTTGTGTATGAACTTAGCAGGAGTTTGAGTGGGAAGAGAGTTGTTGAATTCTGTCCTTTCTTCTTCATTTTGGGTGCCTTATATAAGGCAGCAAGGGTCTAGGGTTTAGGGTTCTGCTGAGGTGTCACCTGCTATGCTCACCAAGTATTTGATCAAAGGTTCTGATCTATTTGATGCTCTCAAGCTTGTTTACATGGCATATGCTATCCAGTAGGGGTTTAACATGTCACCTATTCATACCTGGAGTAATCTCAGCCATTGGATCGGCCTTGGATATCATGCCTTGGCTTGTAGCCCTTGATTAACCGACCTTTGAATGGAACTTTCCATTCACGGGCTCCAGCCCTCTTGGGAGAGAATTTCCTTTTTTGTCATGTTCTTTGGAGTGAGGAGCACGTGTCTCTGGGACCAGCTAATCATTTACTAGCTGTTAAAATAGTGGTGTGTTGTACCGAGCCCTATTACGGCTTAACTTGATACTACCTCGATTAATGCACCCTAGAGCATGATATATCGACAGAGAGTATTGATTATATCCCTTTATCATGTGCCCAAGCCCAATTTACCGCATAGGCAGCTGGACATGCAGTACCACCATTACTCGGTCCCAATGTGGCATGGGTTCATGGTACCAATAAAATTGGCACTCTTTAAACCAAATTGGCACTAACTAGACCATCACATAGGTCTACAGTGCATTCTTGCAAAGCCCCGAAGATTGAACTGAGCTCTATCACCTATTTTGCATTTTCATCCTTTCTTTTTTTTTTTGCTTCAATTTGGAGCTTACCAAAAACACCCGAATTCATAGCTTCGGTCAAGAAGGGAGGAGTAGAGGTCCTTTGTCTCAGGTAAAGCTCATACAAGGCCTTAATTTCTAACCCGAATTCAAAACCTCATTTTTTGCTGGACTCGGGAAGGAGAAGGAGGAAGAGAGAGCTGACAATAGGGGCCCACCGTCAGGCCGAGCACTGTGCTCTTTTGTTCCTCTCTTTATTTTGTTGTTTGCTCTCGGTATTAGCTGAGCCGTATAGAGACCTTGATATGGTGCATGGAGCGCCGGGTGTACGCAAGACGAAGGGGTCGAATATCATTTGAATTAACCCAGTGCCTATCGCTTGTATTTGCTTAGTCACGGTATATCATGGACCGAAGCACTGACAATTCGGTGCATCATGCTTTACCTTGGTACACCGTGCTCATTTGCCAAGTTGGTTTGGCGCAAAACTGCCTTGAGTCGCTGATGAGCGGGTCCCGTGTTGTCAGATGTGTTTGGTATCTCCAACTTGCACCCAGAACAGTTTTAAAGCTTGGTTTGCTTAAGTGTCACCATATTTTGCACCCAGAAAACTATCCATGCATTGTTTAAGTTGTAGAAAATTATTTCCTTTGTAATTTTGACTGTGTGGCCTATCGAAATTCAGGGTTTCATGTATAGAATATCACCAAGAATTTTAATATGTTGCACTCAGCTTATTTTAGGGGTCCATGTGTGATCTTGGTATTTTTTCAAACAAAAGCTAGCTACTCACAATGTTGAATTTTAAGTAGCAACTTTTTAGGGTCAAACAGTGCCGTGACTCGCGTGTCCCATGCCGTGATCATTCGCGTGTCGTGTCCATCTTTTGAAATTTTGGCACGTCACGGCACGGCACGTGAAAGATTTAGTCACGGCACGGTACGACACGTAGTCACGCGAGTCACGTGTAATTAGGACCATTAGATATTGATTTAATGGTGAATCTTGATTAAACTAACCTAAATTATGATTAAATGGTCACGCGAGTCACGACACGTTTAGGCACGGCATGACTCACGTGGCGTGACCATTCGCGTGCTGTGATCACATTTGATATTTTGATCACGACATGACACGGCACGTGAAAAATTAACTTGATCACGGCAGGGCACGACACGAGACCAAAGTCACAGCGTGTTAGTCACGACACAGCATGTTTTTTCCACTCTACATGGTTGGTCTGAGTTTGGATCAGGACTGAAAATTACGACAAGCCTCCAAGATCCTGGGATATGGCATATATCTGTTTACTGTACAGGGGCCCTCTTATGAATTTTGTGAGTGACAAATTAAAGAGTAGGGGAAGGAAAGAGACGAGGAAAAGAAAGATTCCCAGCGATCTCCAGCTTTATTTAATTTGGATATCGGTTGCTGGTGGAAATAAATCTGCTGTTATTCTAAAGGGATCACAGGACAATGTTATTCTGATTTCAACCGTTGATCTTTGTCGAGATTCGGGCATGAAAAACTTTTTTTCTTGAAATTCACACATGAAAAAGTTTGAACGGTTGGGATGGGAATAACAGGTCCTGTGATCCTTTGGAATAACAGCAGATTTATTTCCGTTGCTGGTTGGTCTCACTAATTTATCGGTAATTACGAATTAATCCATTCATAGAAGTGACTGCCACATCAGGAAAGTCATATGAATCAGGTCCCCTACATTACACTATAGTCCACTAAAGCGGCTAAAGAAAGAAAGAAAATGCAACTCATCTCTCCCTCCAGTGTCACCATCACTGGACATGATCACTCCTTTCCCATCCGTCAGATGAGGTCCCTTCCTTTTCCTCGTCCAATCCAACGGCTCAAAAACGAGGGTCCGTGATGAGAAAGGATAAGGCTGGCTTCGTTGTTTCGTGCAAGTGAGGGTCACAGGACATCATCCAAGAGATAACGACATGTTCATCTTGGCCAGGCCTTGGGGGTTTGGTTAAGATCCAGGCATCATGAAAAAAACAAAATATTTGCGCTGGCAAAAAACTGAAAGCTGAAAAGCATCGGGTATGAGAATGAGAGAGATGAGAGGTGAGGAAGCTGCAACTGTAACTGTGTGAGGGAGAAAGAAAAAGAAAAAAGTGGGGTGAACGGGGGGCGGTGAGAGAAATCGCCAAAAGAAAGCAGGCATGATGTGATGTGTGTTAGCTTTCTGTGGCTTTTCTGAGGTCCCACTTAGATTTTATGTGTGCGGTCTGAAAATGACATTTAATTGGGATCATTGCAAAAGTTGTCGCAGGTAAACTTATTTTACTGGAGCGATATTAGGAAATAAATATAATAATATATTATTTGAATTTTTTTTATTAAAATTAATTTTTCAAAGAACCGATAAGACCGATTTTTTTATTAATATCCAAAAATTAAAAAATTATCAAATCTATCATCAAAGAGAAATTTTTATTAAAAATACCCTGACCGCCCCACAGAGAGCGGTCAGCTATCTATATCAGACCGCTCCCTCCAGGGACTGTCCACTATCCCTACAAGACCGGCCCCCAGTGGAGCGGTCCGCTTATTTTTCCCTTTTTTTTAAAGTTAATATTCATGGTATATATTTAATTTGTTTTAATGTTTTATAATATGGTACATAGTTATTTGTTTTAATGTTTTTATAATGTGGTATATATTTATTTGTTTTAATAATTTATATGTTATATATTTTTTGGTTGACGATTATTTTTTCATGTTATATAATTGTCGATTATTTTTTTTTTGTTTTAATGTTTTATAATATGTATATATTTATTTGTTTTAAGGTTTTATATTTATTTGTTAATGTTATAAATTGGTTAATGTTTTAATGTTTTATATTTATTTGGTTAATGTTATAAATTGGTTTTTCCGACTAAATAAACAACAAAACTAGGTAATCTAAATGATAAGTCTACAACATAAAACATAACAGTCCAAACATGAAATATAATAATCCAAACACAAAATACTAGAAATCTATCAAACTAAAAAAACATAAAAACCTAACGACGAGGACAAGGGCGACAACCGGAGAGATCCAACCTAGGAGATGAATGGCGGTCCCTGTGCGGCAACACACTGTTAGTGTAATAATCTAGAAGTCAATCAAAGGATAATTTTATTTTATATGTATTTTGTTCATGTAATGAATGATTAATAAAATTATCATTTTGTTCTTTGAGTTTTATCGAATTATGGATCATTTCGGCATTCGGATTTGGAATGAGTATAACTTCATTATATAGATGATAAATACTCTTAATAGTCACTGACCGAGGTAATTACCAAAGAACACTAATTAACCAATTAAAGGTTAGTATGTGGATTAAATGATGGTTAAGTTTTACTGACCATAGACAAAGAGTTGTCAATTTAATCACATAGATACATGTTAGAGAACATGGTATTTGACTGACCCTCAATGAAACATTATACGGAATTGTGTTCGTGTCATTAATGTTTTCATTTAGTGTTAAGTTCTAAAGTATGAGGTGGTTCGTCGTTTCCTACATAATAAATGTATATTCGTGAGTGTTGTTTAACGCTATCAGTAAAACGTAGCTATAACGATGACACTTCAGTATACATGACTTTTGCAGAGGAGAGATGTTCACCAAGACTACTATTGTCCCTCGTATTTAATACGAGTAATAGTATCACTGGGCCCCTTGATAAAGTAAGATTATCTGTGCACGGTATGATTAAAGAGTTAATCATATTTGATAATCTAACTTAAGATCAAGAAAAAATTAGTTTGCAAGGATGACACATACCTACCTTGAAACTGATCTGATACTATGAGACAGAAGAATTAACATGAGTAAATTGTTTACTGGATCGTGATATTGTATTGTACATCTTTGTCAATTAGGTAGTCATAATGCATTCTGCCAGGTGCCGCTTATGATTTATAGAATTAAAAGGAGTTTTAATTTTATTGCCAACATAACACGGATCCTATCGGGTCACATCAATATATAAGTAATCAGAGAATTAATTTATTTGATTAATTATAAATGTTATAATTAATAAATTAAACACATTAAATTTATAAGCGTGTACGACACGTTGTATAAATTTATCGCTACAAGCACCCAGCTTGCAAGTAGCTTACAAACACCCAGCTTGCAAGTAGCTTACAAACATACAAACACCCAGCTTGCAAGTAGCTTACAAGTACCCAGCTTACAAGCACCTCCCTAACCCTATAAATAGAGGGGTAGGGGTAAGATAATTCATAAGTTGAAACAAGTTCGAAAAGTCTGAGTTCGATTCGAATTGGTTCGGTTATTGTTCTCTTTCTCGTTTTCTCTCCCAAATAGTGTTTGCGAAAGAAAAGAAAGAATACGTATATCTTGCGACTTGTGAATAGTGTTCCATGAATAGTGTTTACGGTGAATAGTGTTCTCACGAAGTTTCGTGAATCTGTTTTTGCAAAAATTGCGAAAAATAGTTTTTACGATTTTGGTGAATAGTGTTTTGGCTCAAAAGTCGGTATAGCATTTCTGGCAAAAGAAATACCGACTCTCTGATTGTTCCTGGTGGACATCTGATAGAGGCATCAGATTTCTGGTGCTAAGCAACTGAGCCATACAACATTCCAATTCGAATTTGGAAACATGTATAAATGTTATTTATATTTATTTAAATGTTAAATAAATATTATTTTAGAAATCAATGCGGAGAGTAGATCCTGAAAGGATTAAAATGTTATGTCAAGGGAAAGACTGGAAAAGAAACTTTCGGTGGTCTTCCGACGTATCTCTTTTAATCCACGACTTAAGTTAGACGTAAAAATTTTGTTTAAAGGTCTTTCCGCAGCTTAAGCCTAATCAAAGGTACAGCGTTACCCAACACACACGCCTCAAGTGAACCTCATCCTCCTGCACGTCATCATGGACATTCTCCTGCGCCCATGGGTCCTCCCCCGCCCATGGATGCTCCTCCTGAATCCCCGGCTGTGTACGCAACGCATATGGATCAGCCTCCCAAGTAGAAGGATACGTGGCCGGAGGCGGTGTATATAGCAGAGGCAAAGCCATCTCCAGTCTGCTCTCCCATCCCACTGACCTCGCCGTCGTGCTGTCTGGTCTCCATGTATCGTGGTCTGTGGAGGCTTCGGTGCCTTAGACCCGGCATCATCTCTAGGAAGGTCATCTAAAGAGAAACCACAAGTGGCCTTCCAGGCAGCAGCTTCATCCTGCATGTAAACAATGTTAGTTTTGCTACATAGAAATACCTAGTAAATTAATTAAATAATGAAGTTTTGCTACCTCGCTAAGCTGCACTGGAACTCCATACTTGTTGTAGTACGCATTCCACGCATTGTTATTCAACACCCATTGGTGGACCACCCAACCCGAGTCATCCTCTGCAGAATTGAAGATAACTTGATAATAATGAACTTTTAAAGAGATAATAATGATCATGTGTATGATAGATTTTTACCTGCAGGAGGTGGCGGCATCTCATCAGCGTAGATAGCAACTCGAGGCTGCTCTGGATCTGGTGGTGGGGGCTTTATATCGCGTCAATTGATGTTCTCTCCAGCGTCGTGCAGCATACCAATGAGGCGCCCGTCCCAGCCAGAGTCCTCCACTATCGGTGCACTGTGTTGGAGCATTTGACACCCTATCGCTCTCTAACCATTTCTCGCCATGCACACCAAGCTGTATGCCACTCCGCTAATACCAATCAAAATCTACACACAATGTTTTTTCATTATTATTATTAGAAGATGAATAAATAAACATTTAATATTTTAAATATGCCAATTTCATTTAAATATACTGAACATGAGTCTCCGTCGAATGACATCACCCTAGCTGCATCACCCATGAGTCTCCGTCGAAGAACATCACCATAGTGCCCCTCTAGATAAACCGACGGCATGCCCCATCTCTGATACCAGACTAAATATCTCAATGCCCAAGGCCTTACCGGCGTAGAGACATCATCAGCCGAAGGCGGGGACCATAAGTGATCCTTCGGATGTCGTGCACGATGGTAATCCTCCGCGAAACGCGTGCTCCAGTCGACTTTGGGCTTAATGTGGTTAGTCCTGTAATATAAATTAATTAAAAAAGATTATTAGTAACGTGTAAGACTGAACAAGTAATAAAATAAACAAGCAATACAGTAGTGGGTACTAACCTGTGCAGCTACGTGGTATACTGCTCGTCCAGTTATGGAAACTCCGGGACATAAGTATCCAAGCCAAACTGACGGGGCACTCGATCATGATAGTGATACTCAACTATCCAGTAACATACGCACTGCCCCCAATAATACCAGAGGTCTCTCTGCTCCAGTGTCAGCCGGCAAAGAAGGTTCTTATCATAGAATGCATGGTAGGGGTACCAGGTGATGCTCGTCTCGTGAAGCATCTGGAGCTGACCCCAGACATACGAAATCCCCACGGTCCTCCCCTTGCCCGTGTTCTCGTATGTGTGGTGAGTACCCCATATGGCACCGTATGCAGGACATCTCTCGAGGTCTTGCCTTGTCCAGAACCGGTGCTGAACTGGAGGAACAGTCTGACATACCGGTAGATGTTACCACGACCACTGCTGGAGTATAAGAAGTGGCCCGGCAATTTGCTTATTTTTCACCTAAATTTTGGACATGAGGTGCACTTTTGGTAATTATTGAACTATAATATTTGTAATAAAAAATTAAAATATTTGCACGAACTTACCAAACAAGCATGAGACAAGCTCCGGTATAAGTGGGCGATCACAGCTTCACCCCAGTTCAACCTCGACGGCCTCTGATTGTCCCTCAGCAGAGAGAGGAACATAATTCAAACTGCATCACCGCTGGAATCCACGAACATGACGCTGCCACATAAATCCATGACAAACGCCCTCACATACCTGCAATATAAAATAGTCAACATAAATACCTATAATTATTGTTGAGTTCATAACATATTTTAATTTGCAACTATTTGTGATTACCTCAAAACGGCCTCCTCGTCAGCGGTATCGGGGGTGATCCTATACTAGTAAAAGTAAGTGCGGAGCGATGCAAGACTAATACAATACCCAGAATACCAGAAGTCGTCCTCCTCTCCTCTCTTCTTCTTCTTCTTCTGCAATGCCTTCGGATCGTTCCCTAACAACTCAGGTATCATCCTCGTTAGGTCTGGATGGTCCTAGACACTGCCTATGGGGTCGCCATCGACCGTAAACCCCATAAAAGCTAACGTCATCTAGGGTGACTGTCATCTCCCTAACCAAAAGGTGAAATGTATGCATCTCTGGTCACCATCTCTCCACTAGACAGCAATGAAAGCTGGTCGATCTTACTCTGAGGCATGGTGGCTAGCTGATACAAGCCGAGATGCATGATGCACCGCTCCATCAACGGATGAGGGATGTATGGTATCTCAGGGGTGCGATGTCTCACTGTCAACATTGTCTCGTCTTGCATTTTACAATGATTTGAATATAAGCGACTGACTATATGTAATATTAAATAGTGTTATTTAAATTACATATAAAAAACCAACGTACATCTATAAATGCGTATGCGACACGGTGCTTGACATGTGAGATCCATAGAAAATGACTAAATGTGTCAGGACCATGAGCGGGATAATCTCCACCGGGAACCTCTACACTGGATGCCTCTGCACCGGATGCCTTCGCATCGAATACCTCCGCACTAGGATCATGTGAACTCTCTCCCGTCTCCATAGTATCCCGTGCACGTCCCATCTAGGTCTGGCCATACTGCATTTGAAAATAGGAGGTTGCTACATTTAAAGTCAATTTCATAGTTTCAAATTATAAACACTAAACCCTAATTTATAAACCCTAATTTATAAACCATAGTTTATAATTATAAGCCCTAATTTATAAACCCTTAATTTTATCAACTCTAATGTTGAACAATTTTGGACCCTAAACTGTAATTTATAACCCTAAACCCTAATTCATAGTTTCTAATTTATAAACCCTAAACCCTAATTTATGAACCCCTAATTTTATCAACCCTAATTTTAGACAATTTTGGATCCTAAACCTTAATTTATAAACCCTAAATCCTAATTTATAAACCCCTAATTTTATCAACTCTAATTTTGGACAATTTTGGACTCTAAACCCTAATTTGTAAACCCTAATTTTGTCAACCATAAATCCTAATTTATAAACCCTAATTTTGTCAACCCTAATTTTGAACAATTCAATCGCGTCGAGAAAATCAACAACCCGCACACGATAATTAACAATTCAATTTCTACCAATTGTTTCAATGCCAATACAAGGCATTTAGATGCTTACTCAGAAATAATCGGATTGTGGCCGAGATGGCCGGGATAGCCGAGAGGGAGAGAGGGAGAGGGTGGCCGAGTTGGGGGGTTTGGGGGGTCGATTTGTGGGGTGAGGGAGAGAGAGAGAGAGGAAGAGAGGGAGAGAGAGAAAGAGAGAGGGAGAATTTCAAAAAAAAAAGAGGGAAAGAGAGAGGGGTTGGCCGGTGGGGGTGAGGGCGGAGAGGAGGAGAGAATGGCGGGTCGGGCGGCGCAAGAGAGACAGAGAGCAAGAGAGAGAGAGAGAGAGAGAGAGCGATCGGGCGGTCGTCCAGGCGGGTCAGGTCGGACGGGTTTAAAAAAAAAATTCAATAAGCGGACCACCCCAGGGGGGTGGTCTGGTATGGATAGTGGACCACCCCTCTTGGGACGGTCAGGGTATTTTTAATAAAATTTTCCTTTTGAGGACGGATTTGATAATTTTTTTATTTTTTTGGGATATTAATAAAAAAAGCGGCTGATAAGATAGTGTCATGGGTTTGAAAAAAATATAGAACAAAAAGAATATTATACTATTATGTCAGATATTATACTGTAGAGAAGTGCTTCGGTATCGTAATTTTTTTATATTATTTTCTTTTCACGTTGGTAATTTAAAATTTAAATTTCAATGTTGATCACCGGTGATATAATGTACATGAAAAACTGTAAAGCGATCTTTAGATACAAGATTAATAATATGTTTGAAAATAAATAAATGATGTTAATTGTTATAAATAAATTTTACTAAGTTTATTTTTTTTCCTTTTGATTTTCTACTGAAAAATTGAAAACTTATAATATTTACGTAGATGTCATTCAGGAGCGGAGTCTGACTTTCAAACTTATAATATTTACGTAGTTGATTTTACTGTGTAGATCTAATTTATCCTTCTCTTTGTCTATGAAAATGTCACAAGTAAATACATAGAGAAGCTTTGTTCAAATTGAGTTCAGACAGCTAGTGCTAATCCTAAATAAATACTTTAAAATGTCTACATACAAATAACGCTATGCTATATTTTAATCAAGTTGTGTTTCTATTTTAATACTTTTTTTTTTATTGATTTCATGCTTTATTTCGATTTACAAAGTATCACAATTGATACCTCAATTATCACCAACTACTTGCTGGATTCATTTGAGAAAAAATTTAAATGACAATTTTTGTGTAAATGTTTGCTGCTCGTTTCCATCTACAACATATTTTTGATGAGTTCAAACCAACTTGAACTCATAAAATTTCTAAAATGGATAATTATGCTTCAATTATCATCAAATACTTTATTTGTGCTAATTATTTTTGAAAGTAAGTGATTTAAATGCTTACTAATAACTTTTTCGATAATTAACAAGTTATTTACAATACGTCAATCTATTGACCATGGTTCATATTCTAGATCTATTTTTTTATTCTCTTCAATATTCTTCTAAACCACTCTATTATTTTATTCCTACATATCTACACTCTTTATTCTCTCTATTCTGACTATTCTCCAAATCTCTCTATTATTTTATTCTACATCGCTCTCCACGAACTTTACGGATCTGCTCCACCGTCGTCCGAGAGATGCATCACGCGCTCTGATGACTGGAGCCAAGTCCGATTGAGATGGTACCTCCTTGCACCCTCCACAGCACACATCCTTCTTAATAAGAAACTCTCTCCGGGGGCTTCGAGCTGCCACCCTCGCTTAGATCTTGCTCTTTCTCCTCTCCTCAGTTCGAGGTACACCTCGAATTGGTCTCGCTTCCTCCTCTGTCCCTCACCCTCCTCCGCTCGAGGAGGTAGAGACGAGAGAGAGGGAGGTTGATGTGTCGGTTGAGATCGAGAAGGGTTGAGAGGGGCGATGGGTAGAGGTGCAAACAGATCGGATATTATTCGTCGGTATATGGATACGAATATGGGTTTAAGTTCCGAATAGTAGATATATACCATATATTTTAATATATATTATGAAAAATATGATGTATATACTTACGGATATGCTTTTACAACATGTTTGCATGCATTAAGTGATGTTTTAATCAATTTAGGCAGAATTTTAAGTCATAAAATTTTCAAATAAATTATATATATCCAATAATACAAACTACTTGCTGAAACAGTCAAGTTTTACTAATTCTAAATGATGCATCAGTTTTATTTCAAACATGAGCTACTAGAATACATTTAGAGCAAGGTGTGTACTTTGTACCAATTACGGAGATTCAATATATATATATATATATGAGTAAGGCTACGGTGCTTTGCAAAGTAAACCACCCCGTTTACTTCGGGCCATTTTTGGATTTTGAAAATCCAAACAACTGATCCAAACCGTTCAACGTGTTCTAAATATTGAAATGTGCTTGGAGACCAAATTTTACATTTTTTGGAATTTTTTTACTATTTATTAAGCCACTTTGAAAATTTCTGATCCGGTGGTTCAGAAAATTTTACTGTTTTTACTGTTCACCATCGGATCAGCAATTTTCAAAGTGGCTTAATAAATAGTAAAAAAATTCCAAAAAATGTAAAATTTGGTCTCCAAGCACATTTCAATATTTAGAACATGTTGAACAGTTCGGATTGGTTGTTTGGATTTTCAAAATTCAAAAAGTGGCCCGAAGTAAACGGGGTGGTTTACTTTGCAAAGCACCGTAGCCTTACTCTCTCTCTCTCTCTATATATATATATAGAGAGAGAGAGTAAGGCTACGGTGCTTTGCAAAGTAAACAGCCCTCTTTACTTCGGGCTACTTTTTAAATTTGCAAAATTCAAACAACTGATATGAACCGTTCAACATGTTCTAAATATTGAAATGTGCTTGGAGACCAAATTTTACATTTTTTGGAATTTTTTTACTATTTATTAAGCCACTTTGAAAATCGCTGATCCAACGGTAAACAGTAAAAAACAGTAAAATTTTCTGGACCACCGGATCAGACTTTTTCAAAGTGGCTTAATAAATAGTAAAAAAATTCCAAAAAATGTAAAATTTGGTCTCCAAGCACATTTCAATATTTAGAATATGTTGAACGGTTCGGATCGGTTGTTTGAGTTTTGCAAATTGAAAAAGTAGCCCGAAGTAAAGAGGGCTGTTTACTTTGCAAAGCACCATAGCCTTACTCTATATATATATATATATAGACTATGGTGAGTTGTGAAGTAAAACGCTTCACGCCATATTTTCATTTTGAAAATTCAAACAACTGATCCGAACCGTTCAACTTTTTCTAAATACTGAAATGTGCTTGGAGACTAAATTTTACATTTTTTGGAATTTTTTTACTATTTATTAAGCCACTTTGAAATCGCTGATCCACTGTGAACAGTAAAAAACAGTAAAATTTTCTGGACCACCAGATCAGCGATTTTCAAAGTGGCTTAATAAATAGTAAAAAAAATTCCAAAAAATGTAAAATTTAGTCTCCAAGCACATTTCAATATAGATAACATGTTGAGCGGTTCGGATCGGTTGTTTGAATTTTCAAAATAAAAATATGAACTTGAAGTAAAAATGACATCTTTCTTCACAACTCACCATAGCATATATATATATATATATATATATATATATATATATATATATATATATATATATATATATATATATATATATATATATATAACATGTTGCGTGTTGTCAATATTTCTGATCATCTCTAGACCTCATTTTAAGTGATATTAATAGCTATATATTCTCCAAGTTTTTTTACTATATATCTTTGTATTATACTTAAAAATGAAAATGGTAAAAAATGAATGAATGAAACAGACACTGAGAAATACTAAATGTGGCAAATCAACTATTTGTACAACAAAAGATAGCTTTTTTTTGCTAAGAAATTCATGTTCAACTATATCCTGATGAGCATTTAATTATTTTGTACAAATTTAAATTTATACATGATTCCCATTTAACAAAAAAAAGGTTCATCATTGTCAGCATCAAATCATATATACTCTATTCTATCAAGTGTGAATCCGATATAAATTATATTTTACACATAATTCATACTTAAATATAATAAACAATGTGTAGATATCTCGGTTATAAATAACCTCTAAAAAATTTAAATTTACTCACATTCATACTTTCAACCATTATGTCAATCAAATTAAGTGCTAACGTAACTTACGGCATCTGCATACCTGAAACTATTGGAGTTTCCAATCTGACGTGGCAGTTGCTAAACTAGTTTCAAGGATGTAGATGGATTCTTATTTAGCAACTTTGCTCAATAATTTTTTATTAAGAAATCGTTTATAAACTCTGACGTGGCAAAACGATTGGCCAGTATTCACTAAAATTAGTTTAATTTACTACTAATGTGGCTTATTAATTTTAATTTACTGATGATGTGGTTTATTAGAAACTTTAAAATTAGTTTCAGGAATGTGAACATTTAGAAACTCCAGACTAAATTTTTTTAAAAACAGTTAACAGTTATTTAAAAACTCTAAGAGTTTTAGGGATATGTAGATGCTCTTAGGTGATAGAATGCGAACAATAAAAAGTTTCTTCTATTATAATACCGGTTATTTTTACTTATTATTTTAGGTAAATTTCGGCAGTCTATTTTAGGTCAAGTGCTTCAAATCAAATACCGGTTATTTTTACTTTTTACAATTATTATGCGTCGTCGGGGTATTCATCGGGTCCGGTTTAATTGGTTTTAAACTGAACCGAGAGAGTTCGATTAAACAGTTCGGTTTTTTTAGTTAAATAGATCAGTTTGGTTTTCATTTTTTAAAACCGATTTAATTGTTTGGTTCGGTTTAATTTAGAAACTTTTAAGAACTGATTAGACTGAAAAGTGGATTATAAATTTTTTGAGCTTATAAAAAATTAACTATGAACATTTTCTCGCTAAATTCTAATTCAATTATGTGTATTAAAATAAATAATTCTTTTGAGCCTATAAAGAAAATCCAAAAAATTAACAAAAACTGTTTGTTTTGTTAAGCCTATTATTTCGGTTCAACCGAACAAACTGGAATTTAGTTTGATTTGTTTGGTTATGTTTTAATTGTATTGATAAGTTTATTTCAATCGGTTCAGTTGTATTTTTGAAAACTGAAAAAAATTCTAATTTATCTATTTTATTTCGATTTGAATTGAATCTAACCGATGAACACCCCCAGTTTGGCCAGGTGTGCCATATTAAAATCATTTTTCTTTTTTGTGGAGAGATTAAATTATTTGTTAGATTACTTCTTTTGATTTATAATTACCATATTTACGCTAAAATACACTAGATTACTTGAAATTATGTTGAATTACACTATATTACTTTAAATTACACTAAATTATGTTAAATTACTCTAAAATACGGTAAATTTTGGTAAATTACTGTGTGTCTTCATAGTGATGTATAATTAGAAACTATTTTTTTAAGAGACACTATGAAGAGCAAGATAATGAAATCTAACACTAAAAAGTTGAATTTTTTTGTTTAAATTATTTGTTAGATTACTTCTTTTGATGTATAATTAGCATTATTATACTAAAATACGCTAAATTACTTGAAATTATGTTGAATTACACTATATTACGTTAAATTACGCTAAATTACATTACATTACGCTAAAATACGCTAAATTACATATTACGCTAATTTAATGTAATTTAAAGTAATTTAGTGTAATTCAACATAATTTATTGTAATATAGTGTAATTCAACATAATTTCAAGTAATCTAGTGCATTTTAGTATATGGTAATTATAAATCAAAAGAAGTAATCTAACAAATAATTTAAATAAAAAATTTGAATTTTCAGTGTTAGATTTCATTATTCTAGTGTCTCCAAAAAAAAAGAAAAAAAGAGAAAACCGGTCATTTTATAGCAGGTTTGGGCATTTAGGCTAAACTCGGGAATTCTGGACATAATAATTAATTTCTATTAAACTTTGGATATTAATAAAAATGTCGGCGTGTAGTTTAAAGCAAGGACCAATCAATAATTCCGGTGCAGATAATGGGAGATAAACTGCTGTACACAATTCACTGTCACGCTGAGTGCCTAGGGACCAGGAAAAAAAACAATCAGAAGCTACAAACTAGTGCAGGGGGGGCATCTTTGGATCGATCGCCTGAGATGCTACAGCTATTCTACCCAAGCCAAGAAATAATGTCGTGCTCAATTATAGCCCCATACCTAGCTTGATTGATAGCATGTAGAGAAAGCATCATTTTTCCAGCCCAAAAGAGATGTGTACTACGCTTTCAGGTGCACTGCATCTTGAGAAATTACTGTGCCATCTCAGTCATCCACCACTCACCAGTCACCACTACATTGGCATTATATTGAGAAAACAATAACTTCATCGTTCGGCGATTGCTCAGATATAGTCTGTTCTTTCTGGAAGCTGGAGGAGCTACAGCCTACAACATGTGGTTGGATGATGACAGGGAGTAGATATAGTGCTTCAATGCTGCTGCTTTTCAAGCATGAAGTAAAAAAAGCTAGATTTGGTTGGTGCAACATATGGTGCTGTTAGGTATCATTGAAAGTCTGACTCACTTATGTACCACAGTACCAGTACCATCGTCTTTTTCGCTTTTCTATTTTTTTTTTTGTCTAAATTTTAAGTTGATTGGTTAATCGTTTGTTTTCACCGTGAATTAGAGCTTATGATCGACTTAATTTGCTTATATTAGAATCTGTTCCAATCAGTGTTCTAAATAACGCGCTATAGTGACGCTATAGTGTTTTCGGACCTTCAATGCTAAACTATGAGATGAAAGTGCGTTATTTCAGCTACGAACGCTATAGTGGTAATAGCGGTCCGCTATAGCACGTAGCGTGTAACGCAAATAGCGCACGCTATGCTACATAGGCATTTATTTCAAGATCCTAAGTGAAAATTTCTTGTAAGTACCAAATGTTTTCAAGGCCCAGATTGTTTTTGGTTTTAAATAGAAAAATATAGATAATTTATGACACGATGCTTATGTTATTTTGAATAGAAAAAAATAATTAGTTTATGTTATGATACTTAGGTTATTGAAATAGAAAAATATATATAGTTTATGATATTATTAGGGATATTTTGAATAAAAATTTGGACTTTGCACTAGTTCAATATGAATATTATAATTTCTTTATTAATTTGATGTTACTTATTGCTCTATGAGACTCTAGATAATGTTGATAATTAGTAAAATTATAAAATATAATTTTGAAAAAAAAGCTATGTAGGATAGTGTTTGTTATAGCTACGCTATTCGCGACATTTTTTTTTTTTAACCTTCCCATGATGATGCATAATAATCGATATTTAGAACCTTGGTCCCAACTAATCAAACTACCAAATCAATTTAGAGGTGGATGCATGAAATTTACAAGTGAAGGTTAACATTTTACTAATTAAAAATATAATTATTAATTTAATATTATCTATCACTGGTGGTAAAGTCACACATTGAATAAGGAGTAGGCAACTAGCCACATTGAACTGACTAGATTTTGAAAACCGGATATATGTCTATATATAATTCGACTGTTGCCTACTCCTGTGAAAATTTTGCCTATCTCTAGAGAACTCACAGTCTAAATTAGTTAATTCACGACAATCTGCAACCCGCTATTCGTATCAATACATTCTTTTGCCATTCCTGATAAAAGTCTGAACTACCCCTTGCTTATCACTTTATTATTATGATTTTTTATAATTATAGGTTATTAATGATAATTGTCACTTTACAAACAAATGTGGAAATCAAAGTGGAGATTTTCAAACAACAATAAAATGAAAGCCAAATTCTACTCACCGGTTTCCAGCTGCTTTCTTATTTTTTGTTGTTTATTTTTGTTGTGTTTCTATATCATACTTCCACTTTTAAATTTTCTAATAAATTATTTTAAAACTTATGTGCTAAATAAAGCCATTAGATGTAATTTATATTTCTGTACATATATATATGTACACATAAGAAAATGTCACTTTTTTGTTTTGTTTTTACATAAATTAATAAGTTGAAAAAACAATTTCCCAATATTTATCTATACCGATATATTTGTGCAAGCTCTTGATATCAATCAAAACAATTTCGAAATATCGTAATCTTTTATATGTGCATAAATAAAACGACATTGATCAAATCAAATGGTTTTAATTTAACATTTGAGTTTTAAATTTTAAACTATTAACATTTAAGAGCAGAAGCATAACAAAGGTATAGAATAATAACCGAAACTAATTAAATTTTGAAAAGAAATTAAGGGACAATTAAACTCTTATTGGAATAACATAAAAATATTCTATGACTCAATTCTTTTGAGTTCGGTTTTTCAAATTTTTGTATCACAGGTCTTATTAGTCCAAGGTCTGAATATGTAGTACTGCCAACTTCAATGTATAAATGAGGAGAACGGAGTAGGTCCGATGCCCATCGGATCTACTTTTAGGTTCAACGAGCATGATGACCGTCCGATCTAATTAAAGATTTGTGCACGCGAAAATTGAAACAGACACGCACGAAGTTTAAAACATTCTGCACGAATTTTAAAGCAAATCGACGGTGATTAAACCCATCGAACCAGAGTAGGTCCAATGCCCATCGGACCTACTCTCAAGTGATAAATGAGAACTTGATCTCTTTTTGTCTCAAAAAAAAAAAAAAAAACAAGATGCCAGTAATTAAAAAGAGAATCCTTCAACACTGAAAGTTCTCAAAATGCTCAAGATATTTATGGCATAAATTATTAACAAGCAGGCGTTAACTCCTAATTTAGAATTATATCAACCATATATTATCAAAGTATTAATTACAAATGTGTAAAATCCGAATTATGTGTTAATTTCTTAACGAGCAAAATAAAAACAAGTTTAGGCTCGTCTAACAAAATGAGAACCGGTCTTTGATCTCGTGACAAACAACAATGTTCTCTGCATGAGAGGTCATATGTTAGATATCCCAATAAAAATCCTCTATGAATATTGAAATTGAAAGATTAAATTTCTATCTTTTCTGAAAAAAAGTTTGGACTCCGGGGCTAGCCAAGATTATTATTGTTGGAGGTAGGCAAATTATTAATTTATTATTATCTTTTGTTTAATTTATAATATATAATTCTTAATTATTTTATTGAAATATTATTATTAATTTTCATAGGAAGCATAATCAATAAGGTGATCACAATGAAATCCAGAGAATCCATAGGAATTAGCCAAATCAGATCAGCAACTTGAATTTAAAAAAAAAATTATGTTAAGATAAAGTATTACTATGAAGCATAGTCCAGAAGACCCCTTTGTTTGAATTTCGACCTATTTTTGAACAATAAAATCTTTGAAGCCTAATACTTTTGTAAAACAATTTGGTCCATTCTTTTGAAAATAAGTATAATAGCTTCATTGTGGTTCCCAAAATAATTGTAACATATATATCCTTTGTAAAGAAAAAAAACTTTAAATAACATTAAATATAGAAAAAAGATGCTAATTCACGTGAACCAAAATAATCTAACAATATTATTTTAGTCTCAAATAATTAGTAAAAGAATTTTTCGCCATTATATTTCTCTATGTTAATAATATTGTACTAAAATACGGATTTACACTATGATCGGAAAGGTCCGAGAACCTCAAACGCGAAATAGAATTGGAAAAAGTTTTCAACTTTGCTGATCAGAACGGAGAAAAAAGGGGGAGATGATTTCGATTGACAGGATTTGATGTGAAAAAAAGCGCTCACTGAAATCTTGCGAAAATAATAGATTTAACGAGAATCGAATTGGTTGAGCAAAAATACGTTACTGCTCTTTCTCACGTGGCCTGAGAAGAGGCGATATCAAAAAATTTCTGATCGTAAAAACAAATTAGCGCTTCGTCTTCTCATTTCATTTCAAGTTAAATCCTCCTGTTCCAAGATTTTTCTTTGTATTAGTGGTTTGAAAAAACCCACCCGGTCCAGGACCGGACCGGCCAACCCGTGGACTGGACCCGAACTGTGTCCCAAACCCGGACCGGACCGTTCCTTTGCTAGGAACGGATCTAGCAAGGGTTGGATTCAATTTTTTTCCCTAAACCGGTGTTGGACCGGACCATCCTAACCCATGAAACCGTGTAGAATCGGACCAGACCAAACCTGAACCGAACAGTGAAGAACCGGACCCGAACCGGACTAAACCCGTACTAACCCCCAAACCCGGACCCTGTCTGGATTCTCACTGTTGGGTTAAATCCACCTGTTCCGAGATTTTGCTTTGTATACAATTGTATATATATATGCTGTAATTCTAATTAGAGGTTGAGTGCTATGTGCACCCCAAGAATGGATCTCCCACTGAGATGGTTTTGTTACAGATCTCCAATATAAATTTTACGAGACGGGCTTTAAGCAACAAATTTGGGCTTGTGGGCTTATTTATTAGTTTGATCTTTGAACTTTCAATTCATAATCTTTCTCGTGCTTTAAAGCTTTATTCCCAACTTATTTGAAGGGCCTCAATATTTTACAGGGTTGTAGTAAATGATCCAACATGTTTCTAATTAATTTGGGCCACAACTAATTTGGGCCGGGAGAAACAACTGACCCGGTTCCTCCATGGTTTTACTCATTTCGTTCCAAAAGTTCTTTTCGTTTCAAACCCGACAATTCAGATTTCAACTGAAACAAAACATAAAACATGTTGAGCTAGTGGTGCAAACGGATCGGATAGTGGTAAAATCATATTCGTATCTGTTTTTATTTTACGGATACGAATACGGATCGGATATTAGACGAATACGTACGGATATGGATCGGATATCGGATATCCGTAGATATATACATAAATATTTTGTATAATATATATTAAATTATATGGTACATATCTACTATTCGGATACAGATACGGATCGGATATTTGACAGATACGTACGGATATGGATCAGATATCGGATATCCGTAGATATATACATAAATATTTTAGTAATATATATTAAAATTATATGATATATATCTACTATTCGGATACAGATAATTAAAATTTAAAATTATATCCGTATCCGTATCCGTATCCGCACGGGATATTCAGATATCGGATATTCATATCTAATTTTCAGATACAGGTCAGAATACAGTCAGATACTATCCGATCCGTTTGCACACCTAGGTTGAGCAAGGTTTGTGGCATTTGGATGACTAAAAAATCATCGTGAAAGAGGATCGGATACCGAGCAGATAGTGCTAATATCGATTTTTATTTTTATTTTTCGGATATAAATAAAGATCATATTCTAAAGATCATATTATATAATTATTGAAAAATATTAAAGTTTGTAATAGTTATCTAATTATAATAATGAATAATATAATTTTTTCATAATGTTTGTTAAACTATATGATATATATTTATTATTCAGATACATATAATTGAAACGGAAAATCTTATCCATATATATATTAACACGGATATTTCTATATCGTATATCGGATATACATATTTAATTTATTGAATACAGATTGAATTGGATATTTTTTTTTTCAAATACGGATCGGAAATTATCCACTCGGTTTTCACCCCTACTAAAAAGTATAATTCAAGGCTTTATATATACAGACTGCTATGCAAAATAAAGCAAGAGGAAAATCTTAAATTAACACAGCAATATTAACATACTAGATGCCAAACCTCTATCCATCATTTGCAATTTGTCAAATTTGCATTTCCTTATTCTCTGAAGTGATCTGCTTGCTTATATCATATCATGAATGCAAGCTAAATAAAAAAGGTGTTTTATAATATTATTTGTTTAGTTTAATTTTTATTGGTCTGTGAAAATTATAATTGATATTTTTCTTGTATTTTACAATAATGATAACTAATAAAACGTTTAATAAAATAATTGATATTCTCTTGTATTTTAAATTAAGTGCTGATGAAACTTGATCGTTAATTTTTGAAACCACACGATTGATAACAAATCATTTTTCAAATTGCATCAAATATAATAATACACAACTTATCTATATAATAGAAAAGATATATGTAATTTTAATTATTTTGATTTTCATAACCATTTTGATAAATTATATTGACTGGTTGTTAAAAAAACTTTTTGTCAATATAATTTATCAGAAAATATTTTGGTTATTTCTTTGTTGTTGTTACCTAATTTTTCAAATGTTTTTTTTTTACTTTTCAATATTGTATGGAACAAGCAAATACTTCAATATAAATTCAAATTATCTTTCTTGTTCTAATTATTTACTATTAGTATATTTTTATTGAGTCCATATCCTCTGAGAGGTAACAGAACGTTCGATCAGAATCCAGATCAATACGGTTCAGGATGCCTCTTTAATATTTGTATGAATTCTGATCGGACGATCCGGATTAACTCAAAACAGATAGGATGGTCGGAATCAAAACTCAAAATTTGAGGTACCTTAGATCTAAACAAAAATATTTTGTTACTTCAGTTGATATGAATTCCTTTTTATTTGCAACAATTACCAAAAGTATCTTAAATTTTTTTCTAAAATCGCATTTAGCTGAATTTGCCATGAACAAGAAAAACTAGGATCCACACCATGTAACATTATAGTAAATAAATTAATGCAATATGTAATTGTACAAATACTTGGCCTAGAAGATCCAACAATTTGGGATCCAAATCTGCTGAAATTTGAGATTGTGAACAGTAACCCTGAAATTTCTGAAATCCGGAATCCAACCGTCAAACTGTTTGGAGATGCGTGCACAGAAAACTAGCTATTTCGAAATACGTGTATAGAAAAAATTAGACAGCTGGATTTAGAATTTTAGAGATTTCAAAAATACTGTTTATAGATCTCGAATTTTAGCAAATTTAAATTCAACCATTTGAGCACTGAAAAGTATACAAGGAAACATCCTTAAAGATTCTGCTAATAATAACCTACTATAATTTTTCAAACGAAAAAGATACAGTCCTTAAACACAGATTACCCTTTACAACTGTCCTTTTAAAATCAGTTGAAATCTCAAACCTTCTGATACGAAATAAACGGTCCAGATTCACCCGATCTTTCCCATCAAGTTCCTGCGAAAAGCGGTAATGGGTTGGAGTTTCAAACGGCTAATTTTGACTCAATTAAATCGCCGAGTCGCTAATACCACGTGGCATGATCCGGTTCATTGTACCTCGCATAGACTCTGACAGACTCCATTGTTATTTGTTCCTAACGCCGAAATTTCTCATAAGACTCCTCAGTCCAGCCCTCCCTGTAAATCAAATGGCGCCGAAACTTTGAACTCTTTATTTAATGGAAATCGACGAAGCCTCTTCTCCAAGCCCGACTCCTTCACGCGTTTCTCTCCCGTTGAGTACTCGCTGGACCAGCCGCCTGTCAAGCAGCTACAGCGAACCAAGCAAACCTTCATGCGTGGCTAGAAGAAAGCTCAGCTGGATCACGCTTCAAGGTCGTCTGATCGGTGTGGATGGAGCCACGTCAGCAAGAGCGGTGGGGCCGGGATTAAGCCGAGATGAAGCGGTGGCATGGGAGCTGTTTAGCCCTCTCCATAGAGTTCTTCTGGTCGCTCTTGTGGCCGCTGCTACAGCAAAATCGAGAGCTTCTCAGAAGATCAGAGAGCTTAAACGGTCGGTTGATCTGAGGGTATGCAATTCAAAACCTGAAATTTTTTGTTACACCTTTTCTGTAATCAATAGGCAAATCCTACTACCAATTTGTATTAGAATTAGATAGAACTGTTCAGGAATGAGTAGCGGAATACTCCCAGTGGAAGGGAATTTAAAAGTGAAAAGAACGAAAACAGAAAAAAAGAAGAAAAAAAGAAGAAGATGCTTGGTACCGGAAAAAGAAGAATTTTGAACTTGTTAGATTTTTAAATGTTCTATTATTCTCTGCTTCTTCAACTTTCAAATACCTCCGCAATGGACTTGTATCCTTGCAAATAAAAAATGCATGTCTTTAGTTCAGTTCAATTGAGTGTCTATTCCAATCAAAATGAGTGTTCATTCTAACTTAAACAAGTGTGCATTGTGGAGATCTGAATAATGAGTTTGAAATTTTAAGAAAGCTGTTGACAACTATGAAAATGCATGACAGTCGTCGACAACTATGTTCAATTAAAATGGCTGATTGATTTGGTAAAATCTCTAGGATAGGTGGAAATGTAAAAACTACATTACTTTGTTTCTTACAATAGCGCATTTGTGCCTATTAGATGCTTGTGATAATGGCCTTAAGGTAAGGAGTTATAACTAAAATTTAAATTTCTGAAATTTCCTATGGGTATGTCTGATCAAAGCTGTTCCAATGCTATATGCTTGATCTATTGACCTGCCTTCTCAATTTCCTCCTCAGGATAGAGCTTTGGAAGCCATGCAGCTGAAGCTTGATAGCTTGTGTGAAGAAATGAACTCCATTCAGGTTAACTTTTATAGTTCACTTTTTTTCTAAATATGTAATTTCCATTTGTTTGCAAATTGATTGAGTATTCTTTTATTTGTTAATGTAGGATGCTGTTGGACCCAAGCTGGAAAAAACTGAGTTATTACATCATGATAACAGTCTGACAAATTTGGTGGAGCAGGAGGAGAGGCGCATGTCTGATCTGTCAGATTTTTGTTGGAGTGTTGCATCCTCTTTTGACAATCAAGTTAGAAATTTACATGTTGTTACCTAATGATTGTTTTACTCTACATATTCTTGATTCTAATTTTATTTTGTTTTGAACACTACTCAGATGAGCTCCCTGGCGTCAGAACAAGAATTGTACAACCTTCAAAAGGAGTGCGAAGAGAAGGATGCAACTATCAAGGAATTGCTCTCAGCTGTTCAAGTATCCAAAATTGCTGATACAAAGGTATTTCTTGAATTTATTTCCTGTATGTGCATTCAATTGTCTAACAATTGTTTAATTAACTGAATTGTTGTTTTGTTCTGTAGAGAATTACCGAGCTCGAGCAGCTGGTTAAAAGGAAGAACATGGTAATCTCTAAATTGAAGAAAGACATGGAAGTTCTGGAACAGATGGTATATTAACCTTTCGTTGACTTTAAATTCTATCAATGAATCAGAATAGGAATTTCTCAACTGATCAAAACCAACACAGGTTGTTGATATAACAAGGTCAAGACGGACTTCTTCTGCTATCTCTTTGGATTCAACTGAAGAAGAAATTCCAGTCATGGTAAATAATATCTTGTTTGACATGAGCAGCTCGAGCTCCTCTTCAGAGTCTGAGTCTCCTTTTGCTTCAGAAGAACATCTTTTAGGTCCTGTTGGTTTTGCACCTAGCCAAGAACCAGTGACTTTAGCAAAGAAAAAATCGAGGCAAATGTTATTGAAGAAAATTGAACCATCAACTGAGAAGCACACAAAGAAAAAAACTGAAATAACAGGTGTAGTTAGGCTAAGGCCAATGGCTGCTTCTAGTGAAGGTTTCAAGAGAACTAGAAGGGGAACTCGGCATGAGCCTAAAAGCGTTGTCCAGAGAAGATGGGTTTAATTTAAGTAGTAGGAAAAAATATTAATGCTTCATATAAAGATAATTTACAGTTGGAACTTGGAAGTATGTATAAATTTTCATCAGTATATTCGGCAATGCCAATCAGGCGCCTAAGTAGTCAAAAGCACCTAAGGATTAAATTGCTATTGAATTTAATTCATGAGGTTTTGTTGGGCAAATTATTTTTAAAAGAAAATTAGAGGATTCTGCTATTTATTTATTTTTTTTTGAAATCCTTCACAGAAGCTGCGAAGTCGTGAGGGGGAATCAAACTCTCGACTTTTGAATAACTCACAGTCTTAGAACTTTTTTCGTAACCAATTACGAGAATCGAACTCTCGACTTTTGAATAACCCACGGTCTTAGAGCTTTTTTCGTAACCAATTGGGCTATCTCTCCTTTCTCGATTCTGTTATTATCATAAGATGCTTTTTAGATGACATTATAAAACAATTTATATACTGGAACATAATATCATCTCTGATCCAGCGGAAGTTTCAGAGTCTGACTATAAATAAAGATTGCCCGAATTTTTTATTAATATTAAAATACAAAATTTAACATTTTGCACTCAAATTTGAGAAAATTTGAATTCTCCCAATTCAGAAAATAATTTTTCGGATTCAGGTCTTCTTTATGGAGAATTATTCTTCGGATCCAGGAATGCCTCAGTTAACGCGGATCCGAAGAATAATTCTGCGGAAAGAGGATTTTGTCTATATATTGCTCTTTCCGTAGCCCCCTACTCTCACAACTCACAAATTCACATTTTCGGCTTTTCTCTCTTATTTGTCTGTTAGTCTGATCGAGCGGCTCTTCGATTCAGGTATTTTTAATTTATTGTAATTTAATATTTTATTAAATAAATTAGTTTAGAATAATAAAATAGTTTAGAAATTGGTATAGAAATAATTAAATAGTTTATAAATTATTTACAATATTGTCCAAAATGGTTTAGAATAATGATCGAATAATTTAGAAAATTTCAAAATGGTTTAGAATAATAACCGAATAATTTAAAAAATTCTAAAATGGTTTAGAATAGTGACCGAATAATTTAGAAAATTCCAAATTAATTTAGAATAGTGACCGAATAATTTAGAATATTATCCAAAATGGTTTACAAAATTCCAAAATGTTTTAGAATAGTGACGGTTTAGAATAATGACTGAATAATTTAGAAAATTTCAAAATGGTTTAGAATAGTGACTGAATAATTTAGAAAATTTCAAATTGGTTTAGAATAGTGACCGATTAATTTAGAATATTGTCTAAAATAGTTTAAAAAATTACAAAATGGCTTAGAAAATTGCAAATTGGTATAGAATAGCGACCGAATAATTTAGAAAATTACATTTTCGATTAATGTCGCAGTATGGCAAACGAAAGACATGATCCAAAAGAGTCTGAACTGACTTCCAGTCAAGTCCAGTGTCTGCGTGACGAAAGACATATTCCAGTTTAGCCCGTTGTTGTGGATAACTCACAACCATCATAGAGTGTGAGGTATGCATTTACATATTTAAATCAACGCCTACTTCAGAAATGAAATCATAATCCCTAATTTTCCTAATGTAGTCTACGGCGATTTTAAACGTCAAGCACGCCAGGATGCATTGCAAGTACCACGACAAATACGTACCGTATCTCATTGAGTTGGGCTTGTATCATATCGTCCGGATGACAGACATCGACTGCAATGCGTCACTCATTCATAGACTTGTCGAGTGGTGGTGTCCTAAGACAAACACCTTTCATCTTCCTTTCGGAAAGATGCAATGTACTAACTACATTAATTCAAATAAGATTGTTATTTTTAAAGTGATAATGACAGACTAACAAAAGAAATTGATTATGAAATTACAGTCACGTTGGATGATGTGAGTTGTTTGTGGGGTTTATTTATTAGTGGGGCTCCAGTGACGGGAGAGTCAGAATTGGCGGATGTGCGTGTCAAGCTCTATGATTTGTGAGGGATCCATGCAGATGAACAAAAGAGCTTTATGAAGAGTAGGGGGCTGAGGGAAGTAAGAAATATTCTGACCACTACATGCTGAAAGCTAAGATCCCGAAGCGGTTTCTCGAGCTCTCAATTGACGCCAATGATCAAATTGTGAAGTGGAAAATTATTTTCTATTTATCAACTTATTCATTCCTTAACTTCACAAACTAGGTGCGTAGTTGTGGCTCCGTCGCAACTGTTTTATGATATATGTTGATGTACGTGGGTAACATTTTATTTCCCTTCTTATGCTTACTAATTACACATATATTCTCTTCGGAATCAGAATTAGAATTTAGCAAAATGAAAGCGTAAGCAAGTTCATGGTACCACTGTCACAATAGATTCTTCTTCATGATTCTCAAGTCAAACATGAACAAAGAGAATAAATAACGAATAGTCAACATTTCACAAATCTTATTACTGCGATCTATATAAGGAATTCCATATCGTACATATCATAACAATTAAGTAAATCCATTTTCAGCACTACAAATGAAAAAACAACTAACAAAAGCAGACCCAACCCGGGAGCAGCTTGGGTCCGATGCCCATCAGATCCAAAGTGGGTTCGATGGGCTCTATGACGGTCTGATCTGCTTTAAGATTCGTGCGCACAAAAATTAAAGAAGCCGCGAAAGTTCTGGAGTGAATCTTAAAGCAGATCGGACGGTCATAGAGCCCATCGAACCCACTTTGGGTCCGATGGGCATCGGACCCAAGCTGCTCCCGATCCAACCCTTTAACCAAAACTGAATTGGATATATATATCAAAATGACCCAATTCAAGTTGACTTGCAAGTAGATCTAAACAAAAGCAACTCAATTTGATCTGATGAATATCAGGAGATCAGAAAAAGAAGTAATCAAAGCTTTACGAATTATTTTGAGAGAGAGAAACAAAGCTGTAAGTAGCAAGAGAACACTGGCAGCTTTCTCTCAGCCTTCAATTCATCATCGACAGTTGGAGTTCCAAGTAAAATTTGACCTTTTTGTCTGAAAAACAATTTGTCAATAGATAAGGCAACTGCAGGATTATCTAATAAACAGAGAATAGAATGTGACAAATCCATTGTAAGGATTTTTAGTCATACCATTTAAGTCAGGCTTCGTTCCTCACCCTCCCAATGCTATCAAAGGGAAATAAAAGCGAAAAAGAGATCAAGTTAGAAGCACATGTTTAAAAAGCAAGAAGCATTTCTTGGTCATAGTGATAGTCACTCGTGTCCTTAAAGAGTATTGTCTCCAAATCCATATGTGCCCCCAACGGAGGATATATGGAAATGCTTGAAATCTTAGAGAATTTGTGAAGGTGTCAAGTTAGTCTCACCTCCAAACCAACACTGCATAGGTGTGCCGGGTGCATCTGTCTCAAAATAACAATAACTAAAATTCAGTGTTGAAGCAAATGAATTCTTTGGATGTAAAACCTAAAAATAATTCTGAAAAATATAAAAGTACATCAATATTATAGAAATTTAAACATGAAAAACAAAATTTTATGCCCCAAAAGTGTATCAGCACGTATGATCTACTTGTCATCAAGGACCACAAAGACCCTTCTCAAGTTCCCACTTGTATGGTTCAATGTGAAACAGAAATAGAAGGAAGTTCAAAGTAAAGCCCAGTCTAGGCTCAAATTGGGCCTTGGTTCAACTGGTCTACACTCTTAGACTCTGCATCTGTTGAAATATAGACAACCGCGCGCAACTTCGCTGGAATTAGGGGTGGCAAAAAAGCTTGTAGCTCGTGGCTCGATCGTGACTCGCACCTGACTCGCTCGCTAACAGCTTGTACTGGACCGAGCTGTTAACGAGCCAGCTCGTCACTAGCTCAGTTCAGAATTAACGAGTTCAAGCTAGGGCCTAACTTGATCGCCAGCTCGCAAGCTAGCTCGGCTAGGCATCAATTTGTGAATTTGTATGATTTTGTGTATATTTTATACTATCTAGCTCGGTTCAGCTCGATCCAAAAAGTGTACAATTTATTTTTTTCTTAAAATAAGATCTAACCAAACCCAGTGAGCCAGCTCGGACTGGCTTGTCACGATTTCAAGCTAAGATTTTAGCTCGGATGCCCTAGATCTAGCTCGCTCGACTATAGCTCGGTCCAGAATTAACAAGCTGAGTTAGAACCTAGCTTGGACTGAGCCAACTCGTTGCCACCCCTAGCTGGAATGCACAAAAGTCAAAAACAGTTCTTTAATAGTTCCAATACGCTGATTACCAAAGTATGCGTCTCCATTTCGCCGAGTATCAAATCCAGCTATACACTTCCAATCGTGATTACAAGGATTCATATCATTCTTCTCTCTGATTGGAATATACTATATATGCTCATCTTTTAAGTAATTTTATAATTTAAAATTTCGTAATTGACTCGAGCTCTCCTTCCCTCAATTTCTAAACCTATATGTGCAACTTACAACTGGGCCTCGATCTTCTCCTTCCTCGGTCGGAGAAAGACACCAATCAGCCGAGGAAACTTCTTAGAGCATTTACCTCTCTCCATTTTTTAATTCTAGGGAGGTGATTTATACAGCTTTGATTATCTCTTGGTGCCTACCTTGATTCAGTGCATATCTATAGACCTCAAACTTGAAGATACTGCAGAGCTTTGATATGGATAAATCCCGGCCATCTGATGGACCAGTGGTGGCGATCGAGAGCATTGGCAGCGGTTCAAAGATTGAAGATTTTGGTCCAGAGAAGATACAATCTGGAGATGTGATTGAGGAGATACGAATTAGCGGCTCCCCTCCGGTTAAGGCACCGTTCAAAGGAGGCAAGGCTGCATTGCAAAAGATACTCCATGCGGCATTTAAAAGAGGTGACACATCGGTTGTAGTGACGATAAGGCGGGGCCCAATCGGACCAGAGACGGAGCGAAAAGAGCTGCAGGCATGCCTTGTACTACAAGGAAAAAGGAACTACATTGTGCGGTCTGTTTATGACCCGAACCATGTTGTTGGATTTGTCGATCGAACCGAAAGTGAGTGCCTAGCATTGCAAGGTATATATGTTTGTTAGTTACAAATCTTATTAAGTTATTAATTATTGCTTCTTTTCTTTGCTTTGGATTTGTTTTTGGAGTTTATCAACTACCCTTTTGAAAAATTCTTCTACGCCTTCCCCTCTAAATTATCTGAAACAAAGTTGCCAGTATTAGTTTTTCACTGTAATACATTTAGTTTAGGCTTCTTAACACAAGAATATCAAAATTCAGTAATGCCAGTAATTTACTCCCTGATCCCCTTATATAGTAAATATAATTAAAATAATACCAAAAGATGCTATTTAAGGGTTAATTGAAAAAAAAAAAGATGATCCACAGTATCCTTAAAATTAATAAAGTTAACAACTGGTGGCAGCATAACCATATATTTGGTAAAGAAGTTATACAAGGAATTAATTTGACATTAGACACAGCTGTTTATTTTGCGTCTAATTAATTCTTTTGTTTTATCAGTAATTAATGTGACAATGTCAAACCGAGAGCAATTAATTAGTAGTAGCATGATTGGTTTCATGAATTACAAGAACATTCACCTTTACATTTCCAAATGGTCGTCTCTCATTTAGGGGTGTCAATGGTACCTTTTTAGCCGTTTACCCGATCTGTATCGTATTCGATAAGACGGGTATGGGTAAGGTTTTTTTTTCGTTAACTTATTGGGTATGGGTATGGGTAAGAAATTTTTTTCGTTAACCAAATGGGTATGGGTATGAATAATGATTGTTTCATACCCGTTACCCTATAGGGTAATTATAAAATCTAAAATTATTTATTTTCAATTCAATACAGATTTACTCTTCCATAATTCCATTCGGTGCCTCTAAAACTGCTCGTTTTTCTATTGCTAAGTTTGAATCTTTGATAATTGATATATTTTTCCTTCCCTTCTTGTTTTATTTCCTTTTTACTCCATTGTATGAATGGAAGGTAAAATCTGCAAAAATCTGGGTCAGGTACGTTTCTCACGAATATATTCACTTATCCCATTTCTTACGGATATATTCAAAAATCTGGACCAGGTACTTTTTACTCCTTTTTGCTCCTTTTTGTTTTGATATATCTCATTTCTCACGGATATATTCAATTATTCTATTAGTAAAATATAATAAAATTAATTATTATATTAGTATTATCCGTTATTCACCCGCTACCGTTTCGTTACCCGATAATATTAACGGGTAAGGGTAGGATAGGGTACGGTCAATTTTTAATGGGTAAGGGTAGGGTATGGGTAAGATCAATTTTAATGGGTATGGGTATGAAAATATCTCCACCCGACCCGTACCGTACCCATTGACACCCCTACTCTCATTTGATTTCTTTTCTGCTGTTTGACCAATGTTAACCACATGTTCTGTGTTAGAATAAAGCGCTATAAATAAGCTCATTTGACCACCATTGTTCGTGTTAATCTTTTTAATAAGCTCAAATGTTATTGCAACTATGTATATATATATATATATATATAGACAGTGCTACGGTGCTAACCACATGTTCTGTGTTAGAATAAAGCGCTATAAATAAGCTCATTTGACCACCATTGTTCGTGTTAATCTTTTTAATAGGCTCAAATGTTATTGCAACTATGTATATATATATATATATATATAGACATTGCTACGGTGCTACGCGTAGCATAGAACCCCTCAGTGCTACGGCTCACTTTTTGAGTTTTCAAAATTCTAACGGTCGATCGGAACCGTTCAACATGATCTCCATATGAATATGTACGTACTTGCAAACCAAATTTTACATTTTTTTAGAATTTTTTACTATTTATTAAGCCACTTTGAAAAAAATACTAATTTGTACACAACAGTAAACTTTTCTGGACCATTGGATCAGCAATTTTCAAAGTGGCTTAATAAATAGTAAAAAAATTCTAAAAAATGTAAAATTTGGTTTGCAAGTACATATTCATCATGTTGAACGGTTCCGATCGACTGTTAGGATTTTGAAAACTCAAAAAGTGAGCCGTAGCACGGAGGGGCTCTATGCTACGCGTAGCATATTAGCAAAATATCCTATATATATATATATATATATATATATATATATATATATATATAATATATATATATAGAGAGAGAGAGAGAGAGAGTGGCTAATATACAAACGTTTGGTTCTGGACTCAGAAACAAACGGTTCAGTTCTCCAATTTTCAAAGTCCAACAATCGATCCAAACAGTTAGATATTCAATTTATATTAAAATGTACTTGGAGACCAAATTTTACATTTTTTGAAATTTTTTTAATATTTATAAGATAGTTTGAAAACTGCTGTTTTTATTAAATTTCTGCAGCATTGAAAAACAGCGGTTTTCAAACTAGCTTAACAAATAGTAAAAAAATTCCAAAAAATGTATAATTTAGTCTCCAAGCACATTTTAATATAGATTGAATTTCTAACTGTTTGGATCGACTGTTTGGACTTTAAAAATTGGAGAACCGAACCGTTTGTTCCTGAGTCCAGAACCAAACGTTTGTATATTAGCCACTCTCTCTCTCTCTCTCTCTCTCTCTCTCTCTCTCTCTATATATATATATATATATATAGGAGTTGGCTACGGTGCTATGCATAGCATAGAGGGCCTCCGTGCTACGGCTCAATATTTGAGTTTTCAAAATCCTAACGGTCGATCCGAACCGTCCAACATGATCTCCATATGAATATGTACTTGCAAATCAAATTTTACATTTTTTATAATTTTTTTACTATTTTTTTAGATAGGTAGAAAAACACTTGATATGGATGGTACAGAATTTTCAGATCAAGTGATTTTCTACCTATCTAAAAAATAGTAAAAAAATTCTAAAAAATATAAAATTTGGTTTGCAAGTACATATTCATATGGATATCATGTTGAACGGTTCGGATCGACTATTAGAATTTTGAAAACTCAAATATTAAACCGTAGTACGGAGACCCTCTATGCTATGCATAGCACCGTAGCCAACTCCTATATATATATATTTATAGTTTTGAGAGCCAAATTCTCGAGATGCATGCAAACCATGATACCTCTTGTAAAAAGTAAACTATTTCTTTATTGTTGGATCATTGACTCCGGTAGTCAGACCCGTCACAAATTTTATTATAATCGAAATTGTGTCAGGAGATTCTAACATAGGATTTGCATTCAGCATCATGAGATAACGAACTCAAGTTGTTGAACACATGCATGGAATATTTTGTACAATATAATATAATCTATAAGTTCGATCTGTTCATATATTTCATTGACTCCGGTAGTCAGACCCGTCACAAATTTTATTATAATCGAAATTGTGTCAGGAGATTCTAACATAGGATTTGCATTCAGCATCATGAGATAACGAACTCAAGTTGTTGAACACATGCATGGAATATTTTGTACAATATAATATAATCTATAAGTTCGATCTGTTCATATATTTCATTGACTCCGGTAGTCAGACCCGTCACAAATTTTATTATAATCGAAATTGTGTCAGGAGATTCTAACATAGGATTTGCATTCAGCATCATGAGATAACGAACTCAAGTTGTTGAACACATGCATGGAATATTTTGTACAATATAATATAATCTATAAGTTCGATCTGTTCATATATATATATATAGAGACGGGCGGATTCAGAATTTTCGTTAGGGGGGCAAAAATATATCGAATTGGCTTTAAATATCTAATCGGGTTTAAATCTATTAACCAATTGGATGCTTGACAAAAATAATGCTTTAACTTATATTTTCCAATGTTTTGACTTGATGCTTTGACTTATAATTCTAATTACCAATAAAAATTCAACAGATTTATTTCAATTTTAACCTTAAATTTAACTCGAATTACAAATTAAACGTCCAGAGGGGGGCAAAAAAAATTCCAGGGAGGGTAAAGTCGATCAGAACCGATAAATCTTCACTAAAACTCAAAATCCAGGGGGGACAGCTCCCCCCCGGAATACTCTGGGTCCGCCCCTATAAAGAGACGGATTATGGAGGTGGGCTATAATGCTTTGAAGTAAAGTGTTTGGAGATCATCATATCTTCATTTTCAAAGCTTAAACATTCCATCTGAACTATTGAACATGATATCCGTATTAAAATGTGTTTGGAGATCAAATTTTACATTTTTTGGAAACTTTTTACTAATTTTTTTAAAATCACTGTTTTGATATGGTAAAAATGTTCTTAAAACAGTAATAATGTAATATTGGAACATTCTCAAAAAAATAGTAATTTTATTTCCAAAAGAACCTTTGAGCAAAAAATTTCTTAAAAACAGTGATTTTCAAGAAGAAGCATTAATTCTCTGCGTTTTACTTAACTGACCCCACCTGTCTTAAAAAGACCTCTCAAATTATCCAAAAGAAGTTTTATACTTTTAGTTTATTTCACCTGGCTAGTATCTTATAGGGAGAACCAAACCTTAGCAATCTCACCCCATTTTTAATAGTTTCAACAAATTGATGAATCTTGCATTGCTTTGACAATGATCATTGATCACTATATATATATATAGCCTTCAACCATCAAACATGAATCCACTAATTTCCTTTACTACCTAACAATAAAAGGTTCCAGGAGCACAAGACTTGTATCTGAACTAACTAAAGCTCACGTCCAAGACGGGTTCGCCACATATCCATGGGAGAAGAAGATGAACAGCAAAACATTTCCAAATTACAATCACCCTGTAGGTGGCAGTTTTTTATCCATCCTTGTTTTACCAAAGGCACTTGATTCGACCTCGTCTCGTTACAACACTATAGAGGAGACCATGGGTCAGGCCCACTCTTGGCTCCTTTCCTCCCGTAAGTCCGGTGTGCCTATCGCCTTTGTCAATATCCAGACTGAAGCTCTCCTTACTAAGGTAGGCCAATAAATATATATATATATATATATTTTTTTTTTTTTTTTAATTTCAATGGAAGTTTGATTTTAAGGGCATTCAGTAATTTCTCTTGTTTTTGTTTTGGATGGAACAAAAAGATATCAGGAGAAACGGCATCTGCAACTGTGAACTGCATAAATGATCTGTCAAACATAACAAACCTAAGTCTTTATGGGTTTGAAGATTATCATGGTGTAGATCTTGGAGTTGTGAAGGCTGTCCGGCTCTGGTACCGTGCAATCGGAGGAGAAGTTCCCATTGAAATTAAACTTAACCACAACGACACAAGGCTCGGATTTGCCGTTAGTCGTACCGATGAGGTTACTTCTATTCCTTTTTAGTAACAGATTATGTAAAACACATTTTAGTAACAGATTATGTAAAATACATTCAGATGCTTGTCTCTTTGTTTGAATATTTTCTATCATGATTGGAACAGTTTCTTTTTTCCAAAGAAAAAACAGAGAAATCGGCCTACGGCCGTAGGGATTTTGTTACATTTTTTTTTTTTTGCTTTTGAAGGAATAATATACACCTATATTAATTTTGGTTATATTTGTGTGCTCATTGGTGTTTTTGTAGGGTTTTGTTTATATTTCATCAGTAGAAGAGGATAATAAAGAAGATGAGCCCCCCTCGACAAGATGCGGTCTCAGAAACCTTTACAAGAAAGCCAAATCTGCATCACAATACCTAGTCATCTCCCGTATCGCCCACGAAAAGGTGCTCCCATGGATGGTATGTTCCAACGGCTCAATCCGTTGCTATGACACCATTTCTTTGAGCCAGAAGCTGTCTCTGCACCGCAAGACCTTGCTTCCCTTCTCTATCCACGTACTCTTGTGGGACATGAACGTCAACGGTGGGGTCGATGGAAGGAGAACTGAGAGTGTGCCTGCCACATCAGCAGAGGAACCGGCAGAGTCTGTGCCGGAACCTCCTAGTAACGAACTTGAAGAAGAGGTCGGAAGTATGGAGAGGGAATCTATTGGTGATGTTTCCTTCAGGTTTGAAGATGTCGTCCTGCCTAGCAGCTGGGTTTAAAGGACTTCTCTGTAATTTTCTTTTCCTTAATTTCGGATAAAATTTGCGTAAATGACGATCTTACAGTAATAAAAGAACAAATGGTTTGAACAGAGTTTTACAATTTTAGTTGCCCTAGAACACAAGTTTACTATTTAAAAGAAGGAAAAAAAAAAAAACAAATGGTTGAGTCGCTTTTATTCATAGATTCCATATCTTCTGAGATAACAGAATATTTCTGTTCATATTTAGACCGAGTGGAATGCATGGAACCCTTTGATACTGGTACAGATTCTGATTAGATGGTGATATACTGATATGTATAATTCCCTATTCATAGCGGCTCTACAGGGGGAGAGCTGCTACAAATATCCACATCAGTTAATAATTTCATTTTAGAGAATTTATTGGTCCAGGTAGTCAAGCCTTTCGGAATCGCATCGGCACACAATAAAATTACACAATTTGCAAATTAGACTCTCATTGTTTTTCACACCTATAATTTCCGCACAACTATAACAACATTAAAACTAAACAAAGAAATAAATTACAATTACCAGAAACGAAACACCAGTATAGCAATGCTACTTGTTAGAATGCCGAATTGCTCAAAAGAAAGTCATTAACGGTACATGCAAAGTACCCGGCATTTGAGAACTCTATCTTGCACATAGAATCCAGGCATAACCATGACCTTAACTCGGCCTGGTATCTGACCCCTCTGTCTCTCTAACACAATCTCCTCCATATACACCGGATCAAACCCTCTATCTTCCTCCACCCGCAATATAGCAAGCGGTGGGCTAAAAGAAAATGCCAATAAATGCAACAACCAAATGCACTTAGCAGCAACAAAAAAACATTGCAAAAGCTGTTCCGGCCATGGCCTAGACCAGCCAAGACATGAAACAATGCAACTCATTTTTTGGTCGCAAAATCTACTGAAATCTTCAGAGTAATATTTGGTGCCTTTTCGCAAAACCTCATTCCAGCTAAGGTTTCGCAGTGCTACAAAGGAAGAGAATTTGTCGTGGCATTCTTTCTTTGGGTCGAGAAATTTGGGGCACCCATTCTTGCAATAACTACAGTTCTCAAAGTCCTGGTACAGGGATTGATTCAATACTGCCTCTAAGTGGTACAGCACGGATTTTGATACACAATTGTTGTTGCCGATTATGACCTGATAGGGCTGGAGAAGGGAGTTCAGTCTGTCCAACAAACCAAAGCCATCGGATTCTTCAGTCTGGTTGATCAGAGCCTTACACAACTGTTTCACTGACAAGCGGGCCTCTGACACCACTTGTAAGAAACCCTCTACCATTACTTCATGACTAACTGGTAAAAAATTATTATCTCTAGCAATGCTTATAGATTTAGTTCTTTTAGAAAGGTTTGACCGGTCAACCGCCTGGGCATTTTTTGAATTTACAGCTTGTTTTAGTGCCTTTTTTAATTCTTCACAATACGCCTCTAAACTGAAAAGCTTGTTTGTCAGTTCCCCAAGTGAACCTCTCATATCTGCCACCTCAGCAAGTGCTGTGTCTCTGCCTTGATTTGCTTCAACCAATTCCTTCTTTAATGATTCAAGTGAAATAACACCCCATTCATTCAATAAGTGGGACATGTTCTCTGACCCCGCAACAGTGTTTGGTGATGAGGCAGACCTTGCTTTTGACTTTTTCTTGTTGGTTTTATGAAACAGCCATGAAAGAATCTGTGTCTTATGTGGTTTTTTAATTGGTGCTTGAACTGACATTGGTTCTGTTAGGTCAGCTTTGTTAATGGTGGCGGGTTTACAAGTGTTGCAAGTGGTTACAGTTTTGAGATCACCAGAGCTTGTTCGACAGGAGGCGGCCTTGGGGACAAATTCAGGGGCACTTAGTGAAAGTGGGGTAAGAAGGTGGTTGGTGCAGTGGACCCGTTTCAGGAGGTGGTGCTCAATTGAGGCTGAGAAAAGATTTGGGGGTTCGCTGTTTGAAGAAGAGAGGTTGTTCAGGTTTTCATACTCTATTGAGGTTGATTCTTCATCCTGAGTTACGGTTTCATGTTCTCTTTCCCTATCGAGCCCAATACCGCTCCAGGTTTCTGATAAGCTCCGGTTCTCGGGACAAATCGAGTTGTTTCTCAGCAATGACTCCTCATAGCTCTAAAATTTAACATCATAGATAACAATAATAAATACAAAAACATTTTGTACTATCCAGTAGTTGCAAAAAGGTAACTAGATTTTTAATAATTAGAACAGTGAAAAACTTCCATTTACATCACTTCAGAAGAATAAATGGAGAAAAATGTAATTACTAGGATGCAAACTTAAAAGGAAAAAAAAAAAAGGTCCTGGATTTATGTTATTCTGGTTGCGCAATTTAGTCATAGTAACCAAGTTAATGTTGCTGCTCAATTTTAAGTACTGAAAGGAGAGAATGGCCTCCTAAGATTAAAATTAAATGCCTAAATATAATAATTAATCAGTCTGTAAACAGAGAGATTCCATCTACACATGTTGTAAAATAAATCCCAACTACCTTAACAGAGAAAGTACCAAACAAAAAATCCAAATTGAAAAATACTAACCTAAACACCTATAATAAAGAAACACAACTAAATCCAATTACTACCAGTACCCCAATTAATTGGTCACTAAAGCCCCAATCTTGATCATTAATGCAATATTTCACTTCAGAAATCAACAAATCAAATCTATTCATAGCCACCAACTGGGTAAGATTCTCACTTTTCACTCGAATAAAACCCTCCTGGCTCTAAAAACAACTGTTAACATGTCGCTGGAATCAATGGCTGAACAAAAATCGAAGCACTTACAGGTGTGAAAACGGGGTAATCTTCAGCTGTGAACTGATTTGGGACTCTAGAGATAGAAGGAGAAGCACCAGCTTGAGGTAGTCTAATAAGGGGGCTACTACCGCTACTCCCTTGCAAGAGCGCCGCATGGAGAGCTCTTAACTCGATCGCTTTGGCAATGGCGGATTGAAGCTCTTGTCTTTGGACTCCAGCAAGCTGAGCCGAAGAAGCCATGGAGAAAGAGAAGCTATTTGATCAAAACCCAATGCTGGTCTGGTCATATCAGTGAGAGAGAGAGGGAGAGAGAGAGAGGTATTGGGATTCTGAAAATCTAAGGTTGGTTTGCGTTGTAATGAAGGAAAAGGAAGGTGGGGGACTGGGAGAGAGAGAAGAGGAATGGGAGAGAGAGAGAGAGAGACTGGATTTGCTTTAGCTTTATAGCTCTGTTTTTCTAAAAAGAATGTGCCAGAGTGAAGGGAGGAACGACAAAAGCTACTTATTTTGTCTATAAAAGTAAAGAGCATCCCATTATCAATTATTCGGAATAAATGGTGTTGATTTATGCCCCTCGTTAACGGGTACTGCATCCATCATCCGGATTCCTTGAAGACCCTATAGAATACCATGTCGTGTGACAGGTTAAATATGAAACCATGACAACGATTCGCCACATGCTGTATTGTACAATCGCTAGTGCAGTGAATCTAGGTTCACAGAATGTAGATTTGATCTCCTTCGCCCATTACAAGGGCCGTCAATGGAGTGGAAAAACCGTGCGGTGCGGTGCCGTGACTAACACGCTGTGATTTTGGTCTCGTGCCGTGTTGTGCTGTGACCAAGTTAATTTTTCATGTGCCTGTGTCGTAACCAAAATGTCAAAGGATGGTCACGGCACGCGAATGGTCACACTACTTGAGTCACGCCGTACCTAAACATGTTGTGACCATACGTGACTCGCGTGACCATTTAATCATAATTTATGTTAGTTTATTAAAGATTCACCATTAAATTAATATCTAATGGTCCTAATTACACGTGACTCGCGTGACTACGTGTCGTGTCGTGACTAAATCTTTCACGTATCGTGCCGTGCTGTGCCAAAGTTTTAAAAAATAAGCACGGCACGCGAATGATCACGACACGTAACTGACATGCGTGCCGTGCCGTTCCCCGTGACGGAACCGGCTCCGCCGTGCCATTTTTCCACTCTAGCCGTCATTATAAAACAAACAAACAAGAACCGGGTTTAAGCAGACTAATTTGTTTTTGCTTTAGTTTTTCTAAACAGACCAATGCTCCATTTTTCTATGAACAGGGTGTTAGTATTACCTCTATTATGCCCTAATTTGTTATAAATTCTTATGATTCAAAGTTTAAAAATTCAATAAATAGATGAAACCATTAGTGATTTATGACATTTCTTCTATACATCGAAAAATATGAATATTTGATGTTGGTTTGATTGACATTAAGAACTTGTGAATATTTAATTATATTGATTTATTAGAAATCTTAATTTTCATCAAAGAAAAGTTAAAAGACATAATTTTTATATACATGCAGTTGAAAATTTATTATATTTTATTATATGAGTTCTAAAATCTTAGTTGTTAAAAGTTTGAAAAGGTAAAGACATAATAGAAGCATAAAAATAAAATAAAGAAAGTAATTATGTTTGTCATAATTATTGAAAGTCAATTATGTAATTAGCACGTCTGTTTAATCATTCAAAGGCACATTGTTTGAGATTTATTATAAGGTACTTGAGACTTCATTAATTAAAGTTAATTACCGTTGTTTGAAGTAAGTATAATTGACCTTGGCAAATATGCCTATTGTAATGAATGGAAGATAAAGGTTAATAAATGAACATACCTGCATTAATTAATTAATTGATGTCGATACCATAATACAAAGAAGGACACAACAAAAGGGGTAAAGATTTTAACAGAGTAGTTTTGGCTTCATACAGCGCACGAACTATAGAATTAAGAAAGCCCTGCAGATGATTCGTGCGCTGCAGGAAGCCAAAATTACTCTGTTAAAATATTTACCCAACAAAAGTAAGACCTATTCAAATAAAATAAAAACAAGAAGAATCCCAATAAAAAGAAATTAGGAATGACTATACAATTAGAGGTGAAAACGGAGCGAATATTTTTTTTTTTATTTTCCGAATACGAATACAGATCGGATATCAGCTGGATACATATATTCGGATATTTATTAAAATAGTATTAAAAATACCAAACTTTATAATATTTATCTAATTATAGAGGTGAATAACAATATTTTTTCATAATATATATTAAAATATATGATATATATCTACTATTTAGATATGGATAATTGAAACGTCAAACCATATTAGTATCCATATCCACATGAATATTCGGATATCAGATATCCATATCTAATTTTTCGAATACAGATCGAATACGAATTGGATATTATCCATACCGTTTGTCCCCTACTATGAGAACAGTTTGGGTCTGATAGATTTCGGAACCATCCGATCCACTTTAAGATTCATGCGCACGAATTTTAAAGCATACGCAAAAGTTGCGGGCACGAATCTTAAAGCATATTGGACATTATCAAACCCATCGAACTCACTTTGAATCCGATAAATATCGGACCCAAATTGGTTCCCCTACTGTACATACCTCAAGTAATTCTCTGCCCTATATAGCAAATCTAATATTTAATGAATAGACATTTCACTGACATAGTGCATTTCAGTCGCCTTCTTAATTTTTAATACACACAGTACTTTTGCGCTTGTATATATTAGAATAACCAACGCATTAGGTGCCTGGATTTTGTAATATTAGAGAAAATTAGCAATTCACATGCAAGCCCAAGTATTAAGGACAAATGCACCAGCAACATGACCAGTTGGTCTTGTTTGGTTTCTTCCTTTTATTTTTTTTTGCCCTTTTGACGAAGCCAAAGAGTCTATTGGTGCTACAGTTGGGAATGGGCAATTCACCCACAGAGAAAACAAAACAAACAGAATGTGCTTGGACATTTTCCATTATAAAATGTTTCGTGTCTCCAAGTTTATGCCTCCTATATATAGGTGTTTCCATATAAGTTAGGGGTGGGTAAAGAGACTAGAGCGGTGGAGCCCCTCACCCCTTTCATTAATTTGATTGTCTCCGCTTAGAATTTGTTCATGCTTATAAATGGGTGAAAACGGTAGGGATAATAATATTCGATCCGTATTCGATTCGTATTTGAAAAATTAAACGTAGATATTCGAATATTCGTGTGAATATGGATATAGATACTGATATGATTTTATGTTTTAATTATCCGTATTCGAATAGTAGATATATATCATATATTTTAATATATATTATAAAAAAATATTTTTATTCACCACTAAAATTAGATAAATATTATGAACTTTGATATTTTTTTTAATATTATTTTAATAAATATCCGATCTAATTCATATCCATATTTGTATCCGACTGATATCTAATCCGTATCCGTATTCGGAAAATTAAAAAGAAATATAGATATGATTTTACCACTATCCGCTCCGTATTCGCTCTGTTTTCACCCCTATAAATCAGCATAGAAGATTTCTCAAAGGGATGAATATAGTAAATATTAGAGAGAATTTTTTATTTATAAATAATATTATAAAATAATATAGAAAAAGAGAAAAGTACTTTCGTTTTTGGGTACATAAAGAGGATTGGTAGAATTTCTAACTATCCGAAGTTTGGATGGATAAGAATTGTATGGATTCAATTTTTTTTTTTATAATAAACATTCATGAAACTTCTGTGGCAATCAAGGCAAAAAATATGAAGGCAATTTTTTTTTTTAAGCCTCAAAGTTTGTCTGATGTACATAGGATTATAGGTAATTAGACAAAAAAAAAGTTGAATTAGAAAAATTTTTACCGGTCCAAAATTTGAATCGATAAAATTTCTACGATCCTTCTATGCATCGATATATCTTTTCTACATTGTTTTATAATATTTTCTTTCCTTCATATACATGCATATATATATAGAGAGAGAGAGAGAGAGTGGATAATATCAAAACGTTTGCACCAAGGCCCTCGTGCAACCAAGTCATTTTCGGATTTTCAAAGTCCAAATGGTCGATCTAAACCGTTAGATGTGATCTCTATATTAAAATCTGCTTGGAGACCAAATTTTACATTTTTTTGAATATTTTTACTATTTATTAAGTCACTTTGAAAATTGCTGATCACATGGTCCAGATTCCAGAATTTGGTTGCACTGTTTTTACTGTTCACCCGGATCAGTAATTTTCAAAGTGGCTTAATAAATAGTAAAAAAATTTCAAAAAATGTAAAATTTGGTCTCCAAGCAGATTTTAATATAGATTGAACATCTAATTGTTTGGATCGACTGTTTGGACTTTGAAAATCCGAAAACGACTTGGTTGCACGAGGACCTTGGTGCAAACGTTTTGATATTAGTCACTCTCTCTCTCTCTCTCTCTCTCTCTATATATATATATATATATATATATATATATATATATATATATATAGTACGGCTAAAGCGCTTCCTCTAGTATATTAACAATATGCTTCTGGCCTCTAAAATCTATCGAATAGGCTTCAAAGGACAAATCAAACCGTTCAAACCAATCTCCTTACCGAAAGCTTCGTTTTCATATAAAATTTTTTAATTTTCGAATTTATTTACTATCAAGTCAAACGGTAAAAAAAATGAACAAAAGAGGGCATTAAAATGCACACACAATCCTTCATATTTTGACCGCTTGACTTGATGGTAAATAAATTCGAAAAATTAAAATTTTTTGTATGAAAACGAAGCTCTCGTTAAGGACATTGGTTTGAACGGTTTGGATTTGTCGTTTGAAGCCGATTCAATAGATTTTTGAAGGTCAGAAGCATATTGTTAATATACTAGAGGAAGCGCGTTAGTAAAAAAAATTCAAAAAAAATATAAAATTTGACTAGTTTTTGTAAAATACTTAATAAATAGTAAAAAAATTCAAAAAAAATGTAAAATTTGATCGGCAAGCACATTTTATTGTGGAGATCATGTTGAACGGTTTGGATCGACGATTTGGACTTTGAAAATGTAGAAAATGATTGTGGTAACTTTGTTGTAACTAGATCCCTCCTCATATATATAGAATTGAGCTATGGTGAGACGTGGAGTAAAACAATTTTGTACTCCATGGCACTATATTTCCATTTTGAAAATCCAAACAACCGATCCGAACCGTTCAACATGTTCTCTATATTGAAATGTGCTTGGAGACCAAATTTTACATTTTTTGGAATTTTTTACTATTTATTAAGCCACTTTGAAAATCGCTGATCCGGTGGTCCAGAAAATTTTACTGTTTTTACTGTTCACACTTGTTTTACTTCGCGAAGTACCGTAGTCCAACTCTCTCTCTCTCTCTCTCTCTCTCTCTCTCTCTCTATATATATATATATATATATAGAGTGGCTAATATCAAAACGTTTGCACCAAGGCCCTCGTGCAACCAAGTCGTTTTCGGATTTGCAAAGTCCAAACGGTCGATCTAAACCGTTAGATGTGATCTCTATATTAAAATCTGCTTGGAGACCAAATTTTATATTTTTTGGAATTTTTTTACTATTTATTAGGCCACTTTGAAAATTGCTGATCACATAGTCCATAATTTGGTTGCACTGTTTTTACTGTTCACCCGGATCAGCAATTTTCAAAGTGGCTTAATAACTAGTAAAAAAATTCAAAAAAATGTAAAATTTGGTTTCCAAGCAGATTTTAATATAGATTGAACATCTACGGTTTGGATCGACCGTTTGGACTTTGAAAATAAAAAAACGACTTAGTTGCACGAGCGCCTTAGTGCAAACGTTTTGATATTAGCTCATCTATATATATATATATATATACACATACAAGATACAACTAATTACACATTGGTTTGGTTTAAATTGATGGGTATTAATTGTTTTGTCATCATACATACTAAAATAAATTGTATCAATCCTTAATACAATGACAAAATACAAAACCCAAGCCACGGGAAGCTAATAAAGCTCTGACAGATGAACCTACTCATAGCAAATTTTTGTTTTTTTTATCCTTTGTACCGTTGGAATTAGATAGTTTTTCAACAAAAATATGGGGGGCCCGTTCGCTGGTCTCGAGCGCAACAATGGTTGATCTATACTTCTATAGGATATTATGATATGGATTATGAATATTATTATGCCTTTGTAATCTCTAACGAAACACCTTTTTTGAAATGTGTTCCAGTTAGCTTAGTGCATTAATAGGAATTCGAGCCGAATATTCTTAGAATTTTTGTTGTTACTACGGAGATTAACACTTACGTGGATAATTTCTTCTATGCATTATTTTTTGCACATTTTTATGTGTATAAGAATGAAATGAAAATATTGCAATCTCTTTCTGAACAAACAAATAATATAATCATATTTAGGGCCTGTTCGGCTGCCACTGTTCTCTGTTTCCGTGAGAAAAAAAAATTCACTCAGAGTGAATTTTTTTTTTACACGTGCACATTGTTTCGGCCATTCAAATTGAACCCAAACCAAACTCATTTCCGTTCCCGTCTGACAGCCGAACAGACCCTTAGTGATTATATTTGGTCAGTTCACGAAGAGATTGTAATATTTTCATTCCATTCTTATACACATAAAAACGTGCAAAAAATAATGCACAGAAAAAATTATCCACGTAAGTGTTAATCTTTACAACATTATATGTAAAAAGTAAAAACAGTTCACGATTTGTATCAACCAAGTAGATTGATTCCATCTAAAAAGGCACTTGACTTGATCCAACTCTTTAGCTTTTATCTAACTATTTATTTAAAGAGGGATGCTTCTATGGACATAAGGACCTATTTGTAAAATGAGCATATTTTTATTTTCAAAATTCAAACAGTCGATCCGACCGTTCAACATTATCTCCATATTAAAATGTACTTGGAGGTCAAATTTTACATTTTTCTGAATTTTTTTACTATTTATTAAGTATTTTACAAAACTAGTCAAATTCAGACCATTGAATTTTGTACCCATCTTAATAAATAGTTAAAAAATTCAAAAAAATGTAAAATTTGACCTCCAAGTACATTGTAATATGGAGAAAATGTTGAACGGTCGGATCGACTGTTTGAACTTTGAAAATGAAAATATACTCATTTTACAAATAGGTCCTTATGCCCATAGAAAAATTTGCCTTATTTAAAATGAAAAGAAGATCATGGTCCATGGTTAGACCTGCAGACTGTTTTTTTCAGGTTGGATTGTCCCTTTGTTACTCTTTGCAGAGATTCTTGGTCCTAAGAGCACGCCACTCTGTAACTGTAACAGTCATTGGTTTTTCTTTTCATGTAACAAACAAAAAATTGTCCCCACCAATCGACCCGCAACAGCGATTTCACAAAGGACGGAGGTTCTTTTGAGAACTGTTTGTTTTGCTTTCTGGCTGTAAATTGACTTTGAGCACTCGCTTTTTGCACGTTATTTGTTTGGAAATTTCACTCGGATTGATACTGATTTTTTCTTCCTTTTTCTCGGTTTTTGGGCTCTGGCCTCTTGGAGTCCAGCTGTAGTACAATTTACGTATACTCGCTATTTCACCATAGATTAAGCCCCGTTAGTCTTTTTAACTCTCTTTTAAATTTTTTAGTCAATTAATTCTTCTAAACACCCCTGTTCTTCAGCGAAGATTAAAATCACCTTATTTAACTTTATTTTGTTTGAATCTTAATTTTCTATCTTAGTCTTAAGACACTTTTATCTCTAGGTTGAGTTTGGATGGGGCAAGAATAGAGCTAACCTTGGGTTAGCTCCACTATTCTTAACCTTGGGTGATCCAAACAACAATTAGAAAATTGAGTTAGCTCAAGAATAGCTCTATTCTACTAACCCATAGAAATGGTGGGTTAGTAAGAATAGAGCTAGTGGGGTTAGTGATATTAATAAAAAAATAATTTTCATTCCCCTCAATTAGAGTTAGTCTAAATATTAAAAAAGTATTAAATAAAATATTTAATTAGTATTAAATAAAATATAATATTAGATTAGATTAGTGTTAAATAAAATATTAGTTTAAATATTAAATTAAATTTAATATTAATTAAATATTAGATTAGTTTAATAAATATAATATCAAATTAGATTAATATTAAACAAAATGTTAGATTAAATATAATAAATATTAATTTAAAATTTTAATATAATATAATATTAGTTTAAATGTTAAGCGTTAAATGTAATATAATATTAGTTTAAATATTACATTAGTAAATATAATATCAGATTTGATTAGATTAGTATTAAATAAAATATTATATTAAATATAATATAATATTAGTTTAAATATTAAATGTAATATAATATTACTTTAAATATTAGATCAGTATTAAATAAAATATTAGTTTAAATGTAATATAATATTAAATGTAAAAATATTAGATTAGTTTAATCAATATTTTATTCATTCCCTCCATTGCTATTTCAAATATACAATCCAAACAATATTTTTACTAACCCGAATAGTCCAAAGTTAGCACTATTCTCAAACGACTCGGGTTAGCACTATTCTCAACCACTAACCCAAAAATCGCTATTCTTGTACTAATCCTTGCACGATCCAAATGTACCCTAAATTAAACTTCCTTAATTTCTATTTACAGACTAAGACAATCAAATATGAACTCCTTAACACAAATTAAGATTTAATCTTATTTGTATTGCCAAAGGGCTTCTAGTATTAACGCTAAACATAAACTGCTACAACATGTAAAGTGCACCCAAAATTCTAGACATAATGAAATATGGAGGGTAGGAATTCAATCAAAGCTTCGTAGAGACAATTTTTTTAGTTTTTACAGCGCAAATGTTGCGCATGGGAAAGATGAACTCTAGAAAGCAATAAGGAGGCCTTTAAATAAGTGCCTATGAAGGTACGTACTTTTTGGAACCGCCTCTGCCATCTGCTTCCCCCCATCTCGTGCCGCCTCCCTCTACCAGCGACCCTCCTCTTCCCCGCCCCGTCTCTCGCTCCCCTCCGAGGGAATGGGGTGATCCTCACCGACAGTCCTCTCCTCTTCCTCGCTACCTTCTCCACACCCTCCTACACCCTTTTCCACTCTCGTCTACCCCACTTTCTCTTCAAGAAACCCTAGCTACTAGCAAACGCTATCCGTTTCGTGCCCCCACCTCTGCACCTACCTGTCGGGAGAAGAGAAAGTTGATGATAATAGCCCTAGTTGCCATCTCTCTTGTCTATCGGCACCTTCTCGTCCTTCACCACTGTCGGGAGAATCAAGGAGAGTTGGTGGCAATAGCCCTAGTCGCCGGTCCTCCTCTCTCCTAGCACCCCCACACTGCGCCACTTCGCCTTCTCCGTTCGCAATTTAAAAAAAAAAAGATGTCTCTTTTCCTTTAGTCGCTAGCCAGCCAATGCTGAAGGTCGTCGGTGTCTACCACCAAAGGACATGGTTTGTTTACTTTGTTGTTTTAGTTGTTTGTGTTGTTAGATGTTGATGTTTAGATTGGATGTTTTTAGATGTTGATGTAGTTTGGATGATGTTTTGAATGTAGAATAATGGATGTAATTTTACGTTTTAATATATAAAAATTATACTTAGCAGCTACTGCCAAGGGTTTCAAAAAAAGGTACGTACTTTTCTCTGGTGAGGTTCAAAATGGATGTGTGTTATGTAACTCCTCTCAGATGGAAACGAGTCCACATCGTCTGCATTAACTCAAAAGGCCATCTTTTGAGTTAATACATCTCAGTCGTCTGACTTTAAATGAAGCCAATCCGACATTCGCCTATAAAGCAAGGAACCCTTTAATATTAGTGGCGATCTGGTTGGTACGGATCTTAAAGCTGATCGGATAGTATAGATGTATTTGTAGTCCCTAACGACACTTAGAGGGAGTTTAAGGGGAGTCTCAAAGACTCTTAGATGTTTTTCGGTTATGCCCTCTAAACTAACAAGTCAAACAAGCGTGTGCAAGTAAAGTAAATAGTGTAGGTTTAGAGACAATTGATATGCAAGATGATACCGGAGTTCGACGTAAAAAGCCTACGTCTTTGAGGTAGAGCAACCTCGTAGGCGCCCCTTTTCTATTACCCAGAATGAAATGACACAACACGTGACATGTGAGCCCAACAACGGTGGGAAGTCACGGCATAACTCGTGTGCATGTTGAGTCTAAAAGCTCGAGCTGGAGAGTCCATTGGGATCGTCACACAGCTACGGATATATGTGAGCGGAAACGCTCTGGTTAATGTACTCATTTGCGCCCTACAAGCAGACCACACTAGCGGGGATGTAAAAGCTCTAGAACTAAATCCTAGACATTAACTCAACATTGGAAGCTATCAAGTGTTGCACAATAAATGCATTTTCAAATGTGAGAGGCGGCTCGCTTAGCAAATCTGAAGTGATGATAACTCTTTATATAGTGGGAGGGTTCAGATTTGCTAGATCCATTCTAACGGGAAGAAACCCGTTAGGTTGGACGGTACGGATATTGAAGTTAGGGTTTTCGAATTCAAATTAATATTAACCGTTCTAAACGTTTATGCCCGTTTAGAACGGTTAGTACAATTTGTCCTAATAAAACTTGATAAGCAATCATACATATGTCATCCGTCTTGCATGAAATCAAATTGGAACTTTCTGACTTTTTTTTTTAAAATTGGTTCCATAAACTTGTTTCGGTCAAGACGGATGCTCCAGAAATCAACAAGTCTCAAATATACTTTACTTAACTACTTGATTATTACACAAATCTATAACTTCGTAAAGTCTTATTGACTTCTCAGGTTCATCAAAAAATATTGTAATTCAGCACTTCATGAACCTTGGTTCTTCATTATAAATCTTGAAATTAAAGCTTTGAACCTATCTTTGGTTCTTCATAATATATCTTGTAATTAAAGCTTTGAACCTGCAAACTCACTAAATCGTGTAAAATGTTAAATTCAATTAGTGTATATTTTGCAAATCTAGTCAAACAAATTATTAGAATATTGCATACAACCAACAGTATTAACTCAAAAGATTCTTTTTTGAGTTAATGTAGAGGATACGAATTCGATGGAAATAAGGGACCACTTATTCTTGACTTGCTAGTATGCAGTCCGATTATAGATAGGTATGACTACAGAGCTCAACTTACCTCCGATATCAGGCACGGATACACAGGACTCATGGTGGAGATCAAGAAAGAGGATGGGGGGAGGGGGGTGAACATAGAAAGAGGTGGGACGTGACATAGGCAGATTGCACATGGGTGAGGAAAGAAATTGCCGAACCTTCTCACAGAGAAAACCAGAGCACATCCTAATCAATACAGCGACAATTAATGTACACAATTGGATGCTATTTATGTAGGGCGCCAAGATAACCGATTAGAGTAGAGAAACGAGGGGCCAACCTAGATAGGGTTCTGGCCTTTTTAATTTTAATAGTGGGCCTTTTTAGTAAGGTGAGTTGTAATAATATAGAGAAAAACAACTACCGCCAATAATCAAACTATTGTAAATACTTTTTTTTTTATCAATATATCTTTTAGTGGGACTTTCCCGCTAAACCTGAAAAAAAAAAAAAGCAATAATGAGGCCTAATAATGAGGCCTTTGAATGATGACTACGTTTGTACTTGCTAATCCTTTCACAATATCCAAATGTATGTCAACGAACACCGTAATTGTATCCGGTAAAAAACAGAAAAAATAAATGGTACTTGTAGGCATGGTTTGCTCCATCATTATACCGTATCGATAATGAAACAAGGCCCAGGTTACGGACTGAGATTTTGCAATAGGTCAAGGACCAGATTAGCCCGTATTAATTTATAACGAGTAGTAAACACAAGGCATATGACAAAAGCCAATTTTCAAAAGATGTATCATCAACTGAATTGGACGAGAAAAAACTGAGCAATCAACATGTTTGAGACATGCTATATATAACAGCATAATCACTTGAATCAGCATACAAAAATTATGTACAAACCTAACATAATCAGATTGATAAGACTTTCTGAAAGTTGGGGCAAAATTAAGTTTTCTTCATTCCCAGATTCCTATCAATCAGGCAATCAGCCAGTACCAAATCAATGAACAAACTAGTTTAGCAAACTAAAGAAGGGTTTGTCTTTCTAATTATTGCTCAGGTGTAGCAGCACTCCACCAAAAGCTAACAGAGAAACTAGTAGAAAGAGATCTGACATAGTGCCACCATTTTCGAGGTATGTAAAGCATCTCTCCTTCATCTAATATGCAATCCATGAACTCCAGGTTCTCTATCTTTGGAAACTGCTGCAGTGTCTATGTGATCAAGGTCTACCTACTCGAACACAGATAAAAGCGCATCAAATTGAGCCCGCAAAATGCATTAGTCAGTGTAATTTTGTTTAGGAAAATTGGGTTCAGGCAAACTGTTTCAGGTTCAAGTAGTAGTTCAAATCATTTCACTTTTCCAATTGTAAGTTGAGCCATTTTGCTACTGATTCAGGTTCAGGCAAGTTAAGTGTAGGTCATTTGGGACAAGCTGAGCATGTTTAGGACATTAAATTTACAAATTTCACAGATCAAGTTGGGCTAGGTTGAATCAGATTTGGATTCTGTTGGCTTAAAGTGTTGGCACATCAAAATTAACAAGTTGCTGTGTTTTGTTTTTGTGTGCGTCACCCACAATTATCCAGCACTAAAGCACCCTTGTCAATGCTACCATATGTTGAAGTAATTAAAAATTATTAATAAATGTATTACTTGGCTGGTGTTGATAAGCATAGACTCATCATGTGGGTACAATTCGTCAGAAAGAGAAGCAGGATACAGTCTTATGTACTTTCTCCCAACAACCTGCTCATGCATAGAATAAGTTATCAGCATCCTCACAATTTGCATTAATCAAATTGAAGATCAGCAAATACACTACCTGTGCCAGGATGTTGTGGTGGGGATCATGATGCAATGGGGTAACAGTACCAACTGGGCCAAACCAAGCATTGAGGGGCTTGAGCACTCCACCTCCTGCATAGCAGTAATCTGGTACCAAAATGTCTTCCTTCAACTGCCTTATCTGTTGATAAGTGCACATAAATTATAGTATGTGAAAAAATTAGATCATCATATCCATCTGTTGATTGATTTTGTTAATTTTTGCCTTTTTATATAACAAAAAGCACTTTGCAAATAAACCTCAATTTTTTTTTTTTCATTTTTGTGTTTATAAACTATAATTTCTTGAATACTTGCAACTAGCTCCCATGTGTAAGATGGAAACACTGTAATTGATAATAGGATCATTTCCAACAGAAAATGTTGACAATTTTGATGCAATAAAATTTCCAAATCAAGTGAATAGTTCCATAATCATAAAAATAAGCAGTAGGTCAGTTGGTAGACACAAATAGGATACTATGGTACTGTGGTATATACTTAGTAATGCATCATAAGTTGTTAAAGCAAGCCCCTTGGAATAGCAAATTTACACCTAACATAAATGAGTGCTCCTTTTCTTTTTAGCAAAAAGCCCAGTGAACTGAAATCCAAACTAAGTTGAGCTAGCCAAATAGTGCTCAACTTTTGTATGGTCTAGTTACGTGGAAATCAAGGCAATTTAGTCAATCTTATCTGGACTCAACTGCTTTTGATTCTAAGGCTCTAATCGTATAATAACACAGAAGTCATATTACAACAATAAGCAGACAGCATAATTAAACAAAATTTTTGCTGTACCTGATCAAACAAGGGATGCTGAGCAAGATATGTTGTATTCTCGGGGTTGTGGGACCCAATTCTCTCAAGGAACTGTGAAAAGGTGATCAATTCTTGTTTCCATTCAGTGCACACATAGTTCTTCCCCACCTGAGCTACATTTAAAACCATATAAATATTTCCTTTCAATTGTCTATTTCAAGCCAACTAAATATGGTGCATACTGTACAAGATGGCGACAAAAATATATATAAAAAAGAACGAGAATGCGGGTCACCTCGACAGGTACAGTCCGATCTCCAGCTATCTGTTTAAGGTAATTAATATCTTTCCATTTTGTGGACGCTGGCCAATGCTCCATGCACCCAGTTATTATCACTGGTATTTGACGCAAGAAATAGTCACTTATAAATGTCTCAAATGAGATCAACGCCCTCCTCGCTATACTTCTGCCAGAAAGAGACTTGCTCGGCAGAATTCGTAATGCCTGGAAAAAAAATTACAACTCAACCTAACACAAAAGGTAATAAGAATAACATAGTGAAAACACAAAATAGAAGTTTTAGAAACCTCATGTCGGTCTTTATTTGTACACAAGCCCTCCTCCCACTGTGAGGCATCAGCATCACCGTCAGATTCCACTCCAAATCCAGTAATAGCTGGCTCCTGGCCATTGGATGGAGTGGCAGCAGTGATCCTGTTGATGGCAGCATCCAGCTCAGCTCGGAGGAGTGGACCACCCATGATAAGCCCCATGTCGAGGGTTCGCAGCGCCTCATGCCTTTCACCTCCAGATGATTTAATCTCTGCCATGTGGAGGCATGCCATTGCATATGCATCTCTCCATGCTGGCACCACCTTTTTAAATTTCAAATAGTATTATTGTTAAGCACATTAATCCTGACTTTGTCTGAACAATAGAGATGTACATACAGACATGCCATGCACATCACCTATATAAAGGAAAACAGGTTTAATTTTCAACAATCTGAATTTAACAGTTCTTAATGCATCATTCAAAGATACTCAAATTGGAAGAATTTGATTGCTAGACTATCTGTATGTCCAACAATATGCATATAAATTTAATTTTTATTTCCAAGATTGCCAAGATTATCAAGATAAACATTGTGAAGTGATCCCTCCTCTTAATTCAAAGTCATGTCATTATGGCATATTATAAAATTTACCTGTTATTTTAACATTTCTCATGCAACATTCATTAATTAATTCCCTTACCTAACCTAACCTAGTATTTTCTTAAATATTTTAGGAAACTGTACTTTTGTACTATGATCATTCATAATTTACTTTAAACACCGGGTAGAACTAGGGTGTTCTTAAGTTCACCAAGCCCTTTGGTGAACTCAAGTCTAAAACCCATCAAATTAGCTTCAAACGATGAATCCGAACCGTTAAAAACCCGCCTACTTTATGAGTGATGCGTATACATGTAAAAATTTTATACTTTCGAATTAATTTAGTATAAAGTCAAGCGGTCAAAATTAGAAGGTTAATAAATTAATTTTCATGCATTCATTTTTTGACGTTTTTTGACCACTTGACTCTATGCAAAATTAATTTCAAATTTTAAAATTTTTGCATGTAAACGCATCACTCGTAAGATAGACGGGTTTCAACGGTTCGGATTCGTCGTTTGAAGCCGATCCGATGGGTTTTAGACTTGAGTTCACCAAGGACTTGGTGAACTCAAGATGTCCTTGGTGAACTCAAGAGCACCCTAGTTCTACCCTTAAACACCTATATAGGCATTTTATATAAGCCACCACTCCCCCTGGCAGGTTTAGGTATGCGAACTTGAATTAGGAACTAGTTGCAATGTTGCAAGATAAACCACCATCCTTTTCAGACGAACCATATTGGAAATAACGGACTAAAGAAGGCAAGAAACCTTCTTAAATGGCAAGAAAGAAGCCTTGCTAAAACGCATAAAAATATCTATTACCACGTTTTGGAGTTTGTAATCAGATCTCAACTCAAAGTCAATAGCAAATATGAAGCTACATAGCAAAGCAAGTGTTTAACACTTCATCACGAAGCTTTCCAACTGTACAATTAAAAAAAAAGGAACTGAGTATTTCATCCAGATAAGGTTTAGTTAACAGGCAGTGAATTAGAGACCTCGTTCCAGGGACCGGAGTGGAGCTGCTCCCAGGCCATCTCACGCGCCGCCTCCGCTGCCCGGATGTCGCCGGCGGCAGCCTTCTCCACCGAGCTGACGAACGCGAAACCCCCCTCCTCTGTTATCTGCCTAAGTAGCGCCGCCCGCTTCGTTCCCTCCGCCTCCATCCGATCGCCGGCGCACCCTCTTTCGTCTCCCATCTGCGACTTTTTGAAGAGAGAGAGAGACTGAGAGTAGAAATATGACACCGCTTGGAAAAGTACCCGGAAGAAGATACTTTTTCCTCAAAAAGCGAATAGAGATATTTTGAGATATTAGTTGGGAGTTCAAACTCCAAAGGTATTATTATTCAAGGAATCACTAGCCTAGGCGTGTGGTTAGTGGTTACCTTCTCCTGTGCAAGATATTTTCAAGGGTGGGATCTATTGAAAATGACTTACTTCAATAATTATATTGAAATTTCAATGAGTGATGCTACGGTACTATGCATAACACGGTTGGGTCCGTGCTACAGCTTAATATTTGAGTTTTCAAAATTCTAACGGTCGATTCAAACCGTTCAACATGATTATAAAATGAATATGTACTTGCAAACCAAATTTTACATTTTTTTCGAATATTTTTACTATTTTTTTAGATAGGTAGAAAATCACTTAATCTGAAAATTCTGGACCATCCAAAAACAGTGATTTTCTACCTATCTAAAAAAATAGTAAAAAATTCAAAAAAATGTAAAATTTGGTTTGCAATACATATTCATTTTATAATCATGTTGAACGGTTTAGATCGACCGTTAGAATTTTGAAAACTCAAATATTGAGCCGTAGTACGGACCCAATCCGTGCTATGCATAGTACCGTAGCCTCACTCAATTTCAATAACTGTTCAAAATAATTTATAAGACATTTAATAATTACAATATAATTTATATATACATCTTTCATATATATTTAACTAAAAAATAAGAAGTTTGATGTGATTTTTTTGTTAATTGAATGACTTAAATTTAGTAAAAAAAATTAGATTTAACGACATGTAACAATAATCAAATTAAATTCAAATTACAATAAATTGATGCACAAATAATCTATAAGGCAACAAAGTATCAATATTTCTTTTAAGTTTTTGAATTGAGTTGAAAAAGTGCAGTCAAAATCGTCAAATTAAGCCATTGTTAATAGATTCTAACTTTATTTTTTAGTAAGAGCGGTTAGAATATATATAATGAAAAGATAAATATTTTTAAATTCTTGAACATATTTAAATAACATAACATTTTAACCTTTATAAAATTATTTTTACCCTTTCTATTAAGGAACCCATATTCTTTGTAGTACCGCACGTTGGGATCCTCAATCCAGTACCTATTTAGACTGAAGAAGTTCTCTTTAAGATTTGTGTCAGGTTTAAAGAATGGTCTGGATCTACTAATTCTAAAGAACAGTACCTCTGTAGTATCTAGAGAATACGATTCCCCTATTATGCATCTTTTATCTACACTCCGAAGCGTTTATCACTTTTTTTAATGTTCACAAAGAAGTTTAACTTTAAAACTTCAATAAATATGTTCTTTAAAGTTTTTATTATTAGTAATACAAAATATATACTCTAACACAATCAAATATAAATATTTTTGGACAAAAAATTAAACACATTTTAGGTGCAGTCAACACAAAAATGTGTTTTGAAGTGATAAGTGCTATTGGTCTCTTTTATTAAACTGTTTCCAAAGAGTAAAGTTTTCAAATATAAGTTTCTTTCCTTTTAAGGTTTAACTTGATTATTGCCTTATTGGAATGGAGAGTGGGGTGGTAAGCGCACCGCGAGTGAAGGGACCACGTGGGGGAACAGCGGTGGACGTGGATCTGTTGGTCTCCAAGTGGATACCCTTATCTCCAGAAACCGCAATCAGTTGAAGGGGCCCATATTTTCTGATTAGACTTCTCCATGAGCCCATATTTAGGCCGGCCCAAATTAGCTATTAAATCTTGTAGTTGGGCTCTTGACATGTTTTATAACGCCGTCAATATCAGATCAATTGTTTCAGACTTTGGCATTTCGGTCCTGAACAGTGGCGAATCTAAGAAATGAATTGGGCCGAGTGGGCTTTGATTCTTTATATCATTTAGCGTTTGTTTATTTTGGGCTAAACACTTAACATGAAGTTTTTACACAAATCTTACTAAAGTGCAAAATAAAACATCAATAGTACCTTGAAATGTTATAGCCAGTTGTGCATTAATTGCACTGAATTGTGCAAAAAAAAAAATAATGATATTAACGAAAGCTTTAAGTTTTCTTTAATTATGTTATAAAGAAATTGTCGTAAGCACAAAAAAGATGAAATCGTTGAAGAACAACAGGACGGAATTAAAAAAAAAATAAAAGAAATAGAATAAAAAAAGATATATAAAAAGGCGGGATTAAAGGTTGCCAATTTTTTTATCCGAATGGGTCAACCTGACTTGACCCGAATCTACTCGATGATTAAATGGGTCAGATACGGGTTGGATTGGATCGGGTTTGGTTGGACCTGACTTGACCAATTTAATTACTTGTGTTTTTTTTCGTTTTATCTACTGAATTTGAGTATAATTTGGTACAATGTTTGTGTTCAATATTTTTTGTGGGTTGTAAAACAGTTTTAGGAAATAATTGATTTTTTACATTTTGGTACAATATATATATATATATATATATATATATATATATATATATATATATATATATATATAGAGTATGGCTAATGTGCTTCCTCTAGAACTTCGGTCTCGTGCTTCCGGAGGCATATCTTAGTGTTTGATGTTCAAACAACAAATTCAAATCGTTAGATGTTCAATCTATATTAAAATGTACTTGGAGACCAAATTTTACATTTTTTGGAATTTTTTTACTGTTTATTAAGCCACTTTGAAAATTCCAGATCCGGGTGAACAGTAAAAACAGTCTGGACCATATGATCTGGAATTTTCAAAGTGGCTTAATAAATAGTAAAAAAATTCCAAAAAATGTAAAATTTGGTTTCCAAGTACATTTTTATATAGATTGAACATCTAACGGTTTGAATTTGTTGTTTGAACATCAAACACTAAGATATGCCCCCGGAAGCACGAGGCCGAAGTTCTAGAGGAAGCACATTAGCCATACTCTATATATATATATATATATATATATATATATATAGATGGGCTATGGTGCATTGCAATGTATAGCCCCTCTCGTGCATTGGACTCTAAATCGTTGGATTTGAAGTTCAAACAACCGATCCAAACTGTTCAATTTGATATCCATATTAAAATGTGCTTGGAGACCAAATTTTACATTTTTTTGAAATTGTTTGCTATTTTTTCAGAATTTTTAAAAATCACTGTTTTTCTATGGTTCAGAAATTTCTGAAAAATAACGATTTTAAAAAATTCTAAAAAATAGTAAAAAAATTCCAAAAAATATAAAATTTGGTTTCCAAGCACATTTTAATATGGAGAACATGTTGAGTCATTTAGATCGACTGTTTGAACTTCAAATTCAACGGTTTACAGTCCAATGCACAAAAGGAGCTATACATTGCAATGCACCATAGCCCATCTCTCTCTCTCTCTCTCTCTCTCTATATATATATATAGAGTAAGGCTACGGTGCTTTGCAAAGTAAACCACCCCGTTTACTTCGGGCTACTTTTTGGATTTTAAAAATCCAAACAACCGATCCGAACCGTTCAACATGTTCTAAACATTGAAATGTGCTTGTAGACCAAATTTTACATTTTTTGGAATTTTTTTACTATTTATTAAGCCACTTTGAAAATCGCTGATCCGACGGCAAACAGTAAAAAACAGTAAAATTTTCTGGACCACCAGATCAGAAACTTTCAAAGTGGCTTAATAAATAGTAAAAAAATTCCAAAAAATGTAAAATTTGGTCTCCAAGCACATTTCAATGTTTAGAACATGTTGAACGGTTCAGATCAGTTGTTTGGATTTTCAAAATTCAAAAAGTAGCCCGAAGTAAACGGGGTGGTTTACTTTGCAAAGCACCGTAGCCTTACTCTATATATATATATATAGAGAGAGAGAGAGAGAGAGGAGAGAGAGAGATGTATTGACTCCTCTGTGCATTACAATCTAAACCGTTGGAATTATTCGTTTTAAAAAACGTGCAGATCAGTGATCAGATCAACTTCAAAATTTCGGAAATTTAATCCTCCAGCGACTTCAAGAACCTGACATCTCCAGTCCTCTCTCCCTCCCCTAACCCAATATTTCCGATATTCTAAAGAAAAAACAAAAACCTAAATCGGGCCCAAAACAAAATAAAAATGGAAAGATACACTAGCTAGTGAAATTGCACTGCCCTTTGCACGAGTTGTGTAAGCTGTTACATTTAAATTCTAAAAAAAAATACTTTGATGGTCGCACAATAGTAACCAATTTGTACCATAGTTTTCACCTTATAAAAACAACAATAAGGCATGACAATAATTACTCAAAAAACAAAAAGGCATGACAATAGCAAATAAGCGACCTGCTTGTGAGGTATTATTTTGAAACAATAATACAATAATTCATTCGAAACCACTAAAACTTGCAAACAAATCAACAAATAAAAAAAAAACATAATATGATTTTACCAATGACAAGACACATATACAGAAAACAAAAGAAACCTCAATTACCCCTTCTCAAAACATGACATAATTTTTCACATAAAATTGCTAAAGATTACATCTTGTACAGAAAACATAATTTCTCACAATACCCTTTTACGTACACCAAATTTCTCACATTACACTTTTACATAATTTATCACATTATGCGGCCTGAGCAATGATGTTGCTAATAGAGTTCGACTCTTCTTGAGTAGCTTCCACCAATGAATCCTGAAGAAACCATAATTCCAGTTTCTTTTAAAAATTGATTACATAAGCAATTTCCATCTTGCAAGTAATTTTGGGACAATGCTGGTCATTCCCTGTGCTTCTGCACTGATGTAGGAGAGATTTTCTCCGTGTCACTTAGTCACTGTGCAAGGCCAAAATCACATAGCTGAAACATAAAATTGGCAAACATTAAGATGCTACATATCAAAATCCAAAAGAAAAACTAAATCCTAAGCAGTTCAGATGCTACTATACTAAAAAGTCAAATTAGTGCTATATATTTGGGTATTTTTTTTTTCTTCGAAAATATGCAGAAATTTGTTCAAATTTTAAGAATAGCGAGAGGGAAGAAAGTCTGATGACCTTGAAACCTTGGCGCGAGGCTGACGGGAGAACCGGCATAGGGTCGGGGAGGAATCGCCGAGCACGTGCAATTTATTAGGTTTTGTATTTTCTATCTCTCTGAGAGAGATCTCAGAGATGTTGGAGAGAGAGAGGACTGGATGCTTCCAGTCAAGTCGCTGGAGGATTAAATTTCCGAAATTTTGAAGTTGATCTGATCACTGATCCGCACGTTTTTTAAAACCAATCCAACGGTTTAGATTGTAATGCACAGAGTAGTCAATACATTGCAATGTATAATAGCCCATCTCTCTCTCTCTCACTCTCTCTCTCTCTCTATATATATATGTTGAATAGTTTTTTTTTATCAATATATTTTTTAGTGGGACTTTCTCACTAAATTAACCTAAAAAAAAAAAAATTTAAATGCTAAATATCAAAGTAAAATTGAGAGAGGGAGCGATGGAGGGGGAATAATCCCAATTTGAATGTTTTTGAAGAACCCACGTATGGAATGTAGTGCTATGATTTTTTTTTTTTTAATTCCAATTGGCTGTCGATTTATCGAAGGGAAGATCTCATATAGTCGAGGGATGCTTAGTCATCCCATGATTTCAAAATTTTTAATCATGCACATTGAAATTTAATTTAATTTTTATTTTTTTGTAAAATTTTTATATAGTTCATCTCCCCTTCATGAAATGCTAAATGTATGCTTGTAACCTAGTGGTTAGAATTTCATTTAATGATTATGTAGACTTGAGTTCAAATTTCAATGACCACATATTATGTATTTTTCATTCAGCCCTCGTATCTAAATTTCTCATTCTGCCCCTACCTAATTAAAAATCTAAATCATTTATATCCTATATATTTAATTTTAGCCGTTAGGATAATCGATTAAAAGTCGACAGGAAAGTTAACGAAGATGTATATAATTAATTAAGGATTGATACCTAGGGAATGTATAATTTGCATGAGAACTTACACATTTGGTTGCAATTTTAAAATAGCTAGAATAGTAAAATTAACGTTTGTCTTATTGGAATAGCTTGTTCCAACTTTTTGTGAGAATAATTTGTTATAATAAGACAAACAAGTTTGATTTTCTATTCTAGCTATTCTAATCCAACCAAACAACGAACAACTTGTTCCGAATAACTTGTTCCGAATAACTTGTTCTCAAGAATATCCTATTCTCAATCCAACCAAACATACTCTAATTAGTACTTGCATTTAACTGAAGCATCTATATATACCGAGAGGTATGACGCAATTAAATATTGTTCATTCCTTAAACACCTTGCCATAATTGAAAAAACTCCATGCAAGGTCTTAATTTGCCACGTGGAGATCTAAACATTTAAAGAAACTAAGAAAAAATAAATGCAAAAGAAAGTGGCAAATTTCCATGATCTTTCCATAGCCTTCAAATCTCCTTACCACTGATCCCCAGCAGATATTACCCTCCTTTAATTTCCTCCATTACTGTCTTTCTAGTCAGAAACAAGCTACAGAAATATAGAGAAAAGGTATACCGTACACAACCATTCTGCCTTTCTCTACTTTATGTACACATACACTTCTCCATATACTGCTTTAATGAATGAGCTTTGGATGAGATACAACTCCTTTTTTGTTTTTTCAACTTCTCCTTGAGTTCTTTTGCATGGTATATATAGTGGTTTATAAATAATTAGGTTACTCTTGCCTCGGTCTGGTAAGCCAGAGTGAGCTCAAAGCACGAAGTCGGTGGAAGTACTCGGCAATGGCTAAGAGGCAGCGTGCCATCTGACGGCTCGTCAAAAGCTGATGCAGCCGATGCAGAGTCTGGTGCCTCAGGTTATCTGCCTGTAAGCATAATTAAGCTTTTATTAGAAATTGGAATCTTACAAATACTTTTGTAATTCATGAATTTCAGAAATTTGACAGATAGATCTGCTTCTTCTCTATTTATTTTTTTATTTGTTACTTTTTTCTTGTGAGGAATCACATATGAGCTTGTTAGCTTTTGGGTTTTGTAGGAAGAAAATGAAAGTGACAAACTTATATTTAAGTTGAGAGCACAGAAGTTAATTAATGCATGCAAGATTTATTGGATTAATGAGCTTAATTTTCTCCTGTGTTGGGCTTTTAATTAATGGGCCCACTTACTCAGGAGTCTTTGGATGGATGTTAAATTTGTCTTTGTGACTTCAAACTTCAAATTAATGTCCCAAGTTAAAAAATAATCTTATCAAAACAATTTTATTTGACATGAGGAACTAGCTAGGGATGTGTGGTTCATGTATGTAGACAGCATAGTTAATTAATTACTTGACAATATGAATTATGAACTGTTGTACATATAGGTAGACCTACCTCATATAGTAATTAATAGCCTAATCTCTTATAGTTATACCCAAACAATATATTATAGTGAAACTTGCTTTCAGTTAAATTAATTAGCATATTCTATAGCAAATGTGCACTAAAACGCTATGTTGTCTCTGTGATGCTTTCCTCAGATTGCGACAGTGGATTTTTTAATAGTACTATATATACAAAGTAAACCCCAATTAGTTGATATTTTTTGTCAACTAATCCATATCCTAATTGTCTTCTTGTATTTGTTAAATCATATCTTGTGGGTCCCGTTGTTTTCAAATTAGGTGCACAGAGATATACTAGTTCCTCAACTACCAGAAGAATATATAATTTTTAATTATGAGATAACTAATCCATTGATAGGATTCTTTTTAGGTTTAATTATTACTATATAATACGTCAATGTCAATGCATAGGTCCAACCATGCATAACACAATGAATACATGCAAATTTTTGGGGACCCATGTAGCTAGAGTTATTTGTTTAGACCATTTTTTGCTACATTATTCTTTTTCTTTTTTGTTAATCTTAGCTAGACCTAGTCAAATATGAATCATTAGCGTACAAGTAAAAAAAAATTTGAAGCTATTTGAATTAGAAATTACCAAAGTCTAGTCAAGGTTCTATTGTAAATAAATTTGAAGCTGTTATGCATAATAATGTCATTATATCAAGATGAAATATTTTAGGAGTAATATCAAAACTTTAACAGAACTCTTGTTGTCTTGATTATTTTCATGCACACAATAAGTTAAAGTTAAAACCAGGAGGAAGAGAGAGGAATAAAAAAAAAAAAAAAAATTTCTTACTTGTCTAACAAAGCCTTCTAGGTTAGCAAGCTTGTTCATGGCAATTGTCATCTGTCCCATATAGTTTGCCATGTTGGAAGGACAGCTCAATGCGTCGGATGCGATGGTGTCTGAAAGTGATTGGTTGAGGGCTTCGAGCCCTTGGCTGAGAGCTTCTTCCGTCTCTTGTGTCGATTGCTGCAACCCGCATACTGCTAGCAATTGTTGCTCTGTCAAGGGCTCCATGTGGTGTAACAACATCTGTCACATTAAGTAAAACTAATCTCTAGGTCACAGTATATATATCTTCTCAAAAATAATTTTTTTATTAAGATCCATGGCCTGTATATTGAAAACAGAAAAATATACATATATATATGTATATACTTAAAAGAGAATAGTACATCAAGCACATAAGTCACAGGAAAGTGATCTAGTATTTGTAAATGGACTAATTGCTTCGGTCTCTATGTTAAGTGGAAGCTAACGCTACTATTTAAAGTATTTGATGGCTTCATATTCCCACCTTTTATAAGGAAGAGAACAATAACTTGCCTAGCTATGCAAGCATCTGTTATTAATAGCTTCAAAAGTACTTAACTCTTCTAAATGATTACAGATAAACTTTTTTTTTTTTTTACCCTGGTTTGTTACTAATATAACTGTACAAGCAAGGAGTAATTAAGTATATATATTCAATAAGATATATTGCTATTATTGTCTATTATTTATCGATCGAGGTACCATATTCTATATGCATGTTTGAATTATACTTTTTTGCATGGCTTTTTTTTATTTTGGTTAGCATGTCACTGTTGTTAGTTGTTGCTCTTCTGTTAGGATGGCCAATGAGGTAATTAATGACTACTATTACATAATCTTGCAGTGAGGTTATAATTTTCGTTTTTAATTTTAGCATTTTTCATTCTCATCTGAATCTTACCTGCATTGATCCTGAATTCCTGATGTTGTAGTAATTAAATAACTATGTGAAAGCATGAGAACTCAATAAAATATGTTTTGATTTAGTAATAGAGAACCCACTTAGTGTTAGGGTTTGAATAGAAGCAACTGAGTAAATTAACCTTTATAATGTCTGAAGGACGAAAACCGCCTAGCCACATGAAGCAACGCTCGGCAGGAGTCATCCAAATGCCAGAGATCAAATGAAAAACATCACTTTTTGCGGCGAGACTTCTGATACCTGTCATCTCATCATAATGCGCCACACAGTTGGCCACAAACATTTGCAGCTCGTTGTCTGGGATATGCTGCTGCACCTGATATTAGTAACACCATTAATTTATTTATTCAGAAACTTATATTAGAACAGATTTATTGAAAAGATGATCATGTGGTCTTCTTCTTTTCAGACTTACTGCACTGCGTAGCTCGCACATCAGCCGGTGGTGCTCCTCTAGCCAACGTGCATACTCCATGTCGAACATGGCTGCTTCTAAATTAAATTAACAAAACTTATTCCTGATAATAGAAATGATATAGATGAGAGTAAGTACATTAATTTAAATGAACCAAGCTTTAGCATGGTTCATTTATTACCTGAGCTCATGCTGTCCAGGCCAACAGGAATGCCTTGTTCATTGACAAGGGCTCCACCACCGAAGCACATGCCCTATGTTGTATAAGTATCAAAGTAATTGAATTTTTAATTTGCTCTATAAAGTTCTCATAGCTTAATTTAAGAACTTAAAACATGCATTGGTGCAACTTAATTAGTACCTGATTTCTCACTCTCTGCAGCTCTTGTTCTAGCTGAGCTAGTTTTATCCTACTTGACTCCAGTTGTTGGATATAAGCCTTCAATGTAAAACAAAGAAATGAAACCAGTTAAACAAATTATGCACATGTATATATGTGATTTTCATATTATGAACCTGGTTCATGATTATGAAGAAGAACATCATACCTTCTTCCTCAGCCTACTCTTCCTAGCCGCCTCTCTATTTTGTGCTAGTCTTCTTAATATCTGAAAAAGAAAACAAATGTCAGATATAAAAAACCATAAGGGTTCCAGGAATCTGGGACCAAATTAATTAATATAACAAAGTCTAGCCCTACATGCAAATTACCTTTGGGTCCGTTGTCCTTGGGCCATCTGAGGTTGATAATCCCTTTTTAGTGTTTCCTTCTTTCTACATTCACAACAAAAGAGTTTAATTTAAGAGCCAACCTAGAGAGGGAGATATATCATGTGTGTGTGTGTGTGTGTGTGGAGAGAGAGAAGCTTACCTTAACAATTGCTTTGGCATCCTTCCCAGGCTCTGTTAAGGCATCAGTTCTAGGGTTAGCAAGCTCCATGGATGTTCCCTCTTGTGATCTTTTATTGGAACCACTAGTTATTGAATTTAGCATCCCAATCTCAACCTACAAGTACCAATATCAGAATATTGACTAGTCGGAGTTTAAGAAGGAAATAAATACAATCATATATTTGCAATTATCTACCTTGTTCTGAGCTGGATGGAGATGCATAGGCTGAGAAGGGAAGATGTTCAATGTCTCTGCAATAAACATAAATTTTATTGGAGTTGTCTTGTCTAGCTACTTCTCTCTTTATGTAGTATAAAATAAAATACACAACCATTGTCCAGACAAAATCATTAGTACTTAAAACTAAATATCTCTGTGTGTATCTTCAGTCAGAAAGAGATAGAAGGGGAAAAGGAGCCAAAGAATTTTTGTTGGTTTTTCTGTTTATATCTTGAGTTTGTTTTTATTGAAACAGTGAGACTGAGATCTGGGGTCAAGGACTCAAGGAGAATAAAGAAGAAGAGAAAACGGGAAAGGAAAGAGGTGTCAGAAATCTACAAGGACACCATGCAGTCTCCATATTTTGAAAGGGAATCATGAGCAGTTTGTTAGGGGTCACAATCTACCTCAGAGAAAAATAAAACAGAAAAACCAAAAAGAAAAAAAATTGAAGAAACAAAACAAAGCTTGAAATCTTTTTCAAGCGGATCGGCGAGAAATCTGGTCAAATATAGTACAGAGCAATCTGTTGGCAGCACAAAACAGGCTTTATTCTCTGAAGAAGAATCTCTCTCTCAGAGCAAAAATAGGCTCATGGACAAAGTAATCTTTTTGCATAGTCAGTTTGGTTTTGTATCAGAAAAGGGAAAATATTAGTAAAGAAGGTTAGTCAAGATATAATTAATTAAACTCACGCCTTTGCTCCTGAGAGGTGCTGTTCTGGCCGTCTAAGTACATGTACAAAGCCTGGTCTAGCTCCGATCCAAGGTCGTAATTGCCTCCGCTCTCTTTACTCCTGTTATTACATGAAAAGTGAAAGCAAGTTATTAATCAGCGGTGTATAGTTTATGTTATTTGATTAAATGATCAAGGACATGTTAGGTTTTCATGGCAGGTATCAAGCCTATTTGAAGTATTGTTTAACAGAAATTTGGTATTTGAAGTCAAGAATCAAACTTTATTTATTATAAGCATTGCATGATTGTGGGATCATCAGTGCATGGTTATGGGTTAACAATTCTGGCTCGAATAAAAATTGAGATATAAATTAAGCATAAAATGATAAAATTAAAGTAACTAAAATTGTGGAAAGTTGTTCACTTGAATAAAAATTGGAGAGAGATATGATAGGATCAGTACATGAAGCTAGCATGCAAGGAAGAAGAGGAGGAAGATGAAGGGTTGTGATGCACCATCCCAAATGAAATCTGTTGCTCTTGCAGTGGTTGCTTTGCTCGATGGCTTGAACTCCCCATCCTCTCTCTCTCTCTCTTGAAACCTTGGCAGCAGCTGACAAGTACTCTCTCTCTTCCTACCTCTCTTTGTCTCTCTCTTTCTTCCTTTCTTGGTCCCTTTCTCTCTGTCGCTGTCTCTCTATCTCAGGCCCGCACAAAAGAGAAACCTCTTTTATTTTTTCTTCATGCCTCCTCTCTCTCTTTCTTTCTCTCTCTCTCTAAAGATGGGACATTAAATGGAAGAAACCAACTTCAGTTTCATCACCGAGCCAAACGATATAAAAACAGCCGACTTTTTTCTTTGTTCTCTCTTTAATAATTCTTTTCTCCTATATATTTTTCTCTCCTGTTGTATTTTTCTAATTGTCACCGTGAAGAAGGAAGACTTTACAAAGGCATGCAAGAGGTACCGAGAGGGGCTTGTTTGATGCACAAATACAAGTTCAGGGAGCAGGTCAAAAAGTTGAATTCTTTTCTTTCCCTCCATTTTAGATAACGGGAGAAGGCTTGATCCCTGGAAACTTACATGTTTCTGCTGTGAACAAAATGGAGAAGAAAGATGCATTATAAATGACTGTTTGACTGAGATGAAGGAGAGAGGAATTAAGCTTATACCGACGCAGCCAATTGAAAACATACATGATATGGTATAGGCGGTTCCGGACACATAATTACAGTTTCATATTTTTCAACTTTGACTAATTAAAATATTTAACAGAAACAATATAAGTATTAATCTCTATAAAAAGAATTATATTTTCGTACGTAAATAATGTCCTCGCATCTCTGTCTCCACACATAACTTTCATAATTAATTTGGGAGGATCGTCCTTGCACAATTTCTTTATATAATCCGTATCACCCCTGCACAATTTCTAAAGTATTAATACCTATGAATAAAAGTATTTATACATATGCATGGAAGTATTTATACTTATGCACGAAAGTATTTTAACGTAAATAATTGTCTCTCCGACCAAATCTCTCAAACTGTCCCCGCACCATAAATACATGTGGGGGACCACTCAAACTAAATGGGGGGACCATACACTTTATTTTTTAAAATATCAATATTGCAATAACTATATAGAGGGGCCGCAATACTTAATATTTTTTTACATATGGCGCTGGATGACATCTGAAAGTATTATATCTATGCACTGAAGTATTTATATGTTTGCACAAAGTTTAATCTTCAGGCGTTTGATCATATTAAGTTATACATCAAAGTATTAATATCTTATTTTGCAAGTATTGATACCTATGCACTGAAGTATTTGTACCTATGAGGTCAACTTTTGTTATAGGAAGGTTGATGTGGGGATACGGGGTCCCCACTATATATTTCATTAGAGGAATGTTAACGCGGGGACCATTGATAGACTAGAAAAAGGGAAATCATCATATCAATTACGCATGCAAGTATTCATATTTTACTTTACAAGTATTAATCTGTTATTTCTCAAATATTTATACCTGTGAGGTCAACTTTTGTTATATGAAAGTTGACGCAGGAACAAGTGCAGAGACTGAAAAAGAGGACCATATAATTAGTGGAGACCATGATACAATCTTCTTTTACTGTAGCTGCAGAAACAGAGAAGGATAAATGCGCGGGGATGAATATAATTATTCTTAATTTTAAGGGACTACATAAACATTAATTTCTTTTTCCACTACGATTGGGAGCATTTATTTTTCTGATATAAATGGTCGTTACAAAAAAGCTTTTCTATTTGGCAACTGGATACACACCTACCATTTTTTTTTCATTTAAATTTTAATATTAAATATTTGTCCATTAATATTCCTTTGATCTACACCGTGCTGATGCATGTAAACTTTCAAAATAGCTAATTTATTCATAAAATTATCATAATATCCAATATCTCCACAAAACAATAACTTTCTTTCTTCTATCCTCATTAATTGATTTTATCTTTTATTTAGTTATTTTAAAAAATAAATTGACCACTATAACCTTTAAAATTAAAGGGAGATATCCATTAATTCTAATTGTTTCTTCATCTTTTTACCCACTTCATTGTCACACTTCACACAGATGCTCACTGAGAATTGAATAAGAAAAACTAAGAAAAAAGAAACATGCATTGGTAATCCCCTTTGCTGCTTCCCATCTATTAAGGCCACCTGATCTCTTTCGTGCCCAATCTCCCAAGTTCTAGTGTTATGCAAACGGTCTGGTCCGGTTCAAAACTCTCTGTCCGGATTAGACGGTTCAAATTTAGAGGGGATGGTTCAAACACGTGCTAAGGATCATGGTCCAGACCCACACGGGTTGGTCCGGTTCATGGTCCGGTTCAATTTTTTTTTATCAATTGCTTAAAAAACAAATTATTTATCATTCTAATTCAGTCCATTCTTTTTAAAATAATTCGGTTTGTACAAATTCGTTACTGCCATTTTTTCCAATTTCTTGAATCATTTTTTTTATCATTCCAATTTGTTTTTTCTAAATCTATTGTTTTAAAATAATTTGGTTTTAAAAATTAAAATAATTCATTTTTTAAAGTAATTCGGTTATTTATTTTATTAAAGTAATTTGGTACCTTGGGTTAGTCCGGTTCCGGACGGGTTTAGGCCGGGTTTGGTCCGGTTCCGGACAGGTTAGGTCCGGGTCTAGGGCGGGTTGCCACGGGTTAGTCCGGGTCGGTCCGGTTTGGGTTTAGTTCGGTTATGGTGACCCGGTCCGGTCCACGAGTTTAGAACGTACCGCCCGGGTAAGTCCGGATCTAGTGGAGAAAACCCACCAAAAATCATGCTAGGCCCCTCCCTAGCCTCGATTCAGGCTGGTTCGGGTCTTGACCACGGTGCGAGTTAGTACGGGATAGGTCCGCGGGTGGTCCGATCCGGTCCTGAAACTTTCCGATTTTTTTCAATACACTACCAAGTTCTAACTAAATAAGAAATAAATTATTTCGACCGTACATAGACCTTCCCATAGAGATGGAGTAGAAAGAATATGAGAAACAACTTAGTCGACAGTACATAGATTATATATTTTCTCTATGCATATTTCTTTGTTAGTTCGGTATGCATGACAAAATAAAATCCTTTTGTATTCTAAAATTCACTTTAAACTTAACCATGTGACAGGAAAAGAAAATCGAAGGTTCAACATTATTGGACTTAATTATTTGTGTAACTCTATTAATTGTTCCCTCTTCACTTCGGAGGAGGGCTGGAGCTTTTTTTTTTTTTTTTTTTTTTTTCTATTGCACCTTGGAGATAAGAATAAGTTACTTTAGTTTGTAGGTTTGTAGTCACTTTGGAGACGGGTAGAGGTGAGAGGATGAAGAAACCATTAGAATCAATGGACACCTCCTTTAAATTTTAAAGGGTATAGTGGTCATTTTTTTTTAAAATAATTATATAAAAGGTAAATTTAATAAAATGGAATAGAAGAAAGAAAGTTAATTTTTGATAGGGATATTCGATATTATGATGATTTTATGAAAAAATTAGCTATTTTGAAAATTTACATGGGATCTAATGTTATTTTTTATTTTGAATTGATAGGTCAAAAGCCTACTATTTTTCATTACAACAAATAAATAGAGCATGTGCACTAATTAATTTTAATGTTTGGATAAAAAAATCTAAAATGTTAGAGTTGAGGGGCATGTAACCAATTTTGCCTTTCTAATTTGTATTAATTTGTATTATAGCTTCTCAGGTGCGAAAGACCTATTGCAATCAAGTTAAATTAACTTTTTATTTATTTATGTGTGTTTGTTGAATCAGTACCATCTTTTAGATTCGGTCAAAATTTACATCGAGTTATCTAACGAACTATATATATTCTTAATTAAAATTAAGAAAATTGAAGTGAAGCTCGTATGTTCAATTGGTAAACAAGTCAATTAAGTTATTAAATGGATATATATTAATTATTTTCGAAATAATTTGAATTAGATAATGGATGAGGTGTCCAAGACGTAAATCTAGATATTTTCCATTTTGTCGTTCAAATAATGTGCAAACTATTGATCTGAACTGTTCAACATGATATCCATGCTATAATATGCTTGAGAATGAAATTTTATAATTTTTGCAAATTTTTTACTATTTTTTTAAGATAAATATAAAATCACTATATCTGGACCGTTCAAAAACAGTGATTTTCTTCCTATCTAAAAAAATAGTTAAAAGTTTCCAAAAATTATATAAAATTTCATCCCCGAGCATATTTTAGTACGGATATCATATTGAATGGTTTGGATTGACATATTGGGCTTTGAAAATGAAAATATCAAATATGAGTTATGATGAGGTATGAAAAGCATGAGGTATTGGAACCCTCCTATATATATATATATATATATAGAGAGAGAGAGAGAGAGAGAGAGAGAGAGAGAGTTGGGCTATGATACTTCGCGAAGTAATACGAGTATTTTACTTCACATCTATATTTTTAATTTCAAAGTTTAAAACGTTGATCCAAATTATTCAAGTTGATCTCCATATTAAATTGTGCTTGGAGACCAAATTTTACAATTTTTGAAAATTTATAACTATTATTTTTTATTTTTAAAAATCACTGATTTTTTATGGTCCACGATTTTCTGAAAAACAGTAATTTAAAAATTCCAAAAAAAATAGTAAAAAGTTTCTAAAAATTGTAAAATTTGGTCTCCAAGCACAATTTAATATGGAGATCAACTTGAATGGTTCGGATCGATATTTTGAACTTTGAAATTGAAAATATAGCGTGAAGTAAAATACTCGTTTTATTTCACGAAATACCATAGCCCAACTCTCTCTCTCTCTCTATATATATATAGACAGAGAGAGAGAGGGTTGAAATGCACCATAATTTTTTAGCTCCAATATGCTCAACATCCTTTATCTCTATTTTCAAAGTACAAACAGTTGATCCAAGCTGTTCAACATGATCTTCGGACTTTGAAAAATAGAGATAAAAGATGTGGAGCATATTGGAGCACAAAAATTATGGTGCATTTGAACCCTCCTCATATATATATAGAGCTGGGCTATGGTGAGTTGTGAAGTAAGAGGTCATTTTTACTTCACGCTCATATTTTCATTTTAAAAATCTAAACAATCGATTCGAACCGCTCAACATGATCTCCATATTGAAATGTGCTTGGAGACCAAATTTCATTTTTTTGGAACTTTTTTACTATTTATTAAGCCACTTTGAAAATCACTGATCCGGTGGTCCAGAAATTTTTACTGTTTTTAGTGTTCACAGTGGATCAGCGATTTCAATGTGGCTTAATAAATAGTAAAAAAATTCAAAAAATGTAAAATTTAGTCTCCAAGCACATTTCAATATAGAGAACATGTTGAGCGATTTGGATCGGTTGTTTGAATTTTCAAAATAAAAATATGGTGTGAAGTAAAACGTTCAACTAACCATAGTCTATCTCTCTCTATATATATAGGAGGGTTCAAATGCATCCATTTTTTGTGTCACCATCATGCCTCCATTTTATAAAACTTTAATAACTCAAAATTTAAAACTTCAAAGTCAAAATAAAACCTTTAGATATGATCTACATCATTTTATCTAAGCATGTGTAAAAAATTATGATATTTCAACTTTGTTGTGCTTGTCATCAAGAGCTTGGAAAAATGTACTGATGTGAATAATTTATAGATTTTCATTTTTCAACTTATTGATTTGCATAAAAACAAAACCGAAACGTGATAAATTTTTTTATGAGCATATAGTGAAAATCATATAGATCATATGAACGGTTTTATTTTGACTTTAAAGTTTTAAATTTTGAGTTATTAAAGTTCTCAAAAATAAAAACATGATGGAGACACAAAAAATAAAGTCATTTAAACCCTCCCCGTACATATATATGGTTAATTTATACATAATGTAACTATTATTTTTTCGCAAAACAAAATAGTTTAGGGATGTAAAGATGTAAGAATCATGTCGTGTATGTACGTAGCCTACAAAACATAAATGTCAAAGAAAAATAATTCAAGAAATAGCGGACTTCTGTCCATTTTTGTGTATAATTTTTTCCTTTCCAAGCAATTGACAAACGATTAAAAAATTTTAAAAGACAAAATAAGGAACTTTTAGCATCACACCGAAACTATTTTCTTCCACGTATAGCTTAGGAATTGTTTAGCTACCTTCATAATTTCAGAAAATTTAATTATATTTCTTAAAATTTAAATGTATGATTGGTCAACATTTTCTAATCCTTTCACCAATATGGCATCCATTATAGTCTTAGTGTTAGAATTATAATTTTTTTATTGTGGAGACTTGGAGTCTCGGCTATACATTATGTATTTAAATTTTAGCATCCCATCCAAATTCATATTTCAATTCTAGTCTTTTCAGCTGTTTAATATCTATAAAACAACCTCAATTTAAATTTTAAACGTGTGACTTTCACACAAAAAGAATTATCTTAATCACTAAATCAAAAGACTGATTAATTCTTAAAAATATTATCTTAATCACCAAATTGAACTACTTTTAAAGATTTATGAACTTTAATTTCTACTTACGTTCATATCACAAGCACATGATCTAACCGTGTAGTATGATTGGGGTGTCTATCCACAGGGATAGTGTATTAGATTTTAAATAATTTTTACTTGTCTAGGTTATCAGATTTTTGAAATTGAGGTGGTGGTGATAAATGCAATCAAGGTATTATAGCTAGTAAATGTTAAATAGTAGATAGAGAGCCTTCAGGGTTCAGGTTTTCTGTCATTCTTAATTATGTAAAATACAAGTTTTGACGTTTTTCTATATTGCATGCGGCACTGTCACTACCCGCAGGGATTGCTGGGTGTTTGTTTATGCAATTTGAAAATTTTTCCGATCTTGCGATCGGCTTTTGTGCTACTAAGACTAATGTATTCTAGGTACGCAATTATATTTTTTTCCTTATACTACCTCGTAGTTGAAATATCCCAAAGATCCTACTTAATCTAAATGTTTTCTAATGTTGTTTAAAATACAATTTACGCTATCCTGCCAAGGAAGCCCACTGGGTTCTAACCCTAGTCTTTGAACCGCTGCCAAGCCTCGTTAGCCAAAGTGTTTGTAGTACTTACATGCATTATTTTCTCACACAACGATGTAACGACTTAACACATATTGGTATGTGGAGATCATTAGCATATAGTAGACAAAACTATGTATGCAAGGATATAATAAAAATGAATTTAAAGTGCAAAGAAAAACTCAAACCATAACGTAAACAAAACATAAACGTATACTAAAACGTAATTAAGAATTATGTACAACCCTCACCCTAGAGATAATAAATTTAACTTCTCATGGCCATGACAAAATAAAAGGAATAAAATAAGAAGAACATAAATTACAACTCAATTGAAGATGGAAGAACATCTGCCTCCTTAGATGACGTCTTCTCCTCTTGCTTGGCTTCTAATGGCTATTATTCTCTCTCTAAGTAACTCTCTAACCTAATCTAACAATGAGGATTGCTAGTTACAATTCTGTACTTGACACAATTAAACCCGCACACTAAATCCTATTACAGGAGGAGTATTTATAGTCTTCCTAAAGAGTAGTGGAGTAGTGGAAGTAGTAGGAATCGTGGGGTCCACCCATGACTTATCAGGAATGGTCCAAAAATAGCGTAGCTCTTCAGAAAAGTGTGTTCTTTTAGAAGGTCCATCAAGAAAACGCTTTATTCTAGAAGATCCATCAGAAAGGCCCAATTTAGGATAGTCCACGAATCGTGCGGCATGGCGGAGGCCGCAGGGTCTCCTGACTTAGCAGATTTTCTTGTATTTTCACTATTTCACATATTGTGCACTTCGTGTGAGGTGTTGCATGCTCCATGTAATGTTTTATTTTGATGTCCTTTTCAGAAATCGCCTAAATATGACATTTTTGCTCTATTTTTTGTCTAAATACGCAACTTTTTTCAAAACCTGCCAAAATGACTCAAAAACACATTTGCGGTAAATAAATCAGAAAAATATCTACTTTGTATTCACTTTTCGCTATTTTTTGAAAAAAAAAATAGTAATTTTTGCTATATGTTTTGGCGTCATCATTAATTCTACAAATCATTTCCAAGCCATAACATAACATTTTCAAACCGTTTTAAGGTATTCGCAGGACAGTATCCACAAGAGTAAAAAGTAACTATCAACGAGGGTATATTGACAAAAAGATATTTTTTCTATTAATGACGGGAGTATTCGCGAGGTATACCAACAGTATCCCTTGCGGATACTGTTTCATTATTGTAGTGTCTCTAAGTGTGTGGGTGTGTGAAATAATCATTTTAAATAATTAATATCCTACAATTTACTAAAGCATATGTTTTCTTAGATATTATGAGATGACATCGTCCCCGAGTGTTTGTCATTATTCTGGTTAAGTCTTAACTTACCAAAAGTAACTGTGCACACAGCACACTAGATAAGATGATCTCTTACGACATGCAACTAGCTAGAAATTGCATTCCGATATTCCTTTCTGACATATTTTTAATTAAAATTTTGATAGTCCCTATCAAGTTTTAAAAGAAATACATATTTTTAATTAGAGGGATGCTTCTATGGACATAAGGACCTATTTGTAAAATGAACATATTTTCATTTTCAAAGTTCAAACAGTCGATCCGACCGTTCAACATTATCTCCATATTAAAATGTATTTGGAAGACAAATTTTACATTATTTTGAATTTTTTTTACTATTTATTAAGTATTTTACAAAACTAGTCAAATTCAGACCATTGAATTTTGTACCCATCTTAATAAATAGTAAAAAAATTCAAAAAAATATAAATTTGACCTCCAAGTACATTTTAATATGTAGATAATGTTGAACGGTCGGATCGACTGTTTGAACTTTAAAAATGAAAATATGCTCATTTTACAAATAGATCCTTATGTCCATAGAAGAATTTGCCTTTTAATTAAGTAGCAATAAAAGTATGAAACGCAAAATTGAAAAGAGAACACAAATAATTAACAGTGCATAATTGACTAATATATATATATATATATATATATTACGGAACATACTGGAACATATTTTTAATTAGGGGGAATTTCACGTACCCCTTAAAAACTTTAAAATTACTTATTTTCCTCTCTAAACTTTGAAATCACGTATTTTTCTCTCTAAACTTCGAAAATCACAAATTTATCCATTTTATTGTCTTTTATATTAAAACTCATTCTAAAATTTTAAAAGCCCATCATACTCAAATTTGAATATGAAGGGTTCCTCTACCGTCCGATCCACACGCATCGCATTAAGATCTGTGCGCATCGCTTCAATATTCTTGTTGATCTAGCATGCACGGATCTTAAAGTAATTCTGATTCACACACATTGCATTAAGATCTATGCATGTCACTTCAATGTGCGTGTGTTCGCATCAAGATTTGTGTCGATCTTGCGCGCACAGATCTAAAAGCAGTTCGGATGGTAGATGAACTGTCCAGATTCAAATTTGAGTCTGATGGGTTTTATATGTTTTTAATAAAGGGTAAAATGGATATTTTATAAATTTAGAATGAGCTTTAATATAAAAGAAAATAAAATGGGTAAATTTGTGAGTATTTGAAGTTTAGAGAGGAAAATACGTAATTTCAAAATTTATAAGAGGCAATACGTAATTTTGAAGTTTTTGAGAGGTATACGTGAAATTCTCCCTTTTAATTAAGTCAGCATCTATGGGTGATTGCGGACTTAAACAAGTCTGTACACCGAGAAATAACGATTCTACTAATAAATACATGATAACCATTTACCGGATACCACGTGTCACTAGGTCCGGGCCTGGGTCCACACCGCTTTTTGGAAAGTGGGGATACACGATTAATTTGTGTTTTATTCAATTTTTTTTATGTTTCCTAACCAATTTCCGAATAAAATATAAAAAAATATATAATACGTTTTATTTACGAATAAAATGCGAACTTTTTTTTGGAGTTTTTTTTTTTTTTTTTTTTGCTTCGTTATTGTACGGAATCATTTCCGAATTATATCCGAATCATGAACTTTTCACCCCGCCGAACCAAATCCAAACTATTTGTTTGTCACTATGCTTGGTACAAGATAGTTACCGCAAAAAAATCTCATTTTTTTTATATTTTTAACAATTAATTTTAGCAGTGTAGGAAATTTTAGTATTTAAAAATATGAACCATTTTTCAATACATAAAGCACATTGCAATTTGAGAAAATCATTCCGGTAAATTTAGTACTTTCAATTATTTTTAAACGGAGAAATTATATATAGTTGGTACACTTATTAGAAATATTATTATGTAGTAACATTTGGCTAATAATTAATATTTTGATTAAAATATCATGAAAAATATATACCACACTATCAAATTAAGAGAAATAATTTTTGATGTATATGCGCATTTCATTACCTAATTACTCTTACCAACGGTTCACATTTATTCACATTTGACAAAATATATGATTATATATCATGTCCGATAAGATTCAATAAAAATTTATATAGCGATAAAATAAAATAAAAATAAGTGGAATCACTATCAAGATATAAAATAAAATAAATAAATTATAATTAAGTTATCCTGGATTGAAATATCTCTATGATTAAAATTGAGGATTTATTTGATCAATTAATTATGTGTGAAATTTTTAGTCAATTGGAATACTTTACTTACTTCAAGCTCATGACAAAGATACATTAAATATCATTTAATGTGGGAGGTCATGAATTCAAAATTCACATAAAGAATTTTTTGTTATAGTAATAACAGAAGTTTAAAAAAGAATGTTGAATGGCTTGACCTCCAATCTGTTCATTAAAAAATATATATCAAATTTTTCATCTACATATTAGAAATATTAGAAATGACATTTAAGTAAAAAATAGCTAGACAACTGATTAAAAAAAAACTGAATTAGAGAAAATTTAATTTGGTCAATGGAGCAATGATAACAAGAGACTATTGAATCATTAATGGCCGAATAAGAAGTATTAGAAGGTAATAATTTTTCTTGTTTTAGATTTTAAAAAATTCATATTTTTTTTGTACAAGATTCACTTCTTTTTTTGTCTTGAACCTGCATTAATTGTAAAATAAAAATGATGAATTATTGTACCGAATCAGAGATATCCCAAATGAAAATTAAAAAAATACAAATTGAAAAAGTGTAATTATTGGAAATTGAGAAAGCAATAAAATTGGTAGTATAACCACTATTTTATTTTAAAAAAAAGTTGATGAGAAATTTGTTAGTTCTATAATTTTAGTACACAATATATTAGGGTAATTATATCTTCCCCCATCTATCCATCCCCCATTTCATCCCCCAACTAACTAACTACATTTTCTAACTATAATTCAAAATTCTAACTACCTAATGGCCCTACAAATTAATTATCTAATTTTCTCCATTTATTTCTTTCCTCTTTCTCCCTCCCTCTCTCACCTCTCCCACCTCTCCCTCTCCACCTCCGCCTCCACCTCCGCCCGCCTCTCCCACCTCTCCATCTGCGCCTCCGCCCGCCACTCCCACCTCTCCCTCTCGGCCTCCCTCTCCCACCTCCACCTCCGTCTCTCACCTCCGTCTCCCACCTCCCACCTCCGCCTCCTCTCTCTCCCACCTCCGCCTCCGCCGGAGTAGATCCATCACTATCGACCGCCGGGTCAGATCCGCCTCCGCCGGGTCAGATCCGAGTTATTTACAAAGAACAAAGCTTCATTAATGGTGAATTAGAACAGTGCGTACTAAGTACATATGGATGAATACTTAATGTTTTAGAGATGAATGCTTCAACGTTTATGGATGAATACTTAATATCTTAGGCATAAATACTTTAACTTATATGTATGAATACTTGATATCTTATGGATGAATGCTTTTTATTTGTTTGGTATGCACATATGTTTGTAATACTCTCGGTACATTAACTATTTACACTTACACGATGATGATGAATACTTGCTTAATGCGGGATGAATACTTGCATGACGAGGTGTGGATACTTGTGCAACGGACAACTCGAAAGTATGTCATCACGGATCTCATTTGAAAGAGAAAATTGTGTAGAAGACATTTGTGGTTTTAGATTTGCAAAATTTCTCACAGATCGTCAGAAATATTGGTTAGATTGAACGGAGAAAAAAAAACCATCTCTAAAAACGTGTAATATTCTTGGTACATTAACTATTTACACTTACACGATGAGGATGAATACTTGCTTAATGCGGGATGAATACTTGCATGACGAGGTGTGAATACTTGTGCAACGGACAACTCGAAAGTATGTCATCATGGATCTCATTTGAAAGAGAAAATTATTTAGAAGACATTCGTGGTTTTATATTTGCAAAATTCCTCACAGATCGTCAGAAATATTGGTTAGATTGAACGGAGAAAAAAAAACCCATCTCTAAAAACGTGTAAAAGATGAGTGATTGATGTGTCCAAGTATGCTTCTATTGTAAAGATGAATATATTTATATAGATGGATGAATGCTAGTTGTGTTACAGATGAATATTTTTTTGCAAATTTCTAAAATGAGCTGAAGGTAGTTAGAAGTCCCCCACTTAATTAATGCGCTGACGGTTATGCGATCCCCCACTTAATTAATGCTCTGACAGTTGTGCGGTCCCCCACACATTTTGTTTGTCCCCTACTTTCTTGTTGTAATATATCCAAATATGTTTCTATTGCAAATGTGAATACCTTCATATAGATGGATGAATACTAGTTGTGCTACATATGAATACTTCTGCAAATTTCTAAAATATACTGACAGTTATAAATTCTAACTAACTAACTACCTTAATTAATGCAACTGATGGGGGATAAAACGGGTGATTGTTCACGGGGGAGAGCTAGGCGGACCCAATATATTATTAGATTAAAAATTCTGAGATGGTATATTAAATCAATATGATAAGATAGATGGGCATGATGCAAAAATAAAATATTGACGGATGAAACATATCTGCAAATTAAGCTATATAAAAATGAGGAAATTTTTTGGTCTGATATCATTATGTGAATCCGGCTAATATGCTACACGTAGCATAGAGAGCCTCTGTGCTACGGCTCAATATTTGAATTTTCAAATTTCTAACGGTTAATCTGAACCATTCAATATGATCTCCATATGAATATGTACTTGCAAACCAAATTTTATATTTTTTTAAATATTTTTACTATTTTTTTAAATAGATAGAAAATAACTGATTTGAAAATTATGTACCATTCAGATCAAGTGATTTTCTACCTATCTAAAAAGATAGTAAAAAATTCTAAAAAATGTAAAATTTGATTTGCAAGTACATATTTTATGGAAATCATGTTGAACGGTTCGGATCGACTGTTAAAATTTTAAAAACTCAAATATTAAGCCGTAGCACGGAGGCCTTCCCGTAGCCAATTCCTCATTATGTAGTCTGAAATAGAAGGGATATCTACAGTTTGGAATAAATGGAGAGGTTCAGAGGTCTGATATTGGAATTGTTTCCGGAAGCGGAGAGATGGTGGGCCCAAACTTTAATCGAATTTGTCAAGTTAGTTGGGTTATCGGACCATCCCAACAACTCCGACCCTTGAAAAGAAAGATAATAACTTATTATATTAGGGTTGGATTTTTTACAAAGCACCTCCATTTTGCATGAAAATTGATTTACAAATAAATTATATTGAATTATTGATTCTATATATTCTCTCCAACACCGGAAGTTCAAAATTTCTTCCTTTCCTAGACAGAATCTGCCTGACAATAGGAGACAAGATTTATTTTTGTTTTGTTTTTAATTGGACGATTTTCTAGAGGTTCTCTATTTTAGCCAATACTTTTCTTTATTTTGAGTGAAGTGTGCATTCAGTTAAATTCATTTGGCAGCATTAATATTTGAAAGACAAATTAAATCAATTATACCAGGGAATTTTGGAACAATTATAGGTTTCTTTTTTTAGCAAGTGATAATTAAAAATCAAAGAGATGGGGCGGTAGTACAGTTGACTAGAAGAAAAAAATGTAGGACTGTTCACGATTATTTAAAGATTGAGAGTTTGAGCTCTGCTCACGACTTCGTAGCCTCTGTAAAGATTTTCAAACAAAAAGATAATTAAAATTGAAGTTAATTATCAAAATAACCCACATTAGCAACATTTAATTTCAACTCAACAACCTCTTAACTCAGGAAAGTAAGAACATAATGAACTGTCTATATCAGATATGATTCTCAAGAAACAAATGTAGTTGCCAAATTACTCTTATATAATATTAAAATAAAACGATTTTTGAAAAGTAAACTGCCCAGCTAGAAATGACATCAAGTCAACGATTTTCTCTTTTCATTTGGTTGTCACTGTTTCCATTTGTACGTATCTTTTTTACAAATGGAACTTGGATCATAAAGAGTTGTCCAAACTTGCCCAAAGCTCACAATAGTACAACATGAGAATTGTGTAAGTATATAGTTTTCCAACTTAATAATAACTTCCATCATTTAATTAAGGTAAATTTCGCTAGAGGTCACTAAACTTTGTCCTTTGTCCGAATTGGTCACTCAATTTTGATTTGTCCCTCCATAGCCACTGAACTTTTATTTGTCCCAATCAAGTCACCCTATAACTTTTCCATCCAAAATATTAACGGAATATACTTTTCCGTTAGTATTTTGGACGGAATGAGCATATTCCGTTATAATTTTGGATGGAAAAGTTATAGGGTGACTTGATTGGGCAAAAAAAGTTCAGTGACTATGGAGGGACAAATCAAAGTTGAGTGACCAATTTAGACAAAGGACAAAGTTTAGTGACCTCTCAGCGAAATTTACCCTTTAATTAATTGATGTAAGTTAAAAAAAAGATATATATTATATATATATAGTTATCAATTGATTAATTTGTTGTAGTACTGTTATGCTCTGTCAGTTGTGGATACAATTGTACATCCAACAATCCTGGGGCTGGTTCAAGCATCTCTAAGAAGAAATCTCGAGATGGTGGTCAAGTACTGGAGGTTTGATACCATGGTGTGGCGAGTGATGAAATATCTGATGCTTGATACAGAGAATTGCAAAATTTTAGGAACTACCATATAATGAATGGTTATTGCATCATATATAGAACGTATAACGGAGGAACATATAGTTATAATGGGTGGGATTTGGGTGTTGTAGGATTGGAAGCTGCAGGACTTGACATTGTACATGTCGAGAAGAGTTTGTTGTGTTATACTAGATATGTTCAGAAATATATTTTGTATGGATACATGTTGTGTATTTTGTGTATGGATGTTGTACATGTATTTTGTGTATGCATGAATGCACGTTGCATATAATTATATATTTCTACTATATTAATGTTCATGAATGTTATGTACAATTAATATTTATTGAATTTGGGGATGGGTACATGTAAATATATGTTCCATTATTTTTGGAATTAGACAATTAATGTTGAATGATGAATCTTAATTAATTACGTGCATTGGTGCATGCAATTAATGTGTGTATATATTGTTCTGTTAATGATTATAACACAAAAAATATTAGGAGCAAGTTAATTTTTAGTTACTTTTCTTTTGAGTTGGTATATGTATGTATGTTATTAAATATTATCTCTTATTATAATTGCACCATATCTCTAAACTTAATTAATAATCCCTTTATAA
>JAJGRW010000815.1:813896-1119692 GCA_025461045.1 Carex parvula
CAATTGTATATATATATGCTGTAATTCTAATTAGAGGTTGAGTGCTATGTGCACCCCAAGAATGGATCTCCCACTGAGATGGTTTTGTTACAGATCTCCAATATAAATTTTACGAGACGGGCTTTAAGCAACAAATTTGGGCTTGTGGGCTTATTTATTAGTTTGATCTTTGAACTTTCAATTCATAATCTTTCTCGTGCTTTAAAGCTTTATTCCCAACTTATTTGAAGGGCCTCAATATTTTACAGGGTTGTAGTAAATGATCCAACATGTTTCTAATTAATTTGGGCCACAACTAATTTGGGCCGGGAGAAACAACTGACCCGGTTCCTCCATGGTTTTACTCATTTCGTTCCAAAAGTTCTTTTCGTTTCAAACCCGACAATTCAGATTTTGAAACAAAACATAAAACATGTTGAGCTAGTGGTGCAAACGGATCGGATAGTGGTAAAATCATATTCGTATCTGTTTTTATTTTACGGATACGAATACGGATCGGATATTAGACGAATACGTACGGATATGGATCGGATATCGGATATCCGTAGATATATACATAAATATTTTGTATAATATATATTAAATTATATGGTACATATCTACTATTCGGATACAGATACGGATCGGATATTTGACAGATACGTACGGATATGGATCAGATATCGGATATCCGTAGATATATACATAAATATTTTGTAATATATATTAAATTATATGATATATATCTACTATTCGGATACAGATAATTAAAATTTAAAATTATATCCGTATCCGTATCTGCACGGGATATTCAGATATCGGATATTCATATCTAATTTTCAGATACAGGTCAGAATACAGTCAGATACTATCCGATCCGTTTGCACACCTAGGTTGAGCAAGGTTTGTGGCATTTGGATGACTAAAAAATCATCGTGAAAGAGGATCGGATACCGAGTCGGATACCGAGCAGATAGTGCTAATATCGATTTTTATTTTTATTTTTCGGATATAATAAAGATCATATTCTAAAGATCATATTATATAATTATTGAAAAATATTAAAGTTTGTAATAGTTATCTAATTATAATAATGAATAATATAATTTTTTCATAATGTTTGTTAAACTATATGATATATATTTATTATTCAGATACATATAATTGAAACGGAAAATCTTATCCATATATATTTAACAAGGATATTTCTATATCGTATATCGGATATACATATTTAATTTATTGAATACATATTGAATTGGATTTTTTTTTTTCAAATACGGATCGGAAATTATCCACTCGGTTTTCACCCCTATAATTCAAGGCTTTATATATACAGACTGCTATGCAAAATAAAGCAAGAGGAAAATCTTAAATTAACACAGCAATATTAACATACTAGATGCCAAACCTCTATCCATCATTTGCAATTTGTCAAATTTGCATTTCCTTAGTCTCTGAAGTGATCTGCTTGCTTATATCATATCATGAATGCAAGCTAAATAAAAAAGGTGTTTTATAATATTATTTGTTTAGTTTAATTTTTATTGGTCTGTGAAAATTATAATTGATATTTTTCTTGTATTTTACAATAATGATAACTAATTAAACGTTAATAAAATAATTGATATTTTTCTTGTATTTTAAATTAAGTGCTGATGAAACTTGATCGTTAATTTTTGAAACCACACGATTGATAACAAATCAATTTTCAAATTGCATCAAATATAATACACAACTTATCTATATAATAGAAAAGATATATGTAATTTTAATTATTTTGATTTTCATAACCATTTTGATAAATTATATTGACTGGTTGTTAAAAAAACTTTTTGTCAATATAATTTATCAGAAAATATTTTGGTTATTTCTTTGTTGTTGTTACCTAATTTTTCAAATGTTTTTTTTTACTTTTCAATATTGTATGGAACAAGCAAATACTTCAATATAAATTCAAATCTTTCTTGTTCTAATTATTTACTATTAGTATATTTTTATTGAGTCCATATCCTCTGAGAGGTAACAGAACGTTCGATCAGAATCCAGATCAATACGGTTCAGGATGCCTCTTTAATATTTGTATGAATTCTGATCGGACGATCCGGATTAACTCAAAACAGATAGGATGGTCGGAATCAAAACTCAAAATTTGAGGTACCTTAGATCTAAACAAAAATATTTTGTTACTCAGTTGATATGAATTCCTTTTTATTTGCAACAATTACCAAAAGTATCTTAAATTTTTTTCTAAAATCGCATTTAGCTGAATTTGCCATGAACAAGAAAAACTAGGATCCACACCATGTAACATTATAGTAAATAAATTAATGCAATATGTAATTGTACAAATACTTGGCCTAGAAGATCCAACAATTTGGGATCCAAATCTGCTGAAATTTGAGATTGTGAACAGTAACTCTGAAATTTCTGAAATCCGGAATCCAACCGTCAAACTGTTTGGAGATGCGTGCACAGAAAACTAGCTATTTCGAAATACGTGTATAGAAAAAATTAGACAGCTGGATTTAGAATTTTTAGAGATTTCAAAAATATGTTTATAGATCTCGAATTTCAGCAAATTTAAATTCAACCATTTGGAGCACTGAAAAGTATACAAGGAAACATCCTTAAAGATTCTGCTAATAATAACCTACTATAATTTTCAAACGAAAAAGATACAGTCCTTAAACACAGATTACCCTTTACAACTGTCCTTTTAAAATCGTTGAAATCTCAAACCTTCTGATACGAAATAAACGGTCCAGATTCACCGATCTTTCCCATCAAGTTCCTGCGAAAAGCGGTAATGGGTTGGAGTTTCAAACGGCTAATTTTGACTCAATTAAATCGCCGAGTCGCTGATACCACGTGGCATGATCCGGTTCATTGTACCTCGCATAGACTCTGACAGACTCCATTGTGGACAAGTATCCTCTCCATTAACTGTAAAAGATTCCCTTCACTTTACGGTTTGAGATTAATTCTCAGCCGCTTCGAGATTTGGGCTGACGGAGGGGGCAGTATTATTGGGCTTTGAGATTCGTGCCAAGTTAAAAAGAACGGTCGAGATCAAGTAATTGTAAAAGATTCCCTATTACGGTACCGGGGAGGATCTGAATTCCTCCATTGTTCCTAACGCCGAAATTTCTCATAAGACTCCTCAGTCTAGTCGTCCCTGTAAATCAAATGGCGCCGAAACTTTGAACTCTTTATTTAATGGAAATCGACGAAGCCTCTTCTCCAAGCCCGACTCCTTCACGCGTTTCTCTCCCGTTGAGTACTCGCTGGACCAGCCGCCTGTCAAGCAGCTACAGCGAACCAAGCAAACCTTCATGCGTGGCTAGAAGAAAGCTCAGCTGGATCACGCTTCAAGGTCGTCTGATCGGTGTGGATGGAGCCACGTCAGCAAGAGCGGTGGGGCCGGGATTAAGCCGAGATGAAGCGGTGGCATGGGAGCTGTTTAGCCCTCTCCATAGAGTTCTTCTGGTCGCTCTTGTGGCCGCTGCTACAGCAAAATCGAGAGCTTCTCAGAAGATCAGAGAGCTTAAACGGTCGGTTGATCTGAGGGTATGCAATTCAAAACCTGAAATTTTTTTTTACACCTTTTCTGTAATCAATAGGCAAATCCTACTACCAATTTGTATTAGAATTAGATAGAACTGTTCAGGAATGAGTAGCGGAATACTCCCAGTGGAAGGGAATTTAAAAGTGAAAAGAACGAAAAAAGAAAAAAAAAAAAAAAAAAAAAGAAGATGCTTGGTACCGGAAAAAGAAGAATTTTGAACTTTTTAGATTTTTAAATGTTCTATTATTCTCTGCTACTTCAACTTTCAAATACCTCTGCAATGGACTTGTATCCTTGCAAATAAAAAATGCATATCTTTAGTTCAGTTCAATTGAGTGTCTATTCCAATCGAAATGAGTGTTCATTCTAATTTAAACAAGTGTGCATTGTGAAGATCTGAATAATGAGTTTGAAATTTTAAGAAAGCTGTGACAACTATGAAAATGCATGACAGTCGTCGACAACTATGTTCAATTAAAATGGCCGATTGATTTGGTAAAATCTCTAGGATAGGTGGAAATGTAAAAACTACATTACTTTGTTTCTTACAATAGCGCATTTGTGCCTATTAGATGCTTGTGATAATGACCTTAAGGTAAGGAGTTATAACTAAAATTTAAATTTCTGAAATTTCCTATGGGTATGTATGATCAAAGCTGTTCCAATGCTATATGCTTGATCTATTGACCTGCCTTCTCAATTTCCGCCTCAGGATAGAGCTTTGGAAGCCATGCAGCTGAAGCTTGATAGCTTGTGTGAAGAAATGAACTCCATTCAGGTTAACTTTTATAGTTCACTTTTTTTCTAAATATGTAATTTCCATTTGTTTGCAAATTGATTGAGTGTTCTTTTATTTGTTAATGTAGGATGCTGTTGGACCCAAGCTGGAAAAAACTGAGTTATTACATCATGATAACAGTCTGACAAATTTGGTGGAGCAGGAGGAGAGGCGCATGTCTGATCTGTCAGATTTTTGTTGGAGTGTTGCATCCTCTTTGACAATCAAGTTAGAAATTTACATGTTGTTACCTAATGATTGTTTTACTCTACATATTCTTGATTCTAATTTTATTTTGTTTTGAACACTACTCAGATGAGCTCCCTGGCGTCAGAACAAGAATTGTACAACCTTCAAAAGGAGTGCGAAGAGAAGGATGCAACTATCAAGGAATTGCTCTCAGCTGTTCAAGTATCCAAAATTGCTGATACAAAGGTATTTCTTGAATTTATTTCCTGTATGTGCATTCAATTGTCTAACAATTGTTTAATTAACTGAATTGTTGTTTTGTTCTGTAGAGAATTACCGAGCTCGAGCAGCTGGTTAAAAGGAAGAACATGGTAATCTCTAAATTGAAGAAAGACATGGAAGTTCTGGAACAGATGGTATATTAACCTTTCGTTGACTTTAAATTCTATCAATGAATCAGAATAGGAATTTCTCAACTGATCAAAACCAACACAGGTTGTTGATATAACAAGGTCAAGACGGACTTCTTCTGCTATCTCTTTGGATTCAACTGAAGAAGAAATTCCAGTCATGGTAAATAATATCTTGTTTGACATGAGCAGCTCGAGCTCCTCTTCAGAGTCTGAGTCTCCTTTTGCTTCAGAAGAACATCTTTTAGGTCCTGTTGGTTTTGCACCTAGCCAAGAACCAGTGACTTTAGCAAAGAAAAAATCGAGGCAAATGTTATTGAAGAAAATTGAACCATCAACTGAGAAGCACACAGAGAAAAAAACTGAAATCACAGGTGTAGTTAGGCCAAGGCCAATGGCTGCTTCTAGTGAAGGTTTCAAGAGAACTAGAAGGGGAACTCAGCATGAGCCTAAAAGCGTTGTCCAGAGAAGATGGGTTTAATTTAAGTAGTAGGAAAAAATATTAATGCTTCATATAAAGATAATTTACAGTTGGAACTTGGAAGTATGTATAAATTTTTTATCAGTATATTCGGCATTGCCAATCAGGCGCCTAAGTAGTCAAAAGCACCTAAGGATTAAATTGCTATTGAATTTAATTCATGAGGTTCTGTTGGGCAAATTTTTTTTAAAAGAAAATTAGAGGATTCTGCTATTTTTTTTTTTTTGAAATTCTTCGCAGAAGCTGCGAAGTCGTGAGGGGGAATCGAACTCTTGACTTTTGGATAACTCACGGTCTTAGGACTTTTTTCGTAACTAATTGGGATAATTGAACTCTCGACTTTTGAATAACCCACAGTCTTAGAGCTTTTTTCGTAACCAATTGGGCTATCTCTCCTTTCTCGATTCTGTTATTATCATAAGATGCTTTTTAGATGACATTATAAAACAATTTATATACTGGAACATAATAGCATCTCTGATCCAGCGGAAGTTTCAGAGTCGGACTATAAATAAAGATTGCCCGAATTTTTTATTAATATTAAAATACAAAATTTAACATTTTGCACTCAAATTTGAGAAATTTGAATTCTCCCGATTCAGAAAATAATTTCAATTCAGAAAATAATTTTTCGGACTCAGGTCTTCTTTCTAGAGAATTATTCTTCGAATTCAGGAATGCCTCAGTTAACGTGGATCCGAATAATAATTCTCTGGAAAGAGGATTTCGTCTATATATTGCTCTTTCCGTAGCCCCTACTCTCACAACTCACAAATTCACATTTTTAGTTTTTCTCTCTTATTTGTCTGTTAGTCTGATCGAGCGACTCTTCGATTCAGGTATTTTTAATTTATTGTAATTTAATATTTTATTAAATAAATTAGTTTAGAATAATAAAATAGTTTAGAAATTGGTTTAGAAATAATTAAATAGTTTATAAATTATTTATAATATTGTCCAAAATGGTTTAGAATAATGATCGAATAATTTAGAAAATTTCAAAATGGTTTAGAATAATAACTGAATAATTTAGAAAATTCTAAAATGGTTTAGAATAGTGACCGAATAATTTAGAAAATTCCAAATTAATTTAGAATAGTGACCAAATAATTTAGAATTTTATAGATTGGTTTAGAATAGTGACCGAATAATTTAGAATATTATCCAAAATGGTTTACAAAATTCCAAAATGTTTTAGAATAGTGACGGTTTAGAATAATGACTGAGTAATTTAGAAAATTTCAAAATAGTTTAGAACAGTGACCGAATAATTTAGAAGATTTCAAATTGATTTAGAATAGTGACCGATTAATTTAGAATATTGTCTAAAATAATTTAGAAAATTACAAAATGGCTTAGAAAATTGCAAATTGGTTTAGAATAGCGACCGAATAATTTAGAAAATTACATTTTCGATTAATGTCGCAGTATGGCAGACGAAAGACATGATCCAAAAGAGTCTGAACTGACCTCCAGTCAACTCCAATGTCAGCGTGACGAAGGACATGATCCAGTTTAGCCCGTTGTTGTGGATAGCTCACAACCATCATAGAGTGTGAGACTGTGAGGTATGCATTTACATATTTGCATCAACGCCTAATTCAGAAATCAAATCATATTGTAATCCCTAATTTTCCTAATGTAGTCTACGGCGATTTTAAACGTCAAGCACGCCAAGATGCATTGCAAGTACCACGACAAATACGCACCGTATCTCATTGAGTTGGGCTTGTACCATATCGTCCGGATGACTGAACATCGACTGCAATGCATCACTATTCATAGACTTATCGAGTGGTGGTGTCCTAAGACGAACACCTTTCGTCTTCCTTTCGAAAAGATGATCAGAGTCAAAATAATGATGATTTATGTAGGATTTTGGCTTAGGTTTTGCATATTTTCTCACACTTATGTTTAATTTATTAGAGAAAAAGGCTACTGTCACCCTTCTTTATGTTTTATTGCAGAAAACAGGTTTTGTGACTATTTTACACCAAATGGAGCTAGAATCGGGTCAATCGGATCAGCAACGCTTATCGACGAAGTCTCTGTTACGGTCCGTATTGTCTAATACGGATCAAGCCTAGCACAGACCAGGAGATAGCGTGAGAAGCACTAAAACCCTCAGCGACAAGGTCTTAATACAGACCGTATCACCTGATACGGACCGTAACCGAAGGCGTCCCTTGGGAAATAACTGCCGACAGCTGTATCCATATCAGTTTCTTAGCCCCTACTCAATCTCCAGACGTCCCTCCACTCATATATAAGGCCTCTGGGCAGAAGAATAACTTATCTTTGTAATTAGGATTAGATTTGATTAAAGTGAGAAGAGAGGAGTGCTTGTAACAATGCCGTTCGACGGCTAAGTTCTATTTCTTAGGGCTAGGCAGTAAACCTTGTTACTCTTGATGTTTTGATATATATATTTCTGTTGATTATGATTTTTTATTGTTGAATCGAAATACTTTTGTGATTTACTATCTCTTCATATAACTTCAATGATCTAGTTTAGTCCGTTAGGGTAGTGACAGTGCTTTAATGGTAAGAGAAACTATTTGTATGAATTAGCCTCGTTGAGATCTATTAGGTTTATGTGAAGAAAATCTTAGCAGGGAAACCATCACTAGTGGAAAAACACAAATCAGGATTGGTTATATTCGCACATCAGGATCGGACCTACAGCCGATCCTGTTCCAGCCGATACAAATAGTCAATCTAAACTGTATCGGTTAAAGAACCGATCCAGATACCAACCATCTGGATCGGTTATTTATTAATAACCGATCCTAATTCTAACTATCAAGATCGGTCGTTAAATTTTAGCCGATCCTAATTCTAACTTTCAAGAACGGACAATTATTCAACCGATCATGTTGTTGACTTACAAGATCGGTTAATTAAAATATCCGGCACTAATTCATAACTATTGGGATCGGAGTTTTAAATATCACCGACCCTGATTGGTTTTTTTATTATTATTTTTTTTTTTGTGAAACCAACATTTTGAATCTTGATATGATGCACTAATGATATCTATACAGTCTATTTAAATCCAAGAAGTGCAATGGTATATCTTGATAAACAGAAAGATGCCACGATGAAACTTAGTGACTGCATTTTTTTTTTAATTTATCAAAAGGAAACCTGGATAATCTTTTGAAACATGGTTATCAATTGTTCTACATAGCAAAAAGTGAACATTTACTAAATGACACCATAGCAAGACTGTTCAATGTCATGGACCCATTATTATAGAACAGATATAATAATTGCTTCTCTAGTTGATAATCCACTGAACAAGGCAACATTAGATCACACAACAATCACAACACCAGAATCTCATAATGTTTTTTACTACCTATTCATCATGGCATTATAAATGAGACGCAGTCTAACTACTGCCTTATTCTTCTTTCATCAAAAGATCTTCTGTGAAATTCTCACCTGAACTGTAATATGGTCTCTTCCTGTACTTTCATGTCGGGGCGCTTCTGGATCGCCTCTTTTTCTAGCTGAAGCTTTTCTGGAGCTGCTCCACCTCCTGCACAGCTTCACTAATTAATATTCTCTTGTTCTTGCTCGTTCACCAACCCCTACACAACAGTTCACAAAATTTATGTACTTTCATGCATGAGCCTTGAGGGTTACATTCAAGCATATTATATAGGGGACTTTCATGTTACATGTAAACCAAGCTAGTAATTTAGTAATTTTTTGCTCAAGTTTGAAATTGGGGTGCTATTTAACTACATAGAAAGAAAATAATGAAAACTGATATTAGCAAATGTTGAAACTACCCTTGATAATCTTGATTGTTAACAAGTTTATTTGTAAACATGTGATCTCTAGCTAATAAGAATGAATTTAATATACCTCTATGTTCATGCAAAATTTGTACAAGTAGCCAGCCAATAAATGATGATGCAATATTGCTTGCTATCATGTTTACTATTTTTTATCATTTTTGTTCTGATCTTGCAAGCAAAAACCTTTCGAATTAAGTTATTGTTCTTGGCAGCAAGATAAGATCACAAAATTCTGTGAATTGAGCACTAAATGAAATTGAAGAACTTAATTTGTACGTAACTGGATGCTTTCTCATAGAATCCTTATCTTCAACATTTGGAGCTTTAGGACCTACAATTATTTGCAATTATTTAAGATGAGTTATAATCAGATAACTTCAGATAGCTGATCCAAAACTATGACTAGTTTAAAAATAAAAACTCAAACAATTATAAACGAATTCCTTTATAGTTCATCAATAATTCTACAGAATTAGAGAAGAAACATAGTAAAAATGTCAACTAAGAATTTAATAAACGAATTAATAATTTACTAATTAAGAAAGCAAAATGGTATAACATAACACCATAAATCATGGTACCTCTTGCAAATACTAAGAATTAGCACTCAATTGTTTTCGGCGATTCGATGTTTTCGATTGTTTTCGGCGATTCAATTGTATGATCAACACACAAGGTGCACAACCACAGACCCAAAACCGCAAGAGATATAGACCAGAAAAACAGCAACAACCCAGCTCCAAAGGTCACCGTACCTGTACTGGTACGGTACCAGTACAAATCAGCAAGGAAAACCAGAATCCAGCAACAATCAACACCGTACCCGGCACGAAGGCCACAAGTCAAGTAGATTGGCACGAAGGCCGCAATCACAGAAAAAGGCACAAAGGCCACATAGGCAACAGCCAACAGCCATAAGGCAGAAAACCGAAATTAGTGAGTTTTAGGGTTACCCAGAGAAGAGTAAATCGCAAGAACCGACAGCAATACGTAATCGCCGAAAACAATCGAATCGCAACCGAGACTCACCAGCAAGCACCGAATCAGCTCTACCAACCGAGACTCACCAGACTCACCTGTAGGAAATCCTGGTTTTTCTAAATCTCGACCATTCAAAGTTTGAGTGCTGGTGTTTGAGATCGGCGGAGTTGAGCATGAGGAATGGCGTGGGAGAGACGACGTCGACAGTGGTGAAATGAGATCGGCGGAGGTGAGAGCGGCTATGCGGGCGAGAGGGAAATTGAGGAAAACCTAGCGGGATTTAGAAAAAAAAAAAAGCGGTGAAATGAGTGTGTTTCTGGCGGCTGGGTGAAATGAGCTCTAGATCGGCTTTAAAAGAACTGAACAACATCTAGGATTGGCTCAAACAATAACACCGATCCACCGGTCCTGATAAGATCTGCACTATCAAGATCGATTCATTATTAACGGCCGATCCTAATAAGTCGAAATCAAGATCGGACTTAGTAAACAACCGATCCTGATATGTCCTGGACTATCAGGAACGGTTGTTTATAAATAACCGTTCCTGATACCCACTTTCAAGATCGATCCATTCTATTTGTCCGATCCTAAAAGTATTAGTATCACATTTTTGAAAAATCCGATCCTGATGGGGCGATACTATTTGTACATATTCCACTAGTGCATAAACCATAACAACAAAACGCGAACCAAGTTCCATCACTTGCGTAAGGAAACTCGCAGTGATCTGTGTAGTAACTTGTGTATTTAAGAGATCAGTCATTTGCGTAAGAAAACTCGCAGTGTCCTATGTAGAATCTCAATGAAAGATCTGTCATTCTTGCGTAACATAAATCACAGTGACCTATGTGGTGTCTTTCATAAAACAACAACAGGAAATCAGACGTAACAGGAATATGTTATCAAGGCGGATTGAGTAGTAATGGTGTGCCGACACCCTAGGAATTCTCATCTCTATCTTTATTTTAATTACTTTTAATTGCTTCCTAATTTACATTGATCACAACAACATCTCTCAATTTTTATATTTCGTCTAGACTTTAGAAAGATGTGATTCGATCGCTCAAAACTCTGAACCAATATTCCCTGTGGATCGACCTCGAATATACTACTCGATAGGATTGTGCGCTTGCAGTCCGAACCGATAGCATTTCTGAGTTTATAAATATTAAAAGAAACATTGCTCTCTTTTGAGTGATTAAAAGATGACATGTATTAACTACATTAATTCAAATAAGATTGTTATTTTTAAAGTGTTAATGACATACTAACAAAAGAAATTGATTATGAAATTACAGTCACGTTGGATGACGTGAGTTGTTTGTGGGGTTTACCTATTAGTGGGGCTCCAGTGACGGGAGAGTCAGAATTGGCGGATGTGTGTGTCAAGCTCTATGATTTGTGAGGGATCCATGCAGATGAACAAAAGAGCTTTATGAAGAGTAGGGGGCTGAGGGAAGTAAGAAATATTCTGACTACTACATGCTGAAAGCTAAGATCCAGAAGCGGTTTCTTGAGCTCCCAATTGACACCAATGATCAAACGGTGAAGTGGGAAATTATTTTCTATTTATCAACTTATTCATTCCTTAACTTCACAAACTAGTGCGTCGTTGCGGCTCCGCCGCAACTGTTTTTTGACACATGTTGATGTACGTGGGTAACATTTTATTTCCCTTCTTATGCTTACTAATTACGTACATATATTCTCCTCGGAATCAGAATTGAAATTCGGCAAAATAAAAGTGTAAGCAAGTTCATAGAACCACTGTCACAATAGATTCTTCTTCATGATTCTCAAGTCAAACATGAACAAAGAGAATATATAACGAACAGTCAACATTTCACAAATCTTATTACTGCGATCTATATAAGGAATTCCATATCGTACAGATCATAACAATTAAGTAAACCCATTTTCAGCACTACAAATGATAAAGCAACTAACAAAAACAGACCCAACCCTTTAACCAAAACTGAACCAGATATATATCAAAATGACCCAATTCAAGTTGACTTGCAAGTAGATCTAAACAAAAGCAACTCAATTTGATCTGATGAATATCAGGAGATCAGAAAAAGAAGTAACCAAAGCTTTACGAATTATTGTGAGGGAGAGAGAGAGAAACAAAGCTGTAAGTAGCAAGAGAACACTGACAGCCTTCGGCAAACTTAAAAAAAGATGCAAGAGATCACACGAAAGACAAAAATTTGATGTTCCTTTATGTCAGCTTTCTGTTAGCCTTCAATTCATCCTCAACAGTTGGAGTTTCATGTAAAATTTGAAATTCTTGTCTGATAAACAATTTGTCAAACAATTGTTGAAATGGGTAAAATCAAATCCATAATGAAAACATCAATGAAAAAGAAAATAAAGAAAATTATTATCCTAATTCTTTTAAATTTGTTAGCATAGTATCATGCAAAAAAGACGAGGAAAAAATTAAAACAACATCTACTCATGGTTACATTGCACAATTTTTGCGAATATATTTTTTAGATTGATGTTAACAGATAAAACAACTGCAGGATTATCTAATAAACAGAGAATAGAATGTGACAAATCCATTGTACAAATTTTTAGCCATACCATTAAGTCAGGCTTCGTTCCTCACCCTCTCAATGCTATCAAAAGGAAATAAAAGCGAAAAAGAGACCAAGTTAGAAGCACATGTTTAAAAAGCAAGAAGCATTTCTTGGTCATAGTGATAGTCACTCGTGTCCTTAAAGAGTATGTCTCCAAGTCCATATGTGCCCCCAACGGAGGATATATGGAAATGCTTGAAATCTTAGAGAATTTGTGAAGGTGTCAAGTTAGTCTCACCTCCAAACCAACACTGCATAGGTGTGCCGGGTGCATCTGTCTCAAAATAACAATGACTGAAATTCAGTGTTGAAGCAAATGAATTCTTTGGATGTAAAACCTAAAAATAATTGCTGAAAAAATAGAAAGTATCATCAATATTATAGAAATTTATACATGAAAAGCAAAATTTTATGCCCCAAAAGTGCATCAGCACGTATGTCTACTTGTTATCAAGGACCACAAATACCCTTCTCAAGTTCCCACTTGTATGGTCCAATGTAATATAGAAATAGAGGGAAGTTCAAAGTAAAGCCCAGTCTAGGCTCAAATTGGGCCTTGGTTCAACTGGTCTACACTTTTAGACTCTGCATCTGTTGAAATATAGACAACAGCAACTACGCTGGAAATTTAGGGGTGGCAAAAACGCTCGTAACTCGTGACTCGATCGTGACTTGCACCTGATTCGCTCGCTAACATCTCGTTCGTTACTGGACCAAACTGTTAACGAACCAGCTCGCCACTATCTCGGTGCAGAATTAATGAGTTCAAGCTAGGGCATAGTTTGCTCGCCAGCTCGCGAGCTAGCTCGGCTAGGCATCCATTTGTGAATTTGTATGATTTTGTGTGTATTTTATACTATCTAGCTCGGTCCAGCTCAGTTCAGCTCGATCCAAAAAGTTTGTAGAATTTATTTTCTTCTTAAAACAAGATCCAACAAAACCCAGTGAGCCAGCTCGAGCTGGCTTGTCACGATTTTAAGTTAAGATTTTAGCTCGGATGCCCTAGGTCCAGCTCGCTCTACTGTAGCTCGATTCAGAATTAACAAACTGAGTTAGGGCCTACCTTGGACTGAGCCAGCTCGTTGCCACCCCTAGCTGGAATGCAACAAAAGTCAAAAACAGTTCTTTAATAGTTCCAATACGCTGATTACCAAAGTATGCGTCTCCATTTCGCTGAGTATCAAATCCAGCTATACACTTCCAATCGTGATTACAAGGATTCATTCTTCTCTCTTATTGGAATATACTATATATGCTCGTCTTTTTAAGTAATTTTATAATTTAAAATTTCGTAATTGACTCGAGCTCTCCTTCCCTCATTTCTAAACCTATATATGCAAGTTACAACTGGGCCTCGATCTTCTCCTTCCTCGGTCGGATAAAGACACCAATCAGCCGAGGAAACTTCTTAGAGCATTTACCTCTCTCCATTTTTTAATTCTAGGGAGGTGATTTATGCAGCTTTGATTATCTCTTGGTGCCTACCTTGATTCAGTGCATATCTATAGACCTCAAACTTGTAGATACTGCAGAGCTTTGATATGGATAAATCCCGGCCATCTGATGGACCAGTGGTGGCGATCGAGAGCATTGGCAGCGGTTCAAAGATCGAAGATTTTGGTCCAGAGAAGATGCAACCAGGAGATGTGATTGAGGAGATACGAATTAGCGGCTCCCCTCCGGTTAAGGCACCGTTCAAAGGAGGCAAGGCTGCATTGCAAAAGATACTCCATGCGGCATTTAAAAGAGGTGACACATCGGTTGTAGTGACGATAAGGCGGGGCCCAATCGGACCAGAGACGGAGCGAAAAGAGCTGCAGGCATGCCTTGTACTACAAGGAAAAAGGAACTACATTCTGCGGTCTGTTTATGACCCGAACCATGTTGTTGGATTTGTCGATCGAACCGAAAGTGAGTGCCTAGCATTGCAAGGTATATATGTTTGTTAGTTACAAATCTTATTAAGTTATTAATTATTGCTTCTTTTCTTTGCTTTGGATTTGTTTTTGAAGTTTATCAACTACCCTTTTGAAAAATTCTTCTACGCCTTCCCCTCTAAATTATCTGAAACAAAGTTGCCAGTATTAGTTTTTCACTGTAATACATTTAGTTTAGGCTTCTTAACACAAGAATATCAAAATTCAGTAATGCCAGTAATTTACTCCCTGATCCCCTTATATAGTAATTATAATTAAAATAATACCAAAAGATGCTATTTAATTTAAGGGTAATTGAAAAAAAAAAAGATGATCCACAGTATCCTTAAAATTAATAAAAGCTGCTTCAGACTTTTTTATAAAGTTAACAACTGGTGGCAGCATAACCATATATTTAGTAAATAAGTTATACAAGGAATTAATTTGACATTAGACACAGCTGTTTATTTTGCGTCTAATTAATTCTTTTGTTTTTTATCAGTAATGTGACAATGCCAAACCGAGAGCAATTAATTAGTAGTAGCATGATTGGTTTCATGCATTACAAGAACATTCACCTTTAATTTCCAAATGGTTGTCTCTCATTTGATTTCTTTTCTGCTGTTTGACCAATGTTAACCACATGTTCTGTGTTAGAATAAAAAGCGCTATAAATAAGCTCATTTGACCACCATTGTACATGTTAATCTTTTTAATTGGCTCAAATGTTATTGCAACTATATATATATATATATATATATATATATATATATATATATATATGGGATGAGCTAGGGTGAGACGTGGAGTAAAACAAGTTTGTACTCCACGCCATATTTTCATTTTGAAAATCCAAACAACCGATCCGAACCGTTCAACATGTTCTCTATATTGAAATGTGATTGGAAACCAAATTTTACATTTTTTGGATTTTTTTTACTATTTATTAAGCCACTTTGAAAATCGCTGATCCACTGTGAACAGTAAAAAACAGTAAATTTTCTGGACCACCGGATCAGCGATTTTCAAAGTGGCTTAATAAATAGTAAAAAAATTCAAAAAAATGTAAAATTTGGTCTCCAAGCACATATCAATATAGAGAACATGTTGAACGGTTCGGATCGGTTGTTTGGATTTTCAAAATGAAAATATAGTGCCATGGAGTACAAAATGGTTTTACTCCACGTCTCACCATAGCTCATCCCATATATATATATATAGAGTGTGGCTAAATTGCTGCTGGCAGCATTTTGGCTGAAATGCTGCCAGGGCTATATTTGATTATGTGATGTTCAAACAACAAATTCAAACCGTTAGATGTTCAATCTATATTAAAATCTACTTGGAGACCAAATTTTACATTTTTTTGAATTTTTTTACTATTTATTAAGCTGGATTGAAAACCGCTGTTTTCAATGCTGCAGAAATTTACTGAAAACAGCGGTTTTCAAACCAGCTTAATAAATAGTAAAAAAATTCAAAAAATAAAATAAAATTTGGTCTTCAAGTAGATTTTAATATAGATTGAACATCTAATGGTTTGGATTTGTTGTTTGAACATCACATAATCAAATATAGCCCTGGCAGCATTTCAGCCAAAATGCTGCCAGCAGCAATTTAGCCACACTCTATATATATATATGTGTGTGTGTGTGTGTGTGTGTGGTGTGTGTGTGTGTGTGTGTGTGTGTGTGTGTGTGTGTATGTGTGTGTGTGTGTGTGTGTGTGTGTGTGTGTGTGTGTGTGTGTGTGTGTGTGTGTGTGTGTGTGTGTGTATATATATATATATATATGAGGAGGGTTAAAATACACCCTCCCTTTTGTGCTCCTAACGTGCACCCTCCCTCATATCTTTATTTTCAAAGTTCAAAGAGTCGATTCGAACCTTCCAACGTGTTCTTCATATTAAAATGTGCTTGGAGACCAAATTTTACATTTTTTGGAAATTTTTTACTATTTTTTCAGAATTTTTGATTAAACTAAACAATAATAAAAAATTCAGCAAGGTGATGATTTTCAAAAATTCTGAAAAAATAGTAAATTTTTTTCAAAAAAATGTAAAATTTGGTCTCCAAGCACATTTTAATATGAAGAACACGTTGGAAGGTTCGAATCGACTATTTGAACTTTGAAAATGAAGATTTAAGAAGAGGGTGCACGTTAGGAGCACAAAAGGGAGGGTGCATTTTAACCCTCCTCATATATATATATATATATAGAGGAGGGTTCAAATGCCTCCATTTTTCATGCCTCCACCATGCCTCCATTTTTAAAAACTTTAATAACTCAAAATTTAAAACTTAAAAATCAAAATAAAACCATTGGATATGATCTAAATCATTTTATCTATACACGTGTAAAAAATTATGACATTTCAATTTTGTTTTGGTTGTCATCAAGAGCTTGTAAAAAAACATATAAATGTGGATAATTTCTAGATGTTGATTTTTCAACTTCTTGATTCACATAAAAACAAAATCAAAATGTAATAATTTTTTATGAGCACATAGATAAAATGATGTAGATCATATCCAACGTTTTATTTTGACTTTTAAGTTTTAAAATTTTGAGTTATTAAAGTTTTTAAAAATGGAGGCATGATGGAGGCATGAAAAATGGAGGCATTTGAACCCTCCTCATATATATATATATATATATATATAGGGGCTGGCTACTATGCTTATAACTCATTTTTGCGTTTCCAATGTTCAAATGGTCGATCCGACCGTTCATCTTGTTCTCCATATTAATATGTGCTTGGAGACTAAATTTTACATTTTTCTGAATTTTTTTACTATTTATTAAGCCACTTTGAAAATTGCTGATCTGGGTGAACAGTAAAAACAGTGTTTCCAAAATTCTGGACCATATGATCAGCAATTTTCAAAGTGGCTTAATAAATAGTAAAAAAAATTCAGAAAAATGTAAAATTTGGTCTCCAAGCACAAATTAATATGGAGAACAAGATGAACGGTCGGATCGACCATTTGAACATTGGAAACGCAAAAATACTTATTTAAGCATATGTGGGCATATGCTTATATAAGCATAATAGCCAAGCAATATATATATATATATATATATATATATATACAGGGGCGGATGCAGGATTTTCACCAGGGTAGGGCAAGAAATTATCGAATCGGGTTTAAATAGCTAATCGGGTTCAAACCCATTTTATACTAGAAATTATTAATGGAAAAGATTAATAATTCATGTACCAGTTATTAGTTTCTAATATCTAATAATTCAATATACCAATTAATTAGAGTTCTAAGATGTGATAATTCAATATTACTAAGCACAAATTCAATCTCTAATTAGAGAGAGAGGAGAGCTCTGAGAATTAGAGAGAGAGCAGCGCTATTTTTTTTTGTTTCTTCTTTCTGGATCAGTGACAGCGCACATATTATAATTATAATTTGTTGGGCTATCCATTTATTTTGTTGGACTATCTAAAATATTAGATTGTTGGGCTCACATCAAGGCTCAGGGTAGGGCAATCTTAATTTCTAGGGTAGGGCAAAGACCCAAAACTCGGTTCTTGCATACTAGTTTTGAATTTCCAGGGTAGGGCAGTTGCCCTACCCTGGGCTTAACTGGATCCGCCCCTGTATATATATATATATATATATATGTGCGTGTGTGTATATATATCCAGCAGTTATCAATTGTGATCTAGTTTTGAGAGCCAAATTCTCGAGATGCATGCAACCCATGATACCTCTTGTAAAAAGTAAACTATTTCTTTATTGTTGGATCATTGTGTCAGGAGATTCTAACATAGGATTTGCATTCAGCATCATGAGGTAACGAACTCAAGCTGTGGAACACATGCATGGAATATTCTATACAATATGCTTATAATATAATCTATAAGTTTTGTGAATATATATATATAGCTAGAGAGAGACGGATCAGGAAGGTGGGCTATAATGCTTTGAAGTAAAGTGTTTGGAGATCATCATATCTTCATTTTCAAAGCTCAAACATTTTATCTGAACTATTCAACATGATATCGGTATTAAAATGTGTTTGGAGATCAAATTTTACATTTTTTGAAAACTTTTTTACTAATTTGTTTAAAATCACTGTTTTGATATGGTAAAAATGTTCTTAAAAAGGTAATAATGTAATATTCGAACATTCTAAAAAAATAGTAATTTTATTTCCAAAAGAACCTTTGAGCAAATTTTTTTCTTAAAAACAGTGATTTTCAAGAAGAAGCATTCTCTGCCTTTTACTTAACTGACCCCACCTGCCGATATTTTTATAATACCTCCGAAAAAATAAAAATTATCAAATCTGCCCTCGATTCAAAATTTTTATTAAAAATACTCTAACCGCCCCATTGGGGGGCGGTCCACTTTTTTTCCCTAACCGCCCCACTGTGGGGCGGTCCACTATTTATAGCAGACCCCCCCCCCCCCCCCCCCCCCCCCCGCGCGTGGGGAGGTCCACTATTTTTTTTTTTTGTTAGAGAGACAATATGAATATCAAGATGCTGAATTGTAACGCTAAAAATTCGGATTTTTTTTTAAATATTTGTTAGATTACTTCTTTTAAGCATATTTATACTAAAATACGTTAAATTACTTGAAATTATGTTAAATTACGTTGAATTACACTAAAATTACTTTAAATTACGCTAAACTCTAAACCCTAAACCCTAAACTCTTATTTTGAACAATTTCTAAAACCCTAAACTCTAAAAATTACCGTACATTAAATGATTTACAATTTTCACATAACATATTTATAAAAATTAGTGATATTTGAAAGAAACCCTAAATCCTAAACTCTAATTTCTAAACCTAGTTTCCGATATTTTTATTAATAAATATACCCACGTTAGCTGGGTTTTTTGTTAGATTACTTCTTTTGATGTATAACTATCATATTTATACTAAAATACACTAAATTACTTGAAATTATGTTAAATTACGCTGAATTACACTAAATTTCATTAAATTACTCTAAATTACATTAAATTACGCTAAAATACGGTAAATACGCTAAATTACATATGAATAGGGACGATATCTTCACTGAAAAGACGAAAAACGACGACGAAACTTCAAACAGGCATAAAACGACGCTCGAGTGTCCGATTTCAGCAAATTATCACTTTTCCGAAAGCTTGCGAAAATACGCATGCGTCTGTGCTCGTAATGGTAGATTCCAAAATTCAGAATTGCCAAAAAACAAAGGGAAGAGCCTCAAAATTTGAGTTGAAGTTTTCGATTAAGATTTTCATTTCTATTATTCAATCCAAGTAGCTCAGTAAATTAGTTACATAATGAACTTGTAGAATACCAATTTTTACTATTTTTTATGATGAGTGAGGCTATGGTGCTATGCATAGCACGGATGGCTAGTGTACTACGGCTCAATATGGTACTTTTTAAAATTCTAACGGTCGATCCGAACCGTTCAATGTGATAACCATATGAATATGTACTTGCAAACTAAATTTTATATTTTTTCAAATTTTTTTACTATTTTTTTAAATAGGTAGAATTTTGATGGTCCAGAATTTTCAGAAAACACTAATTTTTCTACCTATCTAAAAAAATAGTAAAAAAATTCAAAAAAAATATAAAACTTAGTTTGCAAGTACATATTTATATGGATATCACATTGAACGGTTCGGATCGACCGTTAGAATTTTAAAAAGTACCATATTGAGCTGTAGTACACTAGTCATTGGTGCTATGCATAGCACCATAGCCTCACTCTTTTATGATTCATGAAAGATGACACAGAATCGGTCTACTTTAGCATAATTTTGCGTAGTTTAGCGTAATTTACCGTATTTCAGCATAATTAGCGAAGTTATTGTTATTTAGCATAATTTAAAGTAAGTTATTGTAATTCAACGTAATTTAACATAATTTCAAGTAATTTAGCGTAATTTAGTATAAATATGCTTAAAAGAAGTAATCTAACAAATATTTTAAAAAAAATCTGAATTTTTAGCGTTACAATTCAGCATCTTGATATTCATATTGTCTCTCTAAAAAAATAAAAAATAAAAAAATAGTAGACCGCCCGCCCGCTGGGCGGTCTACTATGGATTCTGGACCGCCCCAGGAGGGGGCGGTTAGGGCATTTTTAATAATAATTTTCCTTTGAGGGCAGATTTATTAATTTCTTTTTTTCGGGGGTATTAATAAAAATGCCGGCCCCACCTGTCTTAAAAGGACCTCCCAAATTATCCAAAAGAAGTTTTATACTTTTAGTTTATTTCACCTGGCTAGTAGTATCTTATAGGGAGAACCAATTAAACCATAGCAATCTCACCCCATTTTTAATAGTTTCAACAAATTGAATCTTGCATTGCTTTGACAATGATCAAATTGATCACTGTACATATAGCCTTCAACCATCAAACATGAATCCACTAATTTCCTTTACTACCTAACAATAAAAGGTTCCAGGAGCACAAGACTTGTATCTGAACTAACTAAAGCTCACGTCTTGAACGGGTTCGCCACATATCCATGGGAGAAGAAGATGAACAGCAAAACATTTCCAAATTACAATCACCCTGTAGGTGGCAGTTTTTTATCCATCCTTGTTTTACCAAAGGCACTTGATTCGACCTCGTCTCGTTACAACACTATAGAGGAGACCATGGGTCAGGCCCACTCTTGGCTCCTTTCCTCCCGCAAGTCCGGTGTGCCTATCGCCTTTGTCAATATCCAGACTGAAGCTCTCCTTACTAAGGTAGGCCAATAAATATATATATATATATTTTTTTTTAATTTCAATGGAAGTTTGATTTTAAGGGCATTCAGTAATTTCTCTTGTTTTTGTTTTGGATGGAACAAAAAGATATCAGGAGAAACGGCATCTGCAACTGTGAACTGCATAAATGATCTGTCAAACATAACAAACCTAAGTCTTTATGGGTTTGAAGATTATCATGGTGTAGATCTTGGAGTTGTGAAGGCTGTCCGGCTCTGGTACCGTGCAATCGGAGGAGAAGTTCCCATTGAAATTAAACTTAACCACAACGACACAAGGCTCGGATTTGCCGTTAGTCGTACCGATGAGGTTACTTCTATTCCTTTTTAGTAACAGATTATGTAAAACACATTTTAGTAACAGATTATGTAAAATACATTCAGATGCTTGTCTCTTTGTTTGAATATTTTCTATCATGATTGGAACAGTTTCTTTTTTACAAAGAAAAAACAGAGAAATCGGCCTACGGCCGTAGGGGTTTTGTTACATTTTTTTTTTTTTGCTTTTGAAGGAATAATATACACCTATATTAATTTTGGTTATATTTGTGTGCTCATTGGTGTTTTTGTAGGGTTTTGTTTATATTTCATCAGTAGAAGAGGATAATAAAGAAGATGAGCCCCCCTCGACAAGATGCGGTCTCAGAAACCTTTACAAGAAAGCCAAATCTGCATCACAATACCTAGTCATCTCCCGTATCGCCCACGAAAAGGTGCTCCCATGGATGGTATGTTCCAACGGCTCAATCCGTTGCTATGACACCATTTCTTTGAGCCAGAAGCTGCATCTGCACCGCAAGACCTTGCTTCCCTTCTCTATCCACGTACTCTTGTGGGACATGAACGTCAACGGTGGGGTCGATGGAAGGAGAACTGAGAGTGTGCCTGCCACATCAGCAGAGGAACCGGCAGAGTCTGTGCCGGAACCTCCTAGTAACGAACTTGAAGAAGAGGTCGGAAGTATGGAGAGGGAATCTATTGGTGATGTTTCCTTCAGGTTTGAAGATGTCGTCCTGCCTAGCAGCTGGGTTTAAAGGACTTCTCTGTAATTTTCTTTTCCTTAATTTCGGATAAAATTTGCGTAAATGACGATCTTACAGTAATAAAAGAACAAATGGTTTGAACAGAGTTTTACAATTTTAGTTGCCCTAGATCACAAGTTTACTATTTAAAAGAAGGAAAAAAAAAAAAACAAATGGTTGAGTCGCTTTTATTCATAGATTCCATATCTTCTGAGATAACAGAATATTTCTGTTCATATTCAGACCGAAGTGGAATGCATGGAACCCTTTGATACTGGTACAGATTCTGATTAGATGGTGATATACTGATATGTATAATTCCCTATTCATAGCGGCTCTACAGGGGGAGAGCTGCTACAAATATCCACATCAGTTAATATTTTCATTTTAGAGAATTTATTGGTCCAGGTAGTCAAGCCTTTCGGAATCGCATCGGCACACAATAAAATTACACAATTTGCAAATTAGACTCTCATTGTTTTTCACACCTATAATTTCCGCACAACTATAACAGCATTAAAAGTAAACAAAGAAATAAATTACAATTACCATAAACGAAGCACCAGTATAGCAATGCTACTTGTTAGAATGCCGAATTGCTCAAAAGAAAGTCATTAACGGTACATGCAAAGTACCCGGCATTTGAGAACTCTATCTTGCACATAGAACCCAGGCATAACCATGACCTTAACTCGGCCTGGTATCTGACCCCTCTGCCTCTCTAACACAATCTCCTCCATATACACCGGATCAAACCCTCTATCTTCCTCCACCCGCAATATAGCAAGCGGTGGGCTAAAAGAAAATGCCAATAAATGCAACAACCAAATGCACTTAGCAGCAACAAAAAAACATTGCAAAAGCTGTTCCGGCCATGGCCTAGACCAGCCAAGACATGAAACAATGCAACTCATTTTTTGGTCGCAAAATCTACTGAAATCTTCAGAGTAATATTTGGTACCTTTTCGCAAAACCTCATTCCAGCTAAGGTTTCGCAGTGCTACAAAGGAAGAGAATTTGTCGTGGCATTCTTTCTTTGGGTCAAGAAATTTAGGGCACCCATTCTTGCAATAACTACAGTTCTCAAAGTCCTGGTACAGGGATTGATTCAATACTGCCTCTAAGTGGTACAGCACGGATTTTGATACACAATTGTTGTTGCCGATTATGACCTGATAGGGCTGGAGAAGGGAGTTCAGTCTGTCCAACAAACCAAAGCCATCGGATTCTTCAGTCTGGTTGATCAGAGCCTTACACAACTGTTTCACTGACAAGCGGGCCTCTGACACCACTTGTAAGAAACCCTCTACCATTACTTCATGACTAACTGGTAAAAAATTATTATCTCTAGCAATGCTTATAGATTTAGTTCTTTTAGAAAGGTTTGACCGGTCAACCGCCTGGGCATTTTTTGAATTTACAGCTTGTTTTAGTGCCTTTTTTAATTCTTCACAATACGCCTCTAAACTGAAAAGCTTGTTTGTCAGTTCCCCAAGTGAACCTCTCATATCTGCCACCTCAGCAAGTGCTGCGTCTCTGCCTTGATTTGCTTCAACCAATTCCTTCTTTAATGATTCAAGTGAAATAACACCCCATTCATTCAATAAGTGCGACATGTTCTCTGACCCCGCAACAGTGTTTGGTGATGAGGCAGACCTTGCTTTTGACTTTTTCTTGTTGGTTTTATGAAACAGCCATGAAAGAATCTGTGTCTTATGTGGTTTTTTAATTGGTGCTTGAACTGACATTGGTTCTGTTAGGTCAGCTTTGTTAATGGTGGCGGGTTTACAAGTGTTGCAAGTGGTTACAGTTTTGAGATCACCAGAGCTTGTTCGACAGGAGGCGGCCTTGGGGACAAATTCAGGAGCACTTAGTGAAAGTGGGGTAAGAAGGTGGTTGGTGCAGTGGACCCGTTTCAGGAGGTGGTGCTCAATTGAGGCTGAGAAAAGATTTGGGGGTTCGCTGTTTGAAGAAGAGAGGTTGTTCAGGTTTTCATACTCTATGGAGGTTGATTCTTCATCCTGAGTTACGGTTTCATGTTCTCTTTCCCTATCGAGCCCAATACCGCTCCAGGTTTCTGATAAGCTCCGGTTCTCGGGACAAATCGAGTTGTTTCTCAGCAATGACTCCTCATAGCTCTAAAATTTAACATCATAGATAACAATAATAAATACAAAAACATTTTGTACTATCTAGTAGTTGCAAAAAGGTAACTAGATTTTTAATGATTAGAACAGTGAAAAACTTCCATTTACATCACTTCAGAAGAATAAATGGAGAAAAATGTAATTACTAGGATGCAAACTTAAAAGGAAAAAAAAAAGTCCTGGATTTATGTTATTCTGGTTGCGCAATTTAGTCATAGTAACCAAGTTAATGTTGCTGCTCAATTTTAAGTACTGAAAGGAGAGAATGGCCTCCTAAGATTAAAATTAAATGCCTAAATATAATAATTAATCAGTCTGTAAACAGAGAGATTCCATCTACACATGTTGTAAAATAAATCCCAACTACCTTAACAGAGAAAGTACCAAACAAAAAATCCAAATTGAAAAATACTAACCTAAACACCTATAATAAAGAAACACAACTAAATCCAATTACTACCAGTACCCCAATTAATTGGTCACTAAAGCCCCAATCTTGATCATTAATGCAATATTTCACTTCAGAAATCAACAAATCAAATCTATTCATAGCCACCAACTGGGTAAGATTCTCACTTTTCACTCGAATAAAACCCTCCTGGCTCTAAAAACAACTGTTAACATGTCGCTGGAATCAATGGCTGAACAAAAATCGAAGCACTTACAGGTGTGAAAACGGGGTAATCTTCAGCTGTGAACTGATTTGGGACTCTAGAGATAGAAGGAGAAGCACCAGCTTGAGGTAGTCTAATAAGGGGGCTACTACCGCTACTCCCTTGCAAGAGCGCCGCATGGAGAGCTCTTAACTCGATCGCTTTGGCAATGGCGGATTGAAGCTCTTGTCTTTGGACTCCAGCAAGCTGAGCCGAAGAAGCCATGGAGAAAGAGAAGCTATTTGATCAAAACCCAATGCTGGTCTGGTCATATCACTGAGAGAGAGAGGGAGAGAGAGAGAGAGAGAGAGAGAGAGAGAGAGAGGGGTATTGGGATTCTGAATATCTAAGGTTGGTTTGCGTTGTAATGAAGGAAAAGGAAGGTGGGGGACTGGGAGAGAGAGAGAGAGAGGTAAGACTGGATTTGCTTTAGCTTTATAGCTCTGTTTTTCTAAAAAGAATGTGCCAGAGTGAGGGATGAGCGACAAAAGCTACTTGTTTTCTCTATAAAAGTAAAGAGCATTACATTATCAATTATTCGGAATAAATGGTGTTGATTTATGCCCCTCGTTAACGGGTACTGCATCCATCATCCGGATTCCTTGAAGACCGTATAGAATACCATGTCGTGTGACAGGTTAAATATGAAACCATGACAACCATTCACCACATGCTGTATTGTACAATCGCTAGTGCAGCAAATCTAGGTTCACAGAATGTAGATTGGATCTCCTTCGCCCATTACAAGGGCCGTCAATGGAGTGGAAAAAACGTGCGGTGCGGTGCGGTGACTAACACGCTGTGATTTTTGTCTCGTGCCATGTTGTACCGTGATCAAGTTAATTTTTCATGTGCCGTGCTGTGCTGTGATCAAAATATCAAGAGGTGGTCACGGTACGCGAATAGTCACATCACTTGAGTCACGCCGTGCCTAAATATGTCGTGACCATACGTGACTCACGTAACCATTTAATCATAATTTATGTTAGTTTATTAAAGATTCACCATTAAATTAATATCTAATGGTCCTAATTATACGTAACTCGCGTGACTACGTGTCGTGCCGTGCCGTGACTAAATCTTTCACGTATCGTGCTGTGCCGTGCCGTGCAAAGTTTCAAAAAAAATAAGCACGGCATGCAAATAATCACGACACGTAACTGACACGCGTGCCGTGCTGTTCCCCGTGACGGAACCGGCTCCGCCGTGCCATTTTTCCACTCTAGCCGTCATTATAAAACAAACAAACAAGAACCGGGTTTAAGCGGACTAATTTGTTTTTGCTTTAGTTTTTCTAAACAGACCAATGCTCCATTTTTCTATGAACAGGGTGTTAGTATTACCTCTATTATGCCCTAATTTGTTATAAATTCTTATGATTCAAAGTTTAAAAATTCAATAAATAGATGAAACCATTAGTGATTTATGACATTTCTTCTATACATCGAAAAATATGAATATTTGATGTTGGTTTGATTGACATTAAGAACTTGTGAATATTTAATTATATTGATTTATTTTAAATCTTAATTTTCATCAAAGAAAAGTTAAAAGACATAATTTTTATATACATGCAGTTGAAAATTTATTATATTTTATTATATGAGTTCTAAAATCTTAGTTGTTAAAAGTTTGAAAAGGTAAAGACATAATAGAAGCATAAAAATAAAATAAAGAAAGTAATTATGTTTGTAATAATTATTGAAAGTCAATTATGTAATTAGCACGTCTGTTTAATCATACAAAGGCACATTGTTTGAGATTTATTATAAGGTACTTGAGACTTCATTAATTAAAGTTAATTACCGTTGTTTGAAGTAAGTATAATTGACCTTGGCAAATATGCCTATTGTAATGAATGGAAGATAAAGGTTAATAAATGAACATACCTGCATTAATTAATTAATTGATGTCGATACCATAATACAAAGAAAGACACAACAAAAGGGGTAAAGATTTTAACAGAGCAGTTTTGGCTTCATACAGCGCACGAACTATAGAATTAAAAAAGCGCTGCAGATGATTCGTGCGCTGCAGGAAGCCAAACTTACTCTGTTAAAATATTTACCCAACAAAAGTAAGACCTATTCAAATAAAATAAAAACAAGAAGAATCCCACTAAAAAGAAATTAGGAATGACTATACAATTAGAGGTGAAAACGGAGCGAATATTTTTTTTTTATTTTCCGGATACGAATACAGATCGGATATCAGCTGGATACATATACGGATACGGATCGGATCGGATATTTATTAAAATAATATTAAAAATATCAAAGTTTATAATATTTATCTAATTATAGAGGTGAATAACAATATTTTTTCATAATATATATTAAAATATATGATATATGAGGAGGGATCCACTTACAACAAATTTGAGTTACAACAAAGTTACAACAACCATTTTTTTCATTTTCAAAGTCCAAATCGTCGATCCAACCGTTCAACATGATCTCCACAATAAAATGTACTTGCAGATCAAATTTTATATTTTTTTGAATTTTTTTACTATTTATTAAGTATTTTACAAAAAATAGCCATACTTAGACCATTGAATTTTGTACCCATCTTAATAAATAGTAAAAAAATTCAAAAAAAAATATAAAATTTGATCTGCAAGTACATTTTATTTAGATGATCATGTTGAACGGTTTGGATCGACGATTTGGACTTTGAAAATGAAAAAAATGAATGTTGTAACTTTGTTGTAACTCAAATTTGTTGTAAGTGGATCCCTCCTCATGATATATATCTACTATTTAGATATGGATAATTGAAACGTCAAACCATATTAGTATTCATATCCACACGAATATTCGGATATCAGATATCCATATCTAATTTTTCGAATACAGATCGAATACGAATTGGATATTATCCATACCGTTTGTCCCCTACTATGAGAACAGTTTGGGTCCGATAGATTTCGGAACCATCCGATCCACTTTAAGATTTATACGCACGAATTTTAAAGCAGACCTGAAAGTTGCGGGCGCGAATCTTAAAACATATTGGACAATTATCAAACCCATCGAACTCACTTTGAATCCGATAAATATCGGATCCAAATTGGTTCCCCTACTGTACATACCTCAAGTAATTCTCTGCCCTATATAGCAAATCTAATATTTAATGAATAGACATTTCACTGACATAGTGCATTTCAGTCGCCTTCTTAATTTTTAATACACACTGTACTTTTGCGCTTGTATATATTAGAATAACCAACGCATTAGGTGCCTGGATTTTGTAATATTAGAGAAAATTACCAATTCACATGCAAGCCCAAGTATACACGGACAAATGCACCAGCAACATGACCAGTTGGTCCTGTTTGTTCTCTTCCTTTTTGTTTATTTTTTTTTTGCCCTTTTGACGAAGCCAAAGAGTCTATTGGTGCTACAGTTGGGAATGGGCAATTCACCCACAGAGAAAACAAAACAAACAGAATGTGCTTGGACATTTTCCATTATAAAATGTTTCGTGTCTCCAAGTTTATGCCTCCTATATATAGGTGTTTCCATATAAGTTAGGGGTGGGTAAAGAGACTAGAGCGGTGGAGCCCCTCACCCTTTCATTAATTTGATTGTCTCACCTTAGAATTTATTCATGTTAATTCAGCATCAATCAGTAGGGGTGAAAGCAGTATGGATAATATCCGAATTCGATCCGTATTTGGAAAATTAGATGTAGATATTCAATATTCGAATATCCGTGTGGATATGGTTACTGATATGTTTTTATGTTTCAATTATCTGTATTCGAATAGTGGATATATATCATGTATTTTAATGTATATTATGAAAAAATCTTGTTATTCACCATTAAAATTAGATAAATATTATGAACTTTAGTATTTTTTTAATATTATTTTAATAAATATCTGATCCGTATTCATATTCAGAAAATTAAAAAAGAAATATGAATATGATTTTGCCACTATCCGTTCCGTATTTGCTCCGTTTTCACCCCTATAAATAAGCATACGAGAAAATCTCTCAAAGGGATGAATGTAGTAAATATTAGAGAGAATTTTTATTTATAAAGAATATTATAAAATAATATAGAAAAAGAGAAAAGTACTTCCGTTTTTGGGTACATAAAGAGGATTGGTAGAATTTCTAACTATCCAAAGTTTGGATGGATAAGAATTGTATGGATTCAAATTTTTTTTTTTTATATAATAAACATTCATGAAACTTCTGTGGCAATCAAGGCAAAAAAATATGAAGGCAACTTTCTTTTAAGCCTCAAAGTTTGTCTGATGTACATAGGAAAATTAGACAAAAAAAAAATTGAATCAGAAAATTTTTTACCGGTTCAAAATTTGAATCGATAAAATTGCTACTATCCTTTTATGCATCGAAAATTGAAAGTACTCTGACTCTTTTCTCTCTCTCTCTCTCTCTATATATATATATATAGAGGAGGGATCTAGTTACAACAAAGTTACCATAACTATTTTCTACATTTTCAAAGTCCAAATCTTCGATCCAAATCGTGCAACATGATCTCCACAATAAAATGTGCTTGTAAATCAAATTTTACATTTTTTTTGAATTTTTTTACTATTTATTAAGTATTTTACAAAAACTAGTCAAATTCAGACCATTGAATTTTGTACCCATCTTAATAAATAGTAAAAAAAATTCAAAAAAATGTAAAATTTGATCTGGAAGCATATTTTATTGTGGAGATCATGTTGAACGGTTTAGATTGACGATTTGGACTTTGAAAATGTAGAAAATGATTGTGGTAACTTTGTTGTAACTCAAAAATGTGGTAACTAGATCCCTCCTCATATATATATATATATAGAGTGGCTAAGATCAAAGTGGTATGACCAAGGCCTTTGGTGCTACCAAGTCATTTTTGGATTTTCAAAGTCCAAACGGTCGATCTAAACCGTTAGATGTGATCTCTATATTGAAATCTGCTTGGAGACCAAATTTTACATTTTTTGGAATTTTTTTACTATTTTTTAAGCCACTTTGAAAATTGCTGATCACATGGTCCAGAATTTGGTTGCACTGTTTTTACTGTTCACCCGAATCTGCCATTTTCAAAGTGGCATAAAAAATAGTAAAAAAATTCCAAAAAATGTAAAATTTGGTCTCTAAGCATATTTTAATATAGATTGAACATCTAACGGTTTGAATCGACTATTTGAACTTTAAAATTGCAAAAACTAATTGGTAGCACCAAGGCCTTGGTCATACCACTTTGACCTTAGCCACTCTATATATATATATATATATATATATATATATATATAGGTTGTCTAAGATCAAAGTGGTATGAACTTGACCTTGGTGCTACCAATTAGTTTTTGTGATTTTAAAGTTACATAGTTGATTTGAAGTGCTCAACGTGTTCTCCATATTAAAATGTGTTTGGAGAACAAATTTTACATTTTTTTTTTTAATTTTCTTACTATTTTTTTATAGATTTTTGAAAATCACTGTTTTTCATAATAATAAATAAATAAATAAAATCTGAAAAGCAATGATTTTCAAAACCCAATAAAAAATAGTAAAAAAATTTAAAAAAATAAAATAAAATTTGGTCTTCAAGTATATTTTAATGTGAAGAACACGTTGAGCACTTCAAATCGACTATTTAAACTTTAAAAATCATAAAAACAAATTGGTAGTACCAAGACCTTAGTCATACCACTTTGATCTTAGCCAACCTCTATATATATAGACACATAAATACAACTAATTACACATTGGTTGATAATTGGTTTGGTTTAAATTGATGGGTATTAATTGTTTTGTCATCATACATACTTAACTAAATTGTATCAATCTTTAATACAATGACAAAATACAAAACCCAAGCCACGGGAACCTAATAATGCTCTGACAGATGAACCTACTCATAGCAAATTTTTGTTTTTTTTTCCCTTTGTACCGTTGGAATTAGATAAATTTTTCAACAAAAATATGGGGCCCGCTCACTGGTCTCGAGCGCAACAATGGTTGATCTATAGGATATTATGATATGGATTATGAATATTATTATGCCTTTGTAATCTCTAACGAAACACCTTTTTTGAAATGTGTTCCAGTTAGCTTAGTGCATTAATAGGAATTCGAGCCGAATATTCTTAGAATTTTTGTTGTTACTACGGAGATTAACACTTACGTGGATAATTTCTTCTATGCATTATTTTTTGCACATTTTTATGTGTATAAGAATGAAATGAAAATTTTGCAATCTCTTTCTGAACAAACAAATAATATAATCATATTTAGGGTCTGTTTGGTTGCCAATGTTCTCTGTTTCCGTGGGAAAAAGAAATTCACTCAGAGTGAATTTTTTTTTTCACACGTGCACATTGTTTCGGCCATTTAAATTGAACCCAAACCAAACCCATTTCCGTTCCCGTCTGACAGCCGAACAGACCCTTAGTGATTATATTTGGTCAGTTCACGAAGAGATTGTAATATTTTCATTCCATTCTTATACACATAAAAACGTGCAAAAAATAATGCACAGAAAAAATTATCCACGTAAGTGTTAATCTTTACAACATTATATGTAAAAAGTAAAAACAGTTCACGATTTGTATCAACCAAGTAGATTGATTCCATCTAAAAAGGCACTTGACTTGATCCAACTCTTTAGCTTTTATCTAACTATTTATTTAAAATGAAAAGAAGATCATGGTCCATGGTTAGACCCAAGGTTCTAAATAGCGTTTATAGCGTCGTAGCGGGAAGGCTAAAAAAAAAGCTATAGCGAATAGCGTCGCTATAGCGGAAGCTATTCCAAATAGCGTTTTTTTTTTTTACATTTCGTATATTCAATATTTGTACTAAATATCAACATTATCTAAAGTCTCATAGAACAATAAATAACACCAAAGTAATTCAGAAATTATAATATTCATATTGAACCAGTACAAAGTTCAAATTGCGGTTCAAAATATCCATAGTAATATCATAAACTATCGATTTTTCCTATTAAAAATATCTTAAGCATCATGATTCATGACATAATTTTTTTTTTCTATTCAAATTTTATTTTCGATTTGGACTTTTTTTCTATTCAAATTTCAATTTCTATTCCCAATTTCAAATTGATTTATCTGTAGCAAGTAGCAACAAATTCAATTTCGGTTTGAGATTTTTTTTATCTTTATTTAAAACCCATATAAATTGCTTTAAAAAAAAAAACTCATATTGTATAGCGCAAATAGCGCGAATAGCGGACCGCTATAGCGCTGTAGCGGTCGCTATAGCGGCCGTAGCGCAAATAGCGCATTTTGATGTCATAGCGTAGCGTTTGGGGTCCAAAAACGCTATAGCGGCGCTATTTAGAACACTGGTTAGACCTGTAGACTGTTTTTTTCAGGTTGGATTGTCCCTTTGTTACTCTTTGCAGAGATTCTTGGTCCTAAGAGCACGCCACTCTGTAACTGTAACAGTCATTGGTTTTTCTTTTCATGTAACAAACAAAAAATTGTCCCCACCAATCGACCCGCAACAGCGATTTCACAAAGGACGGAGGTTCTTTTGAGAACTGTTTGTTTTGCTTTCTGGCTGTAAATTGACTTTGAGCACTCGCTTTTTGCACGTTATTTGTTTGGAAATTTCACTCGGATTGATACTGATTTTTTCTTCCTTTTTCTCGGTTTTTGGGCTCTGGCCTCTTGGAGTCCAGCTGTAGTACAATTTACGTATACTCGCTATTTCACCATAGATTAAGCCCCGTTAGTCTTTTTAACTCTCTTTTAAATTTTTTAGTCAATTAATTCTTCTAAACACCCCTGTTCTTCAGCGAAGATTAAAATCACCTTATTTAACTTTATTTTGTTTGAATCTTAATTTTCTATCTTAGTCTTAAGACACTTTTATCTCTAAGGTTGAGTTTGGATGGGGCAAGAATAGAGCTAACCTTGGGTTAGCTCCACTATTCTTAACCTTGGGTGATCCAAACAACAATTAGAAAATTGAGTTAGCTCAAGAATATCTCTATTCTACTAACCCATAGAAATGGTGGGTTAGCAAGAATAGAGCTAGTGGGGTTAGTGATATTAATAAAAAAATAATTTTCATTCCCCTCAATTAGAGTTAGTCTAAATATTAAAAAAGTATTAAATAAAATATAATATTAGATTAGATTAGTGTTAAATAAAATAATAGTTTAAATATTAAATTTAATTTAATATTAATTAAATATTAGATTAGTTTAAATAAATATAATATCAAATTAGATTAATATTAAACAAAATGTTAGATTAAATATAATAAATATTAATTTAAAATTTTAATATAATATAATATTAGTTTAAATGTTAAGTGTTAAATGTAATATAATATTAGTTTAAATATTAAATGTAATATAATATTACTTTAAATATTAGATCAGTATTAAATAAAATATTAGTTTAAATGTAATATAATATTAATAAAATATTAAATGTAAAAATATTAGATTAGTTTAATCAATATTTTATTCATTCCCTCTATTGCTATTCCAAATATACAATCCAAATGACATTTTTACTAACCCGAATAGTCCAAAGTTAGCACTATTCTCAAACGACTCGGGTTAGCACTATTCTCAACCACTAACCCAAAAATCGCTATTCTTGTACTAATCCTTGCACGATCCAAACGTACCCTAAATTAAACTTCCTTAATTTCTATTTACAGACTAAGACAATCAAATATGAACTCCTTAACACAAATTAAGATTTAATCTTATTTGTATTGCCAAAGGGCTTCTAGTATTAACGCTAAACATAAACTGCTACAACATGTAAAGTGCACCCAAAATTCTAGACATAATGAAATATGGAGAGTAGGAATTCAATCAAAGCTTCGTAGAGACAATTTTTTTAGTTTTGACAGCGCAAATGTTGCGCATGGGAAAGACGAACTCTAGAAAGCAATAAGGAGGCCTTTAAATAAGTGCCTATGAAGGTACGTACTTTTTGGAGTCGCCTCTGCCATCTGCTTCCCCCCATCTCGTGCCGTCTCCCTCTACCAGCGACCCTCCTCTTCCCCGCCCCCGTCTCTCGCTCCCCTCCGAGGGAACGGGGTGATCCTCACCGACAGTCCTCTCCTCTTCCTCGCTACCTTCTCCACACCCTCCTACACCCTTTTCCACTCTCGTCTACCCCACTTTCTCTTCAAGAAACCCTAGCTACTAGCAAACGCTATCCGTTCCGTGCCCCCACCTCTGCACCTACCTGTCGGGAGAAGAGAAAGTTGATGATAATAGCCCTAGTTGTCATCTCTCTTGTCTATCGGCACCTTCTCGTCCTTCACCACTGTCGGGAGAATCAAGGAGTGTTGGTGGCAATAGCCCTAGTCGCCGGTCCTCCTCTCTCCTAGCACCCCCACACTGCGCCACTTCGCCTTCTCCGTTCGCAATTTAAAAAAAAAAAGATGTCTCTTTTCCTTTAGTCGCTAGCCAGCCAATGCTGAAGGTCGTCGGTGTCTACCACCAAAGGACATGGTTTGTTTATTTTGTTGTTTTAGTTGTTTGTGTTGTTAGATGTTGATGTTTAGATTGGATGTTTTTAGATGTTGATGTAGTTTGGATGATGTTTTGAATGTAGAATGATGGATGTAATTTTATGTTTTAATATATAAAAATTATACTTAGCAGCTACTGCCAAGGGTTTCAAAAAAAGGTACGTACTTTTCTCTGGTGAGGTTCAAAATGGATGTGTGTTATGTAACTCCTCTCAGATGGAAACGAGTCCACATCGTCTGCATTAACTCAAAAGGCCATCTTTTGAGTTAATACATCTCAGTCGTCTGACTTTAAATGAAGCCAATCCGACATTTGCCTATAAAGCAAGGAACCCTTTAATATTAGTGTCGATCTGGTTGGTACGGATCTTAAAGTTGATCGGATAGTATAGATGTATTTGTAGTCCCTAACGGCACTTAGAGGGAGTTTAAGGGGAGTCTCAAAGACTCTTAGATGTTTTTCGGTTATGCCCTCTAAACTAACAAGTCAAACAAGCGTGTGCAAGTAAAGTAAATAGTGTAGAGTTTAGAGACAATTGATATGCAAGATGATACCGGAGTTCGACGTAAAAAGCCTACGTCTCTGAGGTAGAGCAACCTCGTAGGCGCCCCTTTTCTATTACCCATAATGAAATGACACAACTCGTGACATGTGAGCCCAACAACGGTGGGAAGTTACGGCCTAACTCGTGTGCATGTTGAGTCTAAAAGCTCGAGCTGGAGAGTCCATTGGGATCGTCACACAGCTACAGATATATGTGAGCGGAAACGCTCTGGTTAATGTACTCATTTGCGCCCTACAAGCAGACCACACTAGCGGGGATGTAAAAGCTCTAGAACTAAATCCGTGACATTAACTCAACAATGGAAGCTATAAAGTGTTGCACAATAAATGCGTTTTCAAATGTGAGAGGCGGCTCGCTTAGCAAATCTGAAGTGATGATAACTCTTTATATAGTGGGAGGGTTCAGATTTGCTAGATCCATTCTAACGGGAAGAAACCCGTTAGGTTGGACGGTACGGATATTGAAGTTAGGGTTTTCGAATTCAAATTAATATTAACCGTTCTAAATGTTTATGCCCGTTTAGAACGGTTAGTACAATTTGTCCTATAAAACTTGATAAGCAATCATACAAATGTCATCCGTCTTGCATGAAATCAAATTGGAACTTTCTGACTTTTTTTTTAAAATTGGTTCCATAAACTTGTTTCGGTCAAGACGGATGCTCCAGAAATCAACAAGTCTCAAATATACTTTACTTAACTACTTGATTATTACACAAATCTATAGCTTCGTAAAGTCTTATTGACTTCTCAGGTTCATAAAAAAATATTGTAATTCAGCACTTCATGAACCTTGGTTCTTCATTATAAATCTTGAAATTAAAGCTCTGAATCTATCTTTGGTTCTTCATAATATATCTTGTAATTAAAGCTTTGAACCTGCAAACTCACTAAATCGTGTAAAATGTTAAATTCAATTAGTGTATATTTTGCAAATCTAGTCAAACAAATTATTAGAAGATTGCATACAACCAACAGTATTAACTCAAAAGATTCTTTTTTGAGTTAATGTAGAGGATACGAATTCGATGGAAATAAGGGACCACTTATTCTTGACTTGCTAGTATGCAGTCCGATTATAGATAGGTATGACTACAGAGCTCAACTTACCTCCGATATCAGGCACGGATACACAAGACTCATGGTGGAGATCAAGAAAGAGGATGGGGGGAGGGGGGTGAACATAGAAAGAGGTGGGACGTGACATAGGCAGATTGCACATGGGCATTGAGGAAAGAAATTGCCGAACCTTCTCACAGAGAAAACCAGAGCACATCCTAATCAATACAGCGACAATTAATGTACACAATTGGATGCTATTTATGTAGGGCGCCAAGATAACCGATTAGAGTAGAGAAACGAGGGGCCAACCTAGATAGGGTTCTGGCCTTTTTAATTTTAATAGTGGGCCTTTTTAGTAAGGTGAGTTGTAATAATATAGAGAAAAACAACTACCGCCAATAATCAAACTATTGTAAATACTTTTTTTTTTTATCAATATATCTTTTAGTGGGACTTTCCCGCTAAACCTGAAAAAAAAAAAAGCAATAATGAGGCCTAATAATGAGGCCTTTGAATGATGACTACGTTTGTACTTGCTAATCCTTTCACAATATCCAAATGTATGTCAACGAACACCGTAATTGTATCCGGTAAAAAACAGAAAAAATAAATGGTACTTGTAGGCATGGTTTGCTCCATCATTATACGGACTGAGATTTTGCAATAGGTCAAGGACCAGATTAGCCCGTATTAATTTATAACGAGTAGTAAACACAAGGCATATGACAAAAGCCAATTTCAAAAGATGTATCATCAACTGAATTGGACGAGAAAAAACTGAGCAATCAACATGTTTGAGACATGCTATATATAACAGCATAATCACTTGAATCAGCATAAAAAAATTATGTACAAACCTAACATAATCAGATTGATAAGACTTTCTGAAAGTTGGGGCAAAATTAAGTTTTCTTCATTCCCAGATTCCTATCAATCAGGCAATCAGCCAGTACCAAATCAATGAGCAAACTAGTTTAGCAAACTAAAGAAGGGTTTGTCTTTCTAATTATTGCTCAGGTGTAGCAGCACTCCACCAAAAGCTAACAGAGAAACTAGTAGAAAGAGATCTGACATAGTGCCACCATTTTCGAGGTATGTAAAGCATCTCTCCTTCATCTAATATGCAATCCATGAACTCCAGGTTCTCTATCTTTGGAAACGCTGCAGTGTCTATGTGATCAAGGTCTACCTACTCGAACACAGATAAAAGCGCATCAAATTGAGCCCGCAAAATGCATTAGTCAGTGTAATTTTGTTTAGGGAAAATTGGGTTCAGGCAAACTGTTTCAGGTTCAAGTTAGTAGTTCAAATCATTTCACTTTTCCAATTGTAAGTTGAGCCATTTTGCTACTGATTCAGGTTCAGGCAAGTTAAGTGTAGGTCATTTGGGATAAGCTGAGCATGTTTAGGACATTAAATTTACAAATTTCACAGATCAAGTTGGGCTAGGTTGAATCAGATTTGGATTCTGTTGGCTTAAAGTGTTGGCACATCAAAATTAACAAGTTGCTGTGTTTTGTTTTTGTGTGCGTCACCCACAATTATCCAGCACTAAAGCACCCTTGTCAATGCTACCATATGTTGAAGTAATTAAAAAAATATTAATAAATGTATTACTTGGCTGGTGTTGATAAGCATAGACTCATCATGTGGGTACAATTCGTCAGAAAGAGAAGCAGGATACAGTCTTATGTACTTTCTCCCAACAACCTGCTCATGCATAGAATAAGTTATCAGCATCCTCACAATTAGCATTAATCAAATTGAAGATCAGCAAATACACTACCTGTGCCAAGATGTTGTGGTGAGGATCATGATGCAATGGGGTAACAGTACCAACTGGGCCAAACCAAGCATTGAGGGGCTTGAGCACTCCACCTCCTGCATAGCAGTAATCTGGTACCAAAATGTCTTCCTTCAACTGCCTTATCTGTTGATAAGTGCACATAAATTATAGTATGTGAAAAAATTAGATCATCATATCCATCTGTTGATTGATTTTGTTAATTTTTGCCTTTTTATATAACAAAAAGCACTTTGCAAATAAACCTCAATTTTTTTTTTTCATTTTTATGTTTATAAACTATAATTTCTTGAATACTTGCAACTAGCTCCCATGTGTAAGATGGAAACACTGTAATTGATAATAGGATCATTTCCAACAGAAAATGTTGACAATTTTGATGCAATAAAATTTCCAAATCAAGTGAATAGTTCCATAATCATAAAAATAAGCAGTAGGTCAGTTGGTAGACACAAATAGGATACTATGGTACTGTGGTATATACTTAGTAATGCATCATAAGTTGTTAAAGCAAGCCCCTCGGAATAGCAAATTTACACCTAACATAAATGAGTGCTCCTTTTCTTTTTAGCAAAAAGCCCAGTGAACTGAAATCCAAACTAAGTTGAGCTAGCCAAATAGTGCTCAACTTTTGTATGGTCTAGTTACGTGGAAATCAAGGCAATTTAGTCAATCTTATCTGGACTCAACTGCTTTTGATTCTAAGGCTCTAATCGTATAATAACACAGAAGTCATATTACAACAATAAGCAGACAGCATAATTAAACAAAATTTTTGCTGTACCTGATCAAACAAGGGATGCTGAGCAAGATATGTTGTATTCTCGGGGTTGTGGGACCCAATTCTCTCAAGGAACTGTGAAAAGGTGATCAATTCTTGTTTCCATTCAGTGCACACATAGTTCTTCCCCACCTGAGCTACATTAAAAACCAAATAAATATTTCCTTTCAATTGTCTATTTCAAGCCAACTAAATATGTTGCATACTGTACAAGATGGCGACAAAAATATATATAAAAAAGAACGAGAATGCGGGTCACCTCGACAGGTACAGTCCGATCTCCAGCTATCTGTTTAAGGTAATTAATATCTTTCCATTTTGTGGACGCTGGCCAATGCTCCATGCACCCAGTTATTATCACTGGTATTTGACGCAAGAAATAGTCACTTATAAATGTCTCAAATGAGATCAACGCCCTTCTCTCTATACTTCTGCCAGAAAGAGACTTGCTCGGCAGAATTCGTAATGCCTGGAAAAATAATTACAACTCAACCTAACACAAAAGGTAATAAGAATAACATAGTGAAAACACAAAATAGAAGTTTTAGAAACCTCATGTCGGTCTTTATTTGTACACAAGCCCTCCTCCCACTGTGAGGCATCAGCATCACCATCAGATTCCACTCCAAATCCAGTAATAGCTGGCTCCTGGCCATTGGATGGAGTGGCAGCAGTGATCCTGTTGATGGCAGCATCCAGCTCACCTCGGAGGAGTGGACCACCCATGATAAGCCCCATGTCGAGGGTTCGCAGCGCCTCATGCCTTTCACCTCCAGATGATTTAATCTCTGCCATGTGGAGGCATGCCATTGCATATGCATCTCTCCATGCTGGCACCACCTTTTTAAATTTCAAATAGTATTATTGTTAAGCACATTAATCCTGACTTTGTCTGAACAATAGAGATGTACATACAGACATGCCATGCACATCACCTATATAAAGGAAAACAGGTTTAATTTTCAACAATCTGAATTTAACAGTTCTTAATGCATCATCCAAAGATACTCAAATTGGAAGAATTTGATTGCTAGACTATCTATATGTCCAACAATATGCATATAAATTTAATTTTTATTTCCAAGATTGTCAAGATTATCAAGATAAACATTGTGAAGTGATCCCTCCTCTAATGTCAAAGTCATGTCATTATGGCATATTATAAAATTTACCTGTTATTTTAACAATTCTCATGCAACATTCATTAATTAATTCCCTTACCTAACCTAACCTAGTATTTTCTTAAATATTTTAGGAAACTGTACTTTTATACTATGATCATTCATAATTTACTTTAAACACCGGGTAGAACTAGGGTGTTCTTAAGTTCACCAAGCCCCTTGGTGAACTCAAGTCTAAAACCCATCAAATTAGCTTCAAACGACGAATCCGAACCGTTAAAACCCGCCTACTTTATGAGTGATGCGTATACATGTAAAAATTTTATACTTTCGAATTAATTTAGTATAAAGTCAAGCGGTCAAAATTAGAAGGTTAATAAATTAATTTTCATGCATTCATTTTTTGACGTTTTTTGACCACTTGACTCTATGCAAAATTAATTTCAAATTTTAAAATTTTTGCATGTAAACGCATCACTCGTAAGATAGACGGGTTTCAACGGTTCGGATTCGTCGTTTGAAGCCGATCCGATGGGTTTTAGACTTGAGTTCACCAATCCGATGGGTTTTAGACTTGAGTTCACCAAGGACTTGGTGAACTCAAGATGTCCTTGGTGAACTCAAGAGCACCCTAGTTCTACCCTTAAACACCTATATTATAGGCATTTTATATAAGCCACCACTCCCCCTGGCAGGTTTAGGTATGCGAACTTGAATTAGGAACTAGTTGCAATGTTGCAAGATAAACCACCATCCTTTTCAGATGAACCATATTGGAAATAACGGACTAAAGAAGGCAAGAAACCTTCTTAAATGGCAAGAAAGAAGCCTTGCTAAAACGCATAAAAATATCTATTACCACGTTTTGGAGTTTGTAATCAGATCTCAACTCAAAGTCAATAGCAAATATGAAGCTACATAGCAAAGCAAGTGTTTAACACTTCATCACGAAGCTTTCCAACTGTACAATTAAAAAAAAGGAACTGAGTATTTCATCCAGATAAGGTTTAGTTAACAGGCAGTGAATTAGAGACCTCGTTCCAGGGACCGGAGTGGAGCTGCTCCCAGGCCATCTCACGCGCCGCCTCCGCTGCCCGGATGTCGCCGGCGGCAGCCTTCTCCACCGAGCTGACGAACGCGAAACCCCCCTCCTCTGTTATCTGCCTAAGTAGCGCCGCCCGCTTCGTTCCCTCCGCCTCCATCCGATCGCCGGCGCACCCTCTTTCGTCTCCCATCTGCGACTTTTTGAAGAGAGAGAGAGACTGAGAGTAGAAATATGACACCGCTTGGAAAAGTACCCGGAAGAAGATACTTTTTCCTCAAAAAGCGAATAGAGATATTTTGAGATATTAGTTGGGAGTTCAAACTCCAAAGGTATTATTATTCAAGGAATCACTAGCCTAGGCGTGTGGTTAGTGGTTACCTTCTCCTGTGCAAGATATTTTCAAGGGTGGGATCTATTGAAAATGACTTACTTCAATAATTATATTGAAATTTCAATGAGTGATGCTACGGTACTATGCATAGCACGGTTGGGACCGTGCTATGGCTTAATATTTGAGTTTTTAAAATTCTAACGGTCAATCAAAACTGTTCAACATGAATATAAAATGAATATGTACTTGCAAATCAAATTTTATATTTTTTCGAATTTGTTTACTATTTTTTTAGATAGGTAGAAAATCACTTGATCTGAAAATTCTGGACCATCCAAAAACAGTGATTTTCTACCTATCTAAAAAAATAGTAAAAAAATTCAAAAAAATGTAAAATTTAGTTTGCAAGTACATATTCATTTTATAATTATGTTGAACGGTTTAGATCGACCGTTAGAATTTTGAAAACTCAAATATTGAGCCGTAGTACGGACCCAATCCGTGCTATGCATAATACCGTAGCCTCACTCAATTTCAATAACTGTTCAAAATAATTTATAAGACATTTAATAATTACAATATAATTTATATATACTATATCTTTCATATATATTTAACTAAAAAATAAGAAGTTTGATGTGATTTTTTTGTTAATTGAATGACTTAAATTTAGTAAAAAAAATTAGATTTAACGACATGTAACAATAATCAAATTAAATTCAAATTACAATAAATTGATGCACAAATAATCTATAAGGCAACAAAGTATCAATATTTCTTTTAAGTTTTTGAATTGAGTTGAAAAAGTGCAGTCAAAATCGTCAAATTAAGCCATTGTTAATAGATTCTAACTTTATTTTTTAGTAAGAGCGGTTAGAATATATATAATGAAAAGATAAATATTTTTAAATTCTTGAACATATTTAAATAACATAACATTTTAACCTTTATAAAATTATTTTTACCCTTTCTATTAAGGAACCCATATTCTTTGTAGTACCGCACGTTGGGATCCTCAATCCAGTACCTATTTAGACTGAAGAAGTTCTCTTTAAGATTTGTGTCAGGTTTAAAGAATGGTCTGGATCTACTAATTCTAAAGAACAGTACCTCTGTAGTATCTAGAGAATACGATTCCCCTATTCTGCATCTTTTAGGTGCACTCAACACAAAAATGTGTTTTGAAGTAATAAGTGCTATTAAAAGTTAAAACAATGAATAGTACATTTTATGATATTATTTCATAATTTTTTTTTATTTGAATCATAAATTTGATCATGACTGTGCACTTCTCTTTTATTAAACTGTTTCCAAAGAGTAAAGTTTTCAAATATAAGTTTCTTTCCTTTTAAGGTTTAACTTGATTATTGCCTTATTGAAAGGGAGAGTGGGGTGGTAAGCGCACCGCGAGTGAAGGGACCACGTGGGGGAACAGCGGTGGACGTGGATCTGTTGATCTCCAAGTGGATACCCTTATCTCCAGAAACCGCAATCAGTTGAAGGGGCCCATATTTTCTGATTAGACTTCTCCATGAGCCCATATTAAGGCCGGCCCAAATTAGCTATTAAATCTTGTAGTTGGGCTCTTGACATGTTTTATAACGCCGTCAATATCAGATCAATTGTTTCAGACTTTGGCATTTCGGTCCTGAACAGTGGCGAATCTAAGAAATGAATTGGGCCGAGTGGGCTTTGATTCTTTATATCATTTAGCGTTTGTTTATTTTGGGCTAAACACTTAACATGAAGTTTTTACACAAATCTTACTAAAGTGCAAAATAAAACATCAATAGTACCTTGAAATGTTATAGCCAGTTGTGCATTAATTGCACTGAATTGTGCAAAAAAAAAAATAATGATATTAACGAAAGCTTTAAGTTTTCTTTAATTATGTTATAAAGAAATTGTCGTAAGCACAAAAAAGATGAAATCGTTGAAGAACAACAGGACGGAATTAAAAAAAAAATAAAAGAAATAGAATAAAAAAAGATATATAAAAAGGCGGGATTAAAGGTTGCCAATTTTTTTATCCGAATGGGTCAACCTGACTTGACCCGAATCTACTCGATGATTAAATGGGTCAGATACGGGTTGGATTGGATCGGGTTTGGTTGGACCTGACTTGACCAATTTAATTACTTGTGTTTTTTTTCGTTTTATCTACTGAATTTGAGTATAATTTGGTACAATGTTTGTGTTCAATATTTTTTGTGGGTTGTAAAACAGTTTTAGGAAATAATTGATTTTTTACATTTTGGTACAATATATATATATATATATATAGAGTATGGCTAATGTGCTTCCTCTAGAACTTCGGTCTCGTGCTTCCGGAGGCATATCTTAGTGTTTGATGTTCAAACAACAAATTCAAATCGTTAGATGTTCAATCTATATTAAAATGTACTTGGAGACCAAATTTTACATTTTTTGGAATTTTTTTACTGTTTATTAAGCCACTTTGAAAATTCCAGATCCGGGTGAACAGTAAAAACAGTCTGGACCATATGATCTGGAATTTTCAAAGTGGCTTAATAAATAGTAAAAAAATTCCAAAAAATGTAAAATTTGGTTTCCAAGTACATTTTTATATAGATTGAACATCTAACGGTTTGAATTTGTTGTTTGAACATCAAACACTAAGATATGCCCCCGGAAGCACGAGGCCGAAGTTCTAGAGGAAGCACATTAGCCATACTCTATATATATATATATATATATATATATATATATATATATATATATATATATATATATATATATATATATATATAGATGGGCTATGGTGCATTGCAATGTATAGCCCCTCTCGTGCATTGGACTCTAAATCGTTGGATTTGAAGTTCAAACAACCGATCCAAACTGTTCAATTTGATATCCATATTAAAATGTGCTTGGAGACCAAATTTTACATTTTTTTGAAATTGTTTGCTATTTTTTCAGAATTTTTAAAAATCACTGTTTTTCTATGGTTCAGAAATTTCTGAAAAATAACGATTTTAAAAAATTCTAAAAAAATAGTAAAAAAATTCCAAAAAATATAAAATTTGGTTTCCAAGCACATTTTAATATGGAGAACATGTTGAGTCATTTAGATCGACTGTTTGAACTTCAAATTCAACGGTTTACAGTCCAATGCACAAAAGGAGCTATACATTGCAATGCACCATAGCCCATCTCTCTCTCTCTCTCTCTCTCTATATATATATATAGAGTAAGGCTACGGTGCTTTGCAAAGTAAACCACCCCGTTTACTTCGGGCTACTTTTTGAATTTTGAAAATCCAAACAACTGATCTGAACCGTTCAACATGTTCTAAACATTGAAATGTGCTTGGAGACCAAATTTTACATTTTTTGGAATTTTTTTACTATTTATTAAGCCACTTTGAAAGTTTCTGATCTGGTGGTCCAGAAAATTTTACTGTTTTTTACTGTTTGCCGTCGGATCAGCGATTTTCAAAGTGGCTTAATAAATAGTAAAAAAATTCCAAAAAATGTAAAATTTGGTCTCCAAGCACATTTCAATGTTTAGAACATGTTGAACGGTTCAGATCAGTTGTTTGGATTTTCAAAATTCAAAAAGTAGCCCGAAGTAAACGGGGTGGTTTACTTTGCAAAGCACCGTAGCCTTACTCTATATATATATATATAGAGAGAGAGAGAGAGAGGAGAGAGAGAGATGTATTGACTCCTCTGTGCATTACAATCTAAACCGTTGGAATTATTCGTTTTAAAAAACGTGCAGATCAGTGATCAGATCAACTTCAAAATTTCGGAAATTTAATCCTCCAGCGACTTCAAGAACCTGACATCTCCAGTCCTCTCTCCCTCCCCTAACCCAATATTTCCGATATTCTAAAGAAAAAAACAAAAACCTAAATCGGGCCCAAAACAAAATAAAAATGGAAAGATACACTAGCTAGTGAAATTGCACTGCCCTTTGCACGAGTTGTGTAAGCTGTTACATTTAAATTCTAAAAAAAAATACTTTGATGGTCGCACAATAGTAACCAATTTGTACCATAGTTTTCACCTTATAAAAACAACAATAAGGCATGACAATAATTACTCAAAAAACAAAAAGGCATGACAATAGCAAATAAGCGACCTGCTTGTGAGGTATTATTTTGAAACAATAATACAATAATTCATTCGAAACCACTAAAACTTGCAAACAAATCAACAAATAAAAAAAAAACATAATATGATTTTACCAATGACAAGACACATATACAGAAAACAAAAGAAACCTCAATTACCCCTTCTCAAAACATGACATAATTTTTCACATAAAATTGCTAAAGATTACATCTTGTACAGAAAACATAATTTCTCACAATACCCTTTTACGTACACCAAATTTCTCACATTACACTTTTACATAATTTATCACATTATGCGGCCTGAGCAATTAATGATGTTGCTAATAGAGTTCGACTCTTCTTGAGTAGCTTCCACCAATGAATCCTGAAGAAACCATAATTCCAGTTTCTTTTAAAAATTGATTACATAAGCAATTTCCATCTTGCAAGTAATTTTGGGACAATGCTGGTCATTCCCTGTGCTTCTGCACTGATGTAGGAGAGATTTTCTCCGTGTCACTTAGTCACTGTGCAAGGCCAAAATCACATAGCTGAAACATAAAATTGGCAAACATTAAGATGCTACATATCAAAATCCAAAAGAAAAACTAAATCCTAAGCAGTTCAGATGCTACTATACTAAAAAGTCAAATTAGTGCTATATATTTGGGTATTTTTTTTTTCTTCGAAAATATGCAGAAATTTGTTCAAATTTTAAGAATAGCGAGAGGGAAGAAAGTCTGATGACCTTGAAACCTTGGCGCGAGGCTGACGGGAGAACCGGCATAGGGTCGGGGAGGAATCGCCGAGCACGCGCAATTTATTAGGTTTTGTATTTTCTATCTCTCTGAGAGAGATCTCAGAGATGTTGGAGAGAGAGAGGACTGGATGCTTCCAGTCAAGTCGCTGGAGGATTAAATTTCCGAAATTTTGAAGTTGATCTGATCACTGATCCGCACGTTTTTTAAAACCAATCCAACGGTTTAGATTGTAATGCACAGAGTAGTCAATACATTGCAATGTATAATAGCCCATCTCTCTCTCTCTCTCACTCTCTCTCTCTCTCTATATATATATGTTGAATAGTTTTTTTTTATCAATATATTTTTTAGTGGGACTTTCTCACTAAATTAACCTAAAAAAAAAAAATTTAAATGCTAAATATCAAAGTAAAATTGAGAGAGGGAGCGATGGAGGGGGAATAATCCCAATTTGAATGTTTTTGAAGAACCCACGTATGGAATGTAGTGCTATGATTTTTTTTTTTTTAATTCCAATTGGCTGTTTTTATCGAAGGGAAGATCTCATATAGTCGAGGGATGCTTAGTCATCCCATGATTTCAAAATTTTTAATCATGCACATTGAAATTTAATTTAATTTTTATTTTTTTGTAAAATTTTTATATAGTTCATCTCCCCTTCATGAAATGCTAAATGTATGCTTGTAACCTAGTGGTTAGAATTTCATTTAATGATTATGTAGACTTGAGTTCAAATTTCAATGACCACATATTATGTATTTTTCATTCAGCCCTCGTATCTAAATTTCTAATTCTGCCCCTACCTAATTAAAAATCTAAATCATTTATATCCTATATATTTAATTTTAGCCGTTAGGATAATCGATTAAAAGTCGACAGGAAAGTTAACGAAGATGTATATAATTAATTAAGGATTGATACCTAGGGAATGTATAATTTGCATGAGAACTTACACATTTGGTTGCAATTTTAAAATAGCTAGAATAGTAAAATTAACGTTTGTCTTATTGGAATAGCTTGTTCCAACTTTTTGTGAGAATAATTTGTTATAATAAGACAAACAAGTTTGATTTTCTATTCTAGCTATTCTAACCCAACCAAACAACGAACAACTTGTTCCGAATAACTTGTTCCGAATAACTTGTTCTCAAGAATATCCTATTCTCAATCCAACCAAACATACTCTAATTAGTACTTGCATTTAACTGAAGCATCTATATATACCGAGAGGTATGACGCAATTAAATATTGTTCATTCCTTAAACACCTTGCCATAATTGAAAAAACTCCATGCAAGGTCTTAATTTGCCACGTGGAGATCTAAACATTTAAAGAAACTAAGAAAAAATAAATGCAAAAGAAAGTGGCAAATTTCCATGATCTTTCCATAGCCTTCAAATCTCCTTACCACTGATCCCCAGCAGATATTACCCTCCTTTAATTTCCTCCATTACTGTCTTTCTAGTCAGAAACAAGCTACAGAAATATAGAGAAAAGGTATACCGTACACAACCATTCTGCATTTCTCTACTTTATGTACACATACACTTCTCCATATACTGCTTTAATGAATGAGCTTTGGATGAGATACAACTTTTTTTGTTTTTTCAACTTCTCCTTGCGTTCTTTTGCATGGTATATATAGTGGTTTATAAATAACTAGGTTACTCTTGCCTCGGTCTGGTAAGCCAGAGTGAGCTCAAAGCACGAAGTCGGTGGAAGTACTCGGCAATGGCTAAGAGGCAGCGTGCCATCTGACGGCTCGTCAAAAGCTGATGCAGCCGATGCAGAGTCTGGTGCCTCAGGTTATCTGCCTGTAAGCATAATTAAGCTTTTATTAGAAATTGGAATCTTACAAATACTTTTGTAATTCATGAATTTCAGAAATTTGACAGATAGATCTGCTTCTTCTCTATTTATTTTTTTATTTGTTACTTTTTACTTGTGAGGAATCACATATGAGCTTGTTAGCTTTTGGGTTTTGTAGGAAGAAAATGAAAGTGACAAACTTATATTTAAGTTGAGAGCACAGAAGTTAATTAATGCATGCAAGATTTATTGGATTAATGAGCTTAATTTTCTCCTGTGTTGGGCTTTTAATTAATGGGCCCACTTACTCAGGAGTCTTTGGATGGATGTTAAATTTGTCTTTGTGACTTCAAACTTCAAATTAATGTCCCAAGTTAAAAAATAATCTTATCAAAACAATTTTATTTGACATGAGGAACTAGCTAGGGATGTGTGGTTCATGTATGTAGACAGCATAGTTAATTAATTACTTGACAATATGAATTATGAACTGTTGTACATATAGGTAGACCTACCTCATATAGTAATTAATAGCCTAATATCTTATAGTTATACCCAAACAATATATTATAGTGAAACTTGCTTTCAGTTAATTAGCATATTCTATAGCAAATGTGCACTAAAACGCTATGTTGTCTCTGTGATGCTTTCCTCAGATTGCGACAGTGGATTTTTTAATAGTACTATATATACAAAGTAAACCCCAATTAGTTGATATTTTTTGTCAACTAATCCATATCCTAATTGTCTTCTTGTATTTGTTAAATCATATCTTGTGGGTCCCGTTGTTTTCAAATTAGGTGCACAGAGATATACTAGTTCCTCAACTACCAGAAGAATATATAATTTTTAATTATGAGATAACTAATCCATTGATAGGATTCTTTTTAGGTTTAATTAGTACTATATAATACGTCAATGTCAATGCATAGGTCCAACCATGCATAACACAATGAATACATGCAAATTTTTGGGGACCCATGTAGCTAGAGTTATTTGTTTAGACCATTTTTTGCTACATTATTCTTTTTCTTTTTTGTTAATCTTAGCTAGACCTAGTCAAATATGAATCATTAGCGTACAAGTAAAAAAAAATTTGAAGCTATTTGAATTAGAAATTACCAAAGTCTAGTCAAGGTTCTATTGTAAATAAATTTGAAGCTGTTATGCATAATAATGTCATTATATCAAGATGAAATATTTTAGGAGTAATATCAAAACTTTAACAGAACTCTTGTTGTCTTGATTATTTTCATGCACACAATAAGTTAAAGTTAAAACCAGGAGGAAGAGAGAGGAATAAAAAAAAAAAAAAAAATTTCTTACTTGTCTAACAAAGCCTTCTAGGTTAGCAAGCTTGTTCATGGCAATTGCCATCTGTCCCATATAGTTTGCCATGTTGGAAGGACAGCTCAATGCGTCGGATGCGATGGTGTCTGAAAGTGATTGGTTGAGGGCTTCGAGCCCTTGGCTGAGAGCTTCTTCCGTCTCTTGTGTCGATTGCTGCAACCCGCATACTGCTAGCAATTGTTGCTCTGTCAAGGGCTCCATGTGGTGTAACAACATCTGTCACATTAAGTAAAACTAATCTCTAGGTCACAGTATATATATCTTCTCAAAAATAATTTTTTTATTAAGATCCATGGCCTGTATATTGAAAACAGAAAAATATACATATATATATGTATATACTTAAAAGAGAATAGTACATCAAGCACATAAGTCACAGGAAAGTGATCTAGTATTTGTAAATGGACTAATTGCTTCGGTCTCTATGTTAAGTGGAAGCTAACGCTACTATTTAAAGTATTTGATGGCTTCATATTCCTACCTTTTATAAGGAAAAGAATAATAACTTGCCTATGTCAAGCATCTGTTATTAATAGCTTCACAAGTACTTAACTCTTCTAAATGATTACAGATAAACTTTTTTTTTTTTTTACCCTGGTTTGTTACTAATATAACTGTACAAGCAAGGAGTAATTAAGTATATATATTCAATAACATATATTGTATTATTGTCTATTATTTATCGATCGAGGTACCATATTCTATATGCATGTTTGAATTATACTTTTTTGCATGGCTTTTTTTATTTTGGTTAGCATGTCACTGTTGTTAGTTGTTGCTCTTCTGTTAGGATGGCCAATGAGGTAATTAATGACTACTATTACATAATCTTGCAGTGAGGTTATAATTTTCGTTTTTAATTTTAGCATTTTTCATTCTCATCTGAATCTTACCTGCATTGATCCTGAATTCCTGATGTTGTAGTAATTAAATAACTATGTGAAAGCATGAGAACTCAATAAAATATGTTTTGATTTAGTAATAGAGAACCCACTTAGTGTTAGGGTTTGAATAGAAGCAACTGAGTAAACCTTTACCTTTATAATGTCTGAAGGACGAAAACCGCCTAGCCACATGAAGCAACGCTCGGCAGGAGTCATCCAAATGCCAGAGATCAAATGAAAAACATCAGTTTTTGCGGCGAGACTTCTGATACCTGTCATCTCATCATAATGCGCCACACAGTTGGCCACAAACATTTGCAGCTCGTTGTCTGGGATATGCTGCTGCACCTGATATTAGTAACACCATTGATTTATTTATTCAGAAACTTATATTAGAACAGATTTATTGAAAAGATGATCATGTGGTCTTCTTCTTTTCAGACTTACTGCACTGCGTAGCTCGCACATCAGCCGGTGGTGCTCCTCTAGCCAACGTGCATACTCCATGTCGAACATGGCTGCTTCTAAATTAAATTAACAAAACTTATTCCTGATAATAGAAATGATATAGATGAGAGTAAGTACATTAATTTAAATGAACCAAGCTTTAGCATGGTTCATTTATTACCTGAGCTCATGCTGTCCAGGCCAACAGGAATGCCTTGTTCATTGACAAGGGCTCCACCACCGAAGCACATGCCCTATGTTGTATAAGTATCAAAGTAATTGAATTTTTAATTTGCTCTATAAAGTTCTCATAGCTTAATTTAAGAACTTAAAACATGCATTGGTGCAACTTAATTAGTACCTGATTTCTCACTCTCTGCAGCTCTTGTTCTAGCTGAGCTAGTTTTATCCTACTTGACTCCAGTTGTTGGATATAAGCCTTCAATGTAAAACAAAGAAATGAAACCATTTAAACAAATTATGTACATGTATATATGTGATTTTCATATTATGAACCTGGTTCATGATTATGAAGAAGAACATCATACCTTCTTCCTCAGCCTACTCTTCCTAGCCGCCTCTCTATTTTGTGCTAGTCTTCTTAATATCTGAAAAAGAAAACAAATGTCAGATATAAAAAACCATAAGGGTTCCAGGAATCTGGGGCCAAATTAATTAATATAACAAAGTCTAGCCCTACATGCAAATTACCTTTGGGTCTGTTGTCCTTGGGCCATCTGAGGTTGATAATCCCTTTTTAGTGTTTCCTTCTTTCTACATTCACAACAAAAGAGTTTAATTTAAGAGCCAACCTAGAGAGGGAGATATATCATGTGTGTGTGTGTGTGTGTGGAGAGAGAGAAGCTTACCTTAACAATTGCTTTGGCATCCTTCCCAGGCTCTGTTAAGGCATCAGTTCTAGGGTTAGCAAGCTCCATGGATGTTCCCTCTTGTGATCTTTTATTGGAACCACTAGTTATTGAATTTAGCATCCCAATCTCAACCTACAAGTACCAATATCAGAATATTGACTAGTCGGAGTTTAAGAAGGAAATAAATACAATCATAATATTTGCAATTATCTACCTTGTTCTGAGCTGGATGGAGATGCATAGGCTGAGAAGGGAAGATGTTCAATGTCTCTGCAATAAACATAAATTTTATTGGAGTTGTCTTGTCTAGCTACTTCTCTCTTTATGTAGTATAAAATAAAATACACAACCATTGTCCAGACAAAATCATTAGTACTTAAAACTAAATATCTCTGTGTGTATCTTCAGTCAGAAAGAGATAGAAGGGGAAAAGGAGCCAAAGAATTTTTGTTGGTTTTTCTGTTTATATCTTGAGTTTGTTTTTATTGAAACAGTGAGACTGAGATCTGGGGTCAAGGATTCAAGGAGAATAAAGAAGAAGAGAAAACGGGAAAGGAAAGAGGTGTCAGAAATCTACAAGGACACCATGCAGTCTCCATATTTTGAAAGGGAATCATGAGCAGTTTGTTAGGGGTCACAATCTACCTCAGAGAAAAATAAAACAGAAAAACCAAAAAGAAAAAAAATTGAAGAAACAAAACAAAGCTTGAAATCTTTTTCAAACGGATCGGCGAGAAATCTGGTCAAATATAGTACAGAGCGATCTGTTGGCAGCACAAAACAGGCTTTATTCTCTGAAGAAGAATCTCTCTCTCAGAGCAAAAATAGGCTCATGGACAAAGTAATCTTTTTGCATAGTCAGTTTGGTTTTGTATCAGAAAAGGGAAAAAAAAAAAAAAAAAACCTAAACCATTGATCTTTTCCAAGGGTGATTAGTAAAGAAGGTTAGTCAAGATATAATTAATTAAACTCACGCCTTTGCTCCTGAGAGGTGCTGTTCTGGCCATCTAAGTACATGTACAAAGCCTGGTCTAGCTCCGATCCCAGGTCGTAATTGCCTCCGCTCTCTTTACTCCTGTTATTACATGAAAAGTGAAAGCAAGTTATTAATCAGCGGTGTATAGTTTATGTTATTTGATTAAATGATCAAGGACATGTTAGGTTTTCATGGCAGGTATCAAGCCTATTTGAAGTATTGTTTAACAGAAATTTGGTATTTGAAGTCAAGAATCAAACTTTATTTATTATAAGCATTGCATGATTGTGGGATCATCAGTGCATGGTTATGGGTTAACAATTCTGGCTCGAATAAAAATTGAGATATAAATTAAGCATAAAATGATAAAATTAAAGTAACTAAAATTGTGGAAAGTTGTTCACTTGAATAAAAATTGGAGAGAGATATGATAGGATCAGTACATGAAGCTAGCATGCAAGGAAGAAGAGGAGGAAGATGAAGGGTTGTGATGCATCATCCCAAATGAAATCTGTTGCTCTTGCAGTGGTTGCTTTGCTCGATGGCTTGAACTCCCCATCCTCTCTCTCTCTCTCTCTTTCTTGAAACCTTGGTAGCAGCAGCTGCCAAGTACTCTCTCTCTTCCTACCTCTCTTTGTCTCTCTCTTTCTTCCTTTCTTGGTCCCTTTCTCTCTGTCGCTGTCTCTCTATCTCAGGCCCGCACAAAAGAGAAACCTCTTTTATTTCTTCTTTTCATGCCCCCCTCTCTCTCTCTTTCTTTCTCTCTCTAAAGATGGGACATTAAATGGAAGAAACCAACTTCAGTTTCATCACCGAGCCAAACGATATAAAAACAGCCGACTTTTTTCTTTGTTCTCTCTTTAATAATTCTTTTCTCCTATATATTTTTCTCTCCTGTTGTATTTTTCTAATTGTCACCGTGAAGAAGGAAGACTTTACAAAGGCATGCAAGAGGTACCGAGAGGGGCTTGTTTGATGCACAACTACAAGTTCAGGGAGCAGGTCAAAAAGTTGAATTATTTTCTTTCCCTCCATTTTAGATAACGGGAGAAGCCTTGATCCCTGGAAACTTACATGTTTCTGCGGTGAACAAAATGGAGAAGAAAGATGCATTATAAATGACTGTTTGACTGAGATGAAGGAGAGAGGAATTAAGCTTATACCGACGCAGCCAATTGAAAACATACATGATATGGTATAGGCGGTTCCGGACACATAATTACAGTTTCATATTTTTCAACTTTGACTAATTAAAATATTTAACGGAAACAATATAAGTATTAATCTCTATAAAAAGAATTACATTTTCGTACGTAAATAATGTCCTCGCATCTCTGTCTCCACACATAACTTTCATAATTAATTTGGGAGGATCGTCCTTGCACAATTTCTTTATATAATCTGTATCATTCCTGCACAATTTCTAAAGTATTAATACCTATGAATAAAAGTATTTATACATATGCATGGAAGTATTTATACCTATGCACGAAAGTATTTTAACGTAAATAATTGTCTCCCCAACCAAATCTCTCAAACTGTTCCCGCACCATAAATACATGTGGGGGACCACTCAAACTAAATGGGAGGACCATACACTTTTTTTTAAAATATCAATATTGCAATAACTATATAGAGGGGCCGCAATACTTAATATTTTTTTACATATGGCGCTGGATGACATCTGAAAGTATTAATCTCAAGTATTGAAAGTATTATATCTATGCACTGAAGTATTTATATGTTTGTACAAAGTTTAATCTTCAGGCGTTTGATCATATTAAGTTATACATCAAAGTATTAATATCTTATTTTGCAAGTATTGATACATATGCATTGAAGTATTTGTACCTATGAGGTCAACTTTTGTTATAGGAAGGTTGATGCGGGGATACGGGTCCCCACTATATATTTCATTAGAGGAATGTTGACGCGGGGACCATTGGGAGACTAGAAAAGGGAAATCATCATATTAATTACGCATGCAAGTATTCATATTTTACTTTACAAGTATTAATCTGTTATTTCTCAAATATTTATACCTGTGAGGTCAACTTTTGTTATATGAAGATTGACGCAGGAACAAGTGCAGAGACTGAAAAAGGGGACCATATAATTAGTGGAGACCATAATACAATCTTCTTTTACTGTAGCTGCAGAGACAGAGAAGGATAAATGCGCAGGGATGAATATAATTATTCTTAATTTTAAGGGACTACATAAACATTAATTTCTTTTTCCACTACGATTGGGAGCATTTATTTTTCTGATATAAATGGTCGTTACAAAAAAGCTTTTCTATTTGGCAACTGGATACACACCTACCATTTTTTTTTCATTTAAATTTTAATATTAAATATTTGTCCATTAATATTCCTTTGATCTACACCGTGCTGATGCATGTAAACTTTCAAAATAGCTAATTTATTCATAAAATTATCATAATATCCAATATCTCCACAAAACAATAACTTTCTTTCTTCTATCCTCATTAATTGATTTTATCTTTTATTTAGTTATTTTAAAAAATAAATTGACCACTATAAGTTTCTTCATCTTTTTACCCACTTCATTGTCACACTTCACACAGATGCTCACTGAGAATTGAATAAGAAAAACTAAGAAAAAAGAAACATGCATTGGTAATCCCCTTTGCTGCTTCCCATCTATTAAGGCCACCTGATCTCTTTCGTGCCCAATCTCCCAAGTTCTAGTGTTATGCAAACGGTCTGGTCCGGTTCAAAACTCTCTGTCCGGATTAGACGGTTCAAATTTAAAGGGGATGGTCCAAACACGTGCTAAGGATCATGGTCCAGACCCACACGGGTTGGTCCGGTTCATGGTCCGGTTCAATTTTTTTTTTATCAATTGCTTAAAAAACGAATTATTTATCATTCTAATTCAGTCCATTCTTTTTAAAATAATTCGGTTTGTACAAATTAGTTACTGCCATTTTTTCCAATTTCTTGAATCATTTTTTTTATCATTCCAATTCGTTTTTTTAAATCTATTGTTTTAAAATAATTTGGTTTTAAAAATTAAAATAATTCATTTTTTAAAGTAATTCGGTTATTTATTTTATTAAAGTAATTTGGTACCTTGGGTTAGTCCGGTTCCGGACGGGTTTAGGCCGGGTTTGGTCCGGTTCCGGACGGGTTAGGTCCGGGTCTAGGGCGGATTGCCACGGATTAGTCCGGGTCGGTCCGGTTTGGGTTTAGTTCGGTTATGGTGACCCGGTCCGGTCCACGAGTTTAGAACGTACCGCTCGGGTAAGTCCGGATCTAGTGGAGAAAACCCACCAAAAATCATGCTAGGCCCCTCCCTAGCCTCGATTCAGGCTGGTTCGGGTCTTGACCACGGTGCGATTAGTACGGGATAGGTCCGCGGGTGGTCCGATCCGGTCCTGAAACTTTCCGATTTTTTTCAATACACTACCAAGTTCTAACTAAATAAGAAATAAATTATTTCGACCGTATATAGACCTTCCCATAGAGATGGAGTAGAAAGAATATGAGAAACAACTTAGTCGACAGTACATAGATTATATATTTTCTCTATGCATATTTCTTTGTTAGTTCGGTATGCATGACAAAATAAAATCCTTTTGTATTCTAAAATTCACTTTAAACTTAACCATGTGACAGGAAAAGAAAATCGAAGGTTCAACATTATTGGACTTAATTATTTGTGTAACTCTATTAATTGTTCCCTCTTCACTTCGGAGGAGGGCTGGAGCTTTTTTTTTTTTTTTTTTCTATTGCACCTTGGAGATAAGAATAAGTTACTTTAGTTTTTAGGTTTGTAGTCACTTTGGAGACGGGTAGAGGTGAGAGGATGAAGAAACCATTAGAATCAATGGACACCTCCTTTAAATTTTAAAGGGTATAGTGGTCATTTTTTTTAAAAATAATTATATAAAAGGTAAATTTAATAAAATGGAATAGAAGAAAGAAAGTTAATTTTTGATAGGGATATTCGATATTATGATGATTTTATGAAAAAATTTAGCTATTTTGAAAATTTACATGGGTACGTACACCGGAAATTTTCTCTTCTTTCAAATATCAAAGAAAAAAATATATTAATAGACAAATATCTAATGTTATTTTTTGTCTACTATTTTTCATTACCACAAATAAATAGAGCATGTGCACTAATTAATTTTAATGTTTGGATGAAAAAAATCTAAAATGTTAGAGTTGAAGGGCATGTAACCAATTTTGCCTTTCTAATTTGTATTATAGCTTCTCAGGTGCAAAAGACCTATTGCAATCAAGTTAAATTAACTTTTTATTTATTTATGTGTGTTTGTTGAATCAGTACCATCTTTTAGATTCGGTCAAAATTTACATCCAGTTAACTAACGAGCTATATTCTTAATTAAAATAATTAAAATAATTAAAATTAAGAAAATTGAAGTGTAGCTCGTATGTTCAGATCAATTGGTAAACAAGTCAATTAAGTTATTAAATAGATAGATATTAATTATTTTCGAAATAATTTGGATTAGATAATAGATAATGTGCACAGTGCTCGCGCCCATATATATTATATGAGGAGGGTTCCATACCTCATCATACCTTATATTATATATGTTTGTTTTCAAAGTCTAAACTGTTGATCTGAACCGCTCAATATGATATCCATCTATAATATGCTTGGAGGTGAAATTTTATAATTTTTGCAAATTTTTTACTATTTTTTAAAATAGGTACAAAATCACTATATCTGGGCCGTTCAAAAACAGTGATTTTCTTCCTATCTAAAAAAATAGTTAAAAGTTTCCAAAAATTATAAAATTTCATCCCCGAGCATATTTTAGTACGGATATCATATTGAACGGTTGATCCAAATTATTTCGCGAAGTAAAACGAGTGTTTTACTTCACATCTATATTTTCAATTTCAAAGTTTAAAACGTTGATCCAAATTATTTAAGTTGATGAGCTCCATATTAAATTGTGCTTGGAGATCAAATTTTACAATTTTTGAAAATTTATAACTAGTTTTTTTTATTTTTACAAATCACTGATTTTTTATGGTCCACAATTTTCTAAAAAAACAGTAATTTAAAAAATTCCAAAAAAAATAGTAAAAAGTTTCTAAAAATTGTATAAGTTGGTTTCGAAGCACAATTTAATATGGAGATCAAGTTGAACGGTTCGGATCAACATTTTGAACTTTGAAATTGAAAATATAGCGTGAAGTAAAATACTCATTTTATTTTGCGAAATACCGTAGCCCAACTCTCTCTCTATATATATATAGAGAGAGAGAGAGAGAGAGAGAGAGAGAGTGGCTAATATCAAAACGTTTGCACCAAGCCTCTCGTGCAACCAAGTTGTTTTCGGGTTTTCAAAGTCCAAACGGTCGATCCGAACCGTTAGATGTTCAATCTATATTAACATCTGCTTGGAGACCAAATTTTACATTTTTTTGGAAATTTTTACTATTTATTAAGCCACTTTGAAAATTGCTGATCCGGATGAACAGTAAAAACAGTGCAACTAAATTCTGGACCATGTGATCAGTAATTTTCAAAGTGGCTTAATAAATAGTAAAAAAATTCCAAAAAATGTAAAATTTGGTCTCCAAGCAGATTTTAATATAGAGATCACATCTAATGGCTCTTATCGACCATTTGGACTTTGAAAATCCAAAAACGACTTGGTTGCACGAGAGACTTGGTGCAAATATTTTGATATTAGTCACTCTCTCTCTCTCTCTCTCTCTATATATATATATATGAGGGTTCAAATGTCTACATTTTTTGTGCCTCCATCATGCCTCTATTTTTTAAAACTTTAATAACTCAAAATTTAAAACTTCAAAGTCAAAATAAAACCGTTAGATATGATCTATATGATTTTCACTACATGCTCATTAAAAAAAAATTATCACATTTCAGTTTTGTTTTTATGTGAATCAATAAATTGAAAAATGAACATCTATAAATTATCCACATCAATACATTTTTACAAGCTCTTGATGACAAACACAACAAAGTTGAAATATCGTAATTTTTTACACATGCTTAGACAAAATGATGTAGATCATATCTAACGGTTTTATTTTGACTTTGAAGTTTTAAATTTTGAGTTATTAAAGTTTTAAAGAATGAAGACATGATGGAGACACAAAAAATAAAAACATTTGAACCCTCCTCATACATATATATATATGGTTAATTTATACATACATATAATGTAACTATTATTTTTTCTCAAAACAAAATAGTGTAGGGAAATAAAGATGTAAGAATCGTGTCGTGTATGTAGCCTACAAAACATAAATGTCAAAGAAAAATAATTCAAGAAATAGCGGACTTTTGTCCATTTTTGTGTATAATATTTTCCTTTCCAAGCAATTGACAAACGATTAAAAAATTTTAAAAGACAAAATAAGGAACTTTTAGCATCACACCGAAACTATTTTCTTCCACGTATAGCTTAGGAATTGCTTAGCTACCTTCATAATTTCAGAAAATTTAATTATATTTCTTAAAATTTAAATGTATGATTGGTCAACATTTTCTAATCCTTTGACCAATATGGCATCCATTATAGTCTTAGTGTTAGAATTATAATTTTTTTTATTGTGGAGACTTGGAGTCTCGGCTATACATTATGTATTTTAAATTTTAGCATCCCATCCAAATTCATATTTCAATTCTAGTCTTTTCAGCTGTTTAATATCTATAAAACAACCTCCATTTAAATTTTAAACGTGTGACTTTCACACAAAAAGAATTATCTTAATCACTAAATCAAAAGACTGATTAATTCTTAAAAATATTATCTTAATCACCAAATTGAACTACTTTTAAAGATTTATGAACTTTAATTTCTACTTACGTTCATATCACAAGCACATGATCTAACCGTGTAGTATGATTGGGGTGTCTATCCACAGGGATAGTGTATTAGATTTTAAATAATTTTTACTTGTCTAGGTTATCAGATTTTTGAAATTGAGGTGGTGGTGATAAATGCAATCAAGGTATTATTGCTAGTAAATGTTAAATAGTAGATAGAGAGCCTTCAGGTTCAGGTTTTCTGTCATTCTTAATTATGTAAAATACAAGTTTTGACGTTTTTCTATATTGCATGCGGCACTGTCACTACCCGCAGGGATTGCTGGGTGTTTGTTTATGCAATTTGAAAATTTTTCCGATCTTGCGATCGGCTTTTGTGCTACTAAGACTAATGTATTCTAGGTACGCAATTATATTTTTTTCCTTATACTACCTCGTAGTTGAAATATCCCAAAGATCCTACTTAATCTAAATGTTTTCTAATGTTGTTTAAAATACAATTTACGCTATCCTGCCAAGGAAGCCCACTGGGTTCTAACCCTAGTCTTTGAACCGCTGCCAAGCCTCGTTAGCCAAAGTGTTTGTAGTACTTACATGCATTATTTTCTCACACAACGATGTAACGACTTAACACATATTGGTATGTGGAGATCATTAGCATATAGTAAACAAAACTATGTATGCAAGGATATAATAAAAATGAATTTAAAGTGCAAAGAAAAACTCAAACCATAACATAAACAAAACATAACGTATACTAAAACGTAATTAAGAATTTATGTACAACCCTCACCCTAGAGATAATAAATTTAACTTCTCATGGCCATGACAAAATAAAAGGAATAAAATAAGAAGAACATAAATTACAACTCAATTGAAGATGGAAGAACATCTGCCTCCTTAGATGACGTCTTCTCCTCTTGCTTGGCTTCTAATGGCTATTATTCTCTCTCTAAGTAACTCTCTAACCTAATCTAACAATGAGGATTGCTAGTTACAATTCTGTACTTGACACAATTAAACCCGCACACTAAATCCTATTACAGGAGGAGTATTTATAGTCTTCCTAAAGAGTAGTGGAGTAGTGGAAGTAGTAGGAATCGTGGGGTCCACCCATGACTTATCAGGAATGGTCCAAAAATAGCGTAGCTCTTCAGAAAAGTGTGTTCTTTTAGAAGGTCCATCAAGAAAACGCTTTATTCTAGAAGATCCATCAGAAAGGCCCAATTTAGGATAGTCCACGAATCGTGCGGCATGGCGGAGGCCGCAGGGTCTCCTGACTTAGCAGATTTTCTTGTATTTTCACTATTTCATATATTGTGCACTTCGTGTGAGGTGTTGCATGCTCCATGTAATGTTTTATTTTGATGTCCTTTTCAGAAATCGCCTAAATATGACATTTTTGCTCTATTTTTTGTCTAAATACGCAACTTTTTTCAAAACCTGCCAAAATGACTCAAAAACACATTTGCGGTAAATAAATCAGAAAAATATCTACTTTGTATTCACTTTTCGCTATTTTTTGAAAAAAAAAATAGTAATTTTTGCTATATGTTTTGGCGTCATCATTAATTCTACAAATCATTTCCAAGCCATAACATAACATTTTCAAACCGTTTTAAGGTATTCGCAGGACAGTATCCACAAGGGTAAAAAGTAACTATCAGCGAGGGTATATTGATAAAAAGATATTTTTTTTATTAATGACGGGAATATTCGCGAGGTATACCAACAGTATTCCTTGCAGATACTGTTTCATTATTGTAGTGTCCCTAAGTGTGTGGGTGTGTGAAATAATCATTTTAAATAATTAATATCCTACAATTTACTAAAGCATATGTTTTCTTAGATATTATGAGATGACATCGTCCCCGAGTGTTTGTCATTATTCTGGTTAAGTCTTAACTTACCAAAAGTAACTGTGCGCACAGCACACTAGATAAGATGATCTCTTACGACATGCAACTAGCTAGAAATTGCATTCCGATATTCCTTTATGACATATTTTTAATTAAAATTTTGATAGTCCCTATCAAGTTTTAAAAGAAATACATATTTTTAATTAGAGGGATGCTTCTATGGACATAAGGACATATTTGTAAAATGAACATATTTTCATTCAAAGTTCAAACAGTCGATCGACCGTTCAACATTATCTCCATATTAAAATGTACTTGGAGGACAAATTTTACATTCTTTTGAATTTTTTTACTATTTATTAAGTATTTTACAAAACTAGTCAAATTCAGACCATTGAATTTTGTACCCATCTTAATAAATAGTAAAAAAATTCAAAAAAATGTAAATTTGACCTCCAAGTACATTTTAATATGGAGATAATGTTGAACGGTCGGATCGACTGTTTGAACTTTAAAAATGAAAATATGCTCATTTTACAAATAGATCCTTATGTCCATAGAAGAATTTGCCGATATTTTTATTAAAACCCAAAAAAAAAAAACAAATTATCAAATCTGCTCCCACTCCTAAGTTATAATTATTTCTACCCTAACCGCCCGTGGGCTGGGCGGTCCACTACCACGAGCTGACCGCCCAGCAGCTGGGCGGTCCGCTATAAAACCCTATAAAAGGGGTTTTTCTCTCTCCAGATGAGCACAGTATTCATTCCTCCACACCAGAAATTTTCCAGAATCGAATGAGAGAATTTTGAGGCGATTTTGAGGTATGAACAGTAACAGTGGAGGTAAGAAAGCGAGCAACCGAGATCGTGGCGTAGCGAGAGGAGGGTCAATTAGTGATCGAGGTAAAAATGAGGAAAAAAAATACAAGTGTCAAATATGTCGTGATTTTTTTAATTGTGAGACATGTAAGCTGGAGGAATGGAAGAAACAACATGTTCAGTATGAAATTTCAGACGATGACTTTGTGGAAAACCCCTACGGCTTTGGTTTGAAAAAGAAGAAAGTTGATCCAGAGCCTCCAGCATCGGACGATAAGTTTGTTCCGTGTACTGGTAAGGCTACCACTTCGTCTGCTGTGACTGATCCAGATCAGGCAAACTCTGATGATGACTTTGTGCCTTGCACTTTCAAGGCTCGTTGTAAGAAGTAGATTTTTTAGGAATTTATGTTGTAGAATTTTTAGGAATTTATGTCGTAGACTTTATTTCATTAGTTTTGTGTTTGTTTATATTTTATGTTGTTAGTTTTTGTATACGTAATTAAGTAATAAAAATAACAAACTACCAATTAGAATAGTTCATAACTAGAGTTCACAATATACATCTAAAATATTTCATAACTAGAGTTAACAAAACTTGGTAATCAGCGACGACGGCCGAACAAACTCAAAATACGACGTCTGGGTCTGGGTTCAGCTGGTTGTGCGGCACTACCGGATGTCTCTCCATGGCTACTACCGGTTCCTGGGCTTTCATGACTGCGGTGGCTACTACCGGTAGCCTCAGCAACAACTCTAGCATTTTCTCTTTCATTGGCTTCGTTAATGGCATCTGCATTGCATTCCAGTTGAAATAAAATCAAAATAAAATATAAGTAAACAAATAAAATATAAGTAAATAAATAAAATTAACCGTACCTGCTCGCTGCCTGTCAGTTGTTGAACGGCGGGCCTGATGTCCCATTCGCCTACCTTCCATCTCGTCCATGGTCATTACTTGACGCTTGTGGGGTCTTCTTCCTTTTCTGATCCACCCGCTTGCGGGATAGACTTTATCACCAACATAGGGCGGCCACTGATACTGGTTGGGATAAGGATGGAAAGATGCACCCCAAGTACTCGCAAGGTAATCGGTCCGGTACATGTGAGCGACATAATCATCCTCAGAGAAGTTTCTCTCTTGGCACACCGCCATAACATGAGAACAAGGTATGTGGGCCAACTGGATTCCTTGGCAAGTGCATGTTACAGTATTGTCAGGTACAAAAATAACAACATACTTGAACATCCTTTTCACAAACTCCATAGTCCCATCCGGTTTACGGCCGGTTGGAGCAAACTCATCTGGACAGTGCACTTCGAATTCCATTTGGTTATCCCCGTACGGGACAACTCTCATAGCTGCACCTTTCTCCCTATGTTTCCTTAGTTTTCCCTCCACCCTTGTTGAAAACGTTTGATTCCTGGACAATAATTCAGAAAATATAAGTCAACAAATAAAAATATACATACCTTAGCAAAATCTCTGAATAAAAATATACATACCTTGACATTAATTCGAGGGCTTTAGCACGCCGTGCAACAAACCATGCATTTAACTTGTAGAAGGTGTCCTCCACAATTGCTGCCACGGGCAACTGCCGGCTCTGCTTGAAAACAGCATTTAAGGACTCAGACCCATTTGTGGTCATAATTCCCCATCGGAAACCTCCATCACGGGCTTGCAATATCTTCTCATATCGAGGTGGCTCAGTCAGATCGGCGGGAATATTTTTTCCCACCTTGAGTAAGTACAAATTTGCCTTTGGACAGTACTGCAAATAAAACGTTTGATTAAATAATTCATATATAAGTCAGAAAATATCTGCAAAATGTAAGTACAAAATTCCCACCTTGAGTAAGTACAAATTTTTTCCCACCTTGAGAAAACGTTTGATTAAATAATTCAAAAAATATAAGTCAACAAATAATTCATATATACATACCTTGGCAAAATCTTTGAACATCTCTTCCACCCTTCTCGGCTTCTTCTTCTTGCAACCAATTCTGAATGTATCTGCAACCCATTTTCCAGATCCGCAGTTCTTGTGTAGGTTTTCTGTAACATGTTGCATACACAGCCTGTGCACACAATCGCCGTTCGCTGTCGACCACCCGAAATCTGGGCGATCAAAAATATATTTGATTCCTTTGTGCTGGTCTGATATGACACAAAAGAACCGGTCGCCAACCACTTGTCTTCTTACGAACCTCATGAAAAATCCCCAGTTTTCCCCGTCCTCCTGCTCAACAATTGCAAAGGCCAAAGGCAACAACTGGTTTTCAGCATCATATGCACATGCGATCAGCAGTCTCCCGTCGTAACGGCCAGACAGGAAGCATGCATCCACACTGATGACCGGTCTAATGTATGGCACAGCTTGAATACATGGACCGAACGCCCATGCTATGGCCTTGAATTGTAACGCGTTGTCGACATCCCGTACGCCTATATTCCAACATTCAAAGACAGTGCCGGGATTTGTACTTGCTATGGCCTGCAGCAATGGTGCAAGCAAGCTGTATGAACCATGCCAGCTATCGAACATTCGGCAAATCGCAAGTTCACGCCCTCTCCACAACCTGTTGTATTTTGGGACGACATGCTTGTAAACCCGTCTGACAGCTCTACCGACCTCCTTGAGGCTCATCGATGGGTCATCTTTAACGTCATTCTCAATTACATCGGCAATAAGTGAAGCCGTAAGATTTGTATGGTCTTTCCTTGATGACGCAGCCTTGCATGTGTGAGGTGGTTCACACTTCTTAATAATCCATGCCTCGCCCTTACCCACAGGGGTTGCATATAGACGGAAGTGGCAATGCACTCCGTCTTTACAAACAATTACCAACCTTCTTCGGTCCCTTTTTTCCTCTCGGCACTCCCAGTTGCCGTGAACATGGACCTCATGTATTTCTTCACAAGTTCATCTATGTTGGTGTAAACCTGCTGCGGAGCAAGCTCTTGACTGTACCTGACACGCGGCCCAAAAAATGAGATGTCTGCCTCTTCAAAAGCAGTGGTATCGTTGAATGTGGGGCACGGATGCCTATCTGTCCGACCTCTAATCGGAAATCTGTCTTCCTTAGGTAAATAATCTCCATCACCTTCTGACTCGTGATCAGAATTCCAATCCCCTTCCCATTCGTCACCTGTTTCCAAATTTCTTTGTGGTACGGCATCGAGCTCAGCATCAAGGTCAAGGTCTCTCCGGGTAGCAATGGGTGACACTAAAGGTATTGATGGTGGTACAGATGGAAATCTGGGTTGGATTGGGGTTTCAGGAGGAGGTGGTGGTGGTGGTAGATCGGTGGTAAAATCAGGTACATATTTCTCATAAACGGGTGATACGGGCGGTTCATAACTCGAGTGGCGGGGGTTGTCATACCTCGAGGGGCCGGGGTTGTCATAACTGTAGTGACTCGAGTTGTCATAACTAGAGTGGCGGGGGTTGCCATACCTCGAGTGCTCATGACCCGAGTTGTCATAACCTGAGTACTCATAACTCGAGCTGTCATAACTCGAGTGACGCGGGTTGTCATAACCCGAGTGATCATAACCTCTATTTTCCCTAGATGTTCCAACCCCGGGTTCACGCTGAACTCTCCTGGAATATAAGTCCATTACCATTACCCCCTGTGACTCAAAAGTGTTGTAAACACTCCTCCATAACGACTCATCTGTTATTGGATACCGGGTATAGTAAGGTCTACCACCTCTTACTGTGTTAATCCGGGTAGCTAAATCTATATCACACCGGTTGGGGTTCACACCGATCTTTTCATACACAATACCCTTCAGTTCAACAAATGAGGTATTTGCATTTACCTCGAAGCCGTATGCTGCTTCCTTAGTGTACTGTGCTCCCTCCGCACCCCGGGTAAACTTCCCGCCCACATACAGTGCAACCAACATATTTCTGTTCTGAAATTACTGTTCTGGAATTACTGTTCTAAAAATAATGTTCTGAAAATACTGTGCTGGAATCACTATGCTGGAATCACTTTGCTGGACTTACTGTGCTGGAATTACTGTGCTGAAATTACTGTGCTCAATCGCCTCAAAATCGCCTCAAAATTCTCTCATTCGGTTCTGGAAAATTTCTGGTGTGGAGGAATGAATACTGTGCTCATCTGGAGAGAGAAAAACCCCTTTTATAGGGTTTTATAGCGGACCGCCCAGCTGCTGGGTGGTCAGCTCGTGGTAGTGGACCGCCCAGTGGCTGGGCGATCTGGTGGGAAAAGTGGACCGCCCAGCCCACGGGCGGTTAGGGTAGAAATAATTATAACTTAGGAGTGGGAGCAGATTTGATAATTTGTTTTTTTTTTTTGGGTTTTAATAAAAATATCGGAAGAATTTGCCTTTTAATTAAGTAGCAAAAAGAGAACACAAATAATTAACAGTGCATAATTGACTAATATATATATATATATATATATATATATATATATATATATATATATATATATATATTTTTTACGGAACATACTGGAACATATTTTTAATTAGGGGGAATTTCACGTACCCCTTAAAAACTTTAAAATTACTTATTTTTCTCTCTAAACTTTGAAATTACATATTTTTCTCTCTAAACTTCGAAAATCACAAATTTACCCATTTTATTGTCTTTTATATTAAAACTCATTCTAAAATTTTAAAAGCCCATCATACTAAAATTTGAATATAAAGGGTTCCTCTACCGTCCGATCCACATGCATCACATTAAGATCTGTGCGCATCGCTTCAATATTCATGTTGATCTAGCATGCACGGATCTTAAAGTAATTTTGATTCACACACATCGCATTAAGATCTATGCATGTCACTTCAATATGCGTGTGTTCGCATCAAGATTTGTGTCGATCTTGCGTGCACAGATCTAAAAGCAGTTCGGATGGTAGATGAACTATCCAGATTCAAATTTGAGTCTGATGGGTTTTATATGTTTTTAATAAAGAGTAAAATGGATATTTTATAAATTTAGAACGAGTTTCAATATAAAAAACAATAAAATGGGTAAATTTGTGAGTATTTAAAGTTTAGAAGGAAAAATACGTAATTTCAATCTTTATAAGAGAAAATACGTAATTTTGAAGTTTTTGAGGGGTATACGTGAAATTCTCCCTTTTAGTTAAGTCAGCATCTATGGGTGATTGCGAACTCAAACAAGTTCGTACACCGAGAAATAACAATTGTACTACTAAATACATGATAACCATTTACCAGATACCACTTGTCACTAGGTCCGGGTTTGGTCCACACCGCTTTTTGGAAAGTGGAGATACGCGATTAGCTTTGTGTTTTATTCGTTCTTTTTATGTTCCGAACCGCACTCTGAATAAAACACAAAAAAACATATAATGCGTTTTATTCACGAATAAAACGCGAGTCACGAATTATTCACAATAAAAACATGAATTTTTTTTTGGGAGCATTTTTGAGTTTTTTTTTTTACTTCGTTATTGTGCCGAATTATTTCCGAATTATATCCGATTCACAAACTTTTGATCCTGTCGAACTGAACCCAAACTATTTGTTTGTCACTATGCTTGGTACAAGATAGTTACCGCAAAAAATTCTCATTTTTTTTATATTTTTAACAATTAATTTCAGCAGTGTACGAAATTTTAGTATTTAAAAATATCAACCATTTTTCAATACATAAAGCACATTGCAATTTGACAAAATCATTCCGGTAAATTTAGTATTTTCAATTATTTTTAAACGGAGAAATTATATATAGTTGGTACAATGGTACTCCATAAATCATGTACTATTTTCTATTAGAAAAAATTATTATGTAGTAACATTTGGCTAACAATTAATGTTTTGATTAAAATATCATAAAAAATATATACCACACTAAAAAATTAAGAGAAATAATTTTAATGTATATGCGCATTTCATTACCTAATTACTCTTACCAACGGTTCACAATTGATTCACATTTGACAAAATAGATGATTATATATCATGTCCGATAAGATTCAATAAAAATTTATATAGCGATAAAATAAAATAAAAATAAGTGGAATCGCTATCAAGATATAAAATAAAATAATTAAATTATAATTAAGTTATCCTGGATTGAAATATCTCTATGATTAAAATTGAGGATTTATTTGATCAATTAATTATGTGTGAAATTTTTAGTCAATTGGAATACTTTACTTACTTCAAGCTCATGACAAAGATACATTAAATATCATTTAATGTGGGAGGTCATGAATTCAAAATTCACATAAAAAAAATTTTGTTGTAGTAATAACAGAAGTTTAAAAAAGAATGTTGAATGGCTTGACCTCCAATCTGTTCATTAAAAAATATATATCAAATTTTTCATCTACATATTAGAAATATTAGAAATGACATTTAAGTAAAAAATAGCTAGACAACTGATTAAAAAAAAACTGAATTAGAGAAAATTTAATTTGGTCAATGGAGCAATGATAACAAGAGACTATTGAATCATTAATGGCCGAATAAGAAGTATTAGAAGGTAATAATTTTTCTTGTTTTAGATTTTAAAAATTCATATTTTTTTTGTACAAGATTCACTTCTTTTTTTGTCTTGAACCTGCATTAATTGTAAAATAAAAATGATGAATTATTGTACCGAATCAGAGATATCCCAAATGAAAATTAAAAAAATACAAATTGAAAAAGTGTAATTATTGGAAATTGAGAAAGCAATAAAATTGGTAGTATAACCACTATTTTATTTTAAAAAAAAGTTGATGAGAAATTTGTTAGTTCTATAATTTTAGTACACAATATATTAGGGTAATTATATCTTCCCCCATCTATCCATCCCCCATTTCATCTCCCAACTAACTAACTACATTTTCCAACTATAATTCAAAATTCTAACTACCTAATGGCCCTACAAATTAATTATCTAATTTTCTCCATTTATTTCTTTCCTCTTTCTCCCTCCCTCTCTCACCTCTCCCACCTCTCCCTCTCCACCTCCGCCTCCACCTCCGCCCGCCTCTCCCACCTCTCCCTCTGCGCCTCCGCCCGCCACTCCCACCTCTCCCTCTCGGCCTCCCTCTCCCACCTCCACCTCCGTCTCTCACCTCCGTCTCCCACCTCCCACCTCCGCCTCCTCTCTCTCCCACCTCCGCCTCCGCCGGAGTAGATCCATCACTATCGACCGCCGGGTCAGATCCGCCTCCGCCGGGTCAGATCCGAGTTATTTACAAAGAACAAAGCTTCATTAATGGTGAATTAGAACAGTGCGTACTAAGTACATATGGATGAATACTTAATGTTTTAGAGATGAATACTTCAACGTTTATGGATGAATACTTAATATCTTAGGCATAAATACTTTAACTTATATGTATGAATACTTGATATCTTATGGATGAATGCTTTTTATTTGTTTGGTATGCACATATGTTTGTAATACTCTTAGTACATTAACTATTTACACTTACACGATGATGATGAATACTTGCTTAATGCGGGATGAATACTTGCATGACGAGGTGTGAATACTTGTGCAACGGACAACTCGAAAGTATGTCATCACGGATCTCATTTGAAAGAGAAAATTGTGTAGAAGACATTTGTGGTTTTAGATTTGCAAAATTTCTCACAGATCGTCAGAAATATTAGTTAGATTGAACGGAGAAAAAAAAACCCATCTCTAAAAACGTGTAATATTCTTGGTACATTAACTATTTACACTTACACGATGAGAATGAATACTTGCTTAATGCGGGATGAATACTTGCATGATGAGGTGTGAATACTTGTGCAACGGACAACTCGAAAGTATGTCATCATGGATCTCATTTGAAAGAGAAAATTATTTAGAAGACATTCGTGGTTTTAGATTTGCGAAATTCCTCACAGATCGTCAGAAATATTGGTTAGATTGAACGGAGAAAAAAAACCCATCTCTAAAAACGTGTAAAAGATGAGTGATTGATGTGTCCAAGTATGCTTCTATTGCAAAGATGAATATATTTATATAGATGGATGAATGCTAGTTGTGTTACAGATGAATACTTTTTTTGCAAATTTCTAAAATGAGCTGAAGGTAGTTAGAAGTCCCCCACTTAATTAATGCGCTGACGGTTATGCGGTCCCCCACTTAATTAATGCTCTGACAGTTGTGCGGTCCCCCACACATGTTGTTTGTCCCCTACTTTCTTGTTGTAATATATCCAAATATGTTTCTATTGCAAATGTGAATACCTTCATATAGATGGATGAATACTAGTTGTGCTACATATGAATACTTCTGCAAATTTCTAAAATATACTGACAGTTATAAATTCTAACTAACTAACTACCTTAATTAATGCAACTGACGGGGGATGAAACGGGGGATTGTTCACGGGGGAGAGCTAGGCGGACCCAATATATTATTAGATTAAAAATTCTGAGATGGTATATTAACTCAATATGATAAGATAGATGGGCATGATGCAAAAATAAAATATTGACGGATGAAACATATCTGCAAATTAAGCTATATAAAAATGAGGAAATTTTTTGGTCTGATATCATTATGTGAATCCGGCTAATATGCTACACGTAGCATAGAGAGCCTCTGTGCTACGGCTCAATATTTGAATTTTCAAATTTCTAACGGTTAATCTGAACCATTCAATATGATCTCCATATGAATATGTACTTGCAAACCAAATTTTATATTTTTTTAAATATTTTTACTATTTTTTTAAATAGATAGAAAATAACTTGATTTGAAAATTATGTACCATTCAGATCAAGTGATTTTCTACCTATCTAAAAAGATAGTAAAAAATTCTAAAAAAATGTAAAATTTGATTTGCAAGTACATATTTTATGGAAATCATGTTGAACGGTTCGGATCGACTGTTAAAATTTTAAAAACTCAAATATTAAGTCGTAGCACGGAGGCCCTCCCGTAGCCAATTCCTCATTATGTAGTCTGAAATAGAAGGGATATCTACAGTTTGGAATAAATGGAGAGGTTCAGATGTCTGATATTGGAATTGTTTCCGGAAGCGGAGAGATGGTGGGCCCAAACTTTAATCGAATTTGTCAAGTTAGTTGGGTTATCGGACCATCCCAACAACTCCGACCCTTGAAAAAGAAAGATAATAACTTATTATATTAGGGTTGGATTTTTTACAAAGCACCTCCATTTTGCATGAAAATTGATTTACAAATAAATTATATTGAATTATTGATTCCTATATATTCTCTCCAACACCGGAAGTTCAAAATTTCTTCCTTTCCTAGACAGAATCTGCCTGACAATAGGAGACAAGATTTATTTTTGTTTTGTTTTTAATTGGACGATTTTCTAGAGGTTCTCTATTTTAGCCAATACTTTTCTTTATTTTGAGTGAAGTGTGCATTCAGTTAAATTCATTTGGCAGCATTAATATTTGAAAGACAAATTAAATCAATTATACCAGGGAATTTTGGAACAATTATAGGTTTCTTTTTTTAGCAAGTGATAACTAAAAATCAAAGAGATGGGGCAGTAGTACAGTTGACTAGAAGAAAAAAAATGTTAGGACTGTTCACGATTATTTAAAGATTGAGAGTTTGAGCTCTGCTCACGACTTCGTAGCCTCTGTAAAGATTTTCAAAAAAAAAAAGATAATTAAAAATTGAAGTTAATTATCAAATAACCCACATTAGCAACATTTAATTTCAACTCAACAACCTCTTAACTCAGAAAGTAAGAACATAATGAACTGTATATATCAGATATGATTCTCAGAAACAAATGTAGTTTGCCAAATTATCTCTTATATAATTATTAAAAATAAAACGATTTTTGAAAAGTAAACTGCCCAGCTAGAAATGAAATACACGTCAAACGATTTTCTCTTTTCATGTGGTTGTCACTGTTTCCATTTGTACGTATTCTTTTTTACAAATGGAAACTTGGATCATAAAGAGTTGTCCAAACTTGACAAAGCTCACAATAGTACAACATGAGAATTGTGTAAGTATATAGTTTTCCAACTTAATATATAACTTCCATCATTTAATTAAGGGTAAATTTCGCTAGAGGTCACTAAACTTTGTCCTTTGTCACGAATTGGTCACTCAATTTTGATTTGTCCCTCTATAGCCACTGAACTTTTATTTTGTCCCAATCAAGTCACCCTATAACTTTTCCATCCAAAATATTAACGGAATATAACTTTTCCGTTAGTATTTTGGACGGAATGAGCATATTCCGTTATAATTTGGATGGAAAAGTTATAGGGTGACTTGATTGGAACAAAATAAAAGTTCAGTGACTATGGAGGGACAAATCAAAGTTGAGTGACCAATTTATGACAAAGGACAAAGTTTAGTGACCTCCAGCGAAATTTACCCTTTTAATTGATGTAAGTTAAAGAAAAGAGATATATATATATATATATATATATATATATATATATATATATATATATATAGTTATCAATTGATTAATTTGTTGTAGTACTGTTATGCTCTGTCAGTTGTGGATACAATTGTACATCCAACAATCCTGGGGCTGGTTCAAGCATCTCTAAGAAGAAATCTCGAGATGGTGGAGGTCAAGTACTGGAGGTTTGATACCATGGTGTGGCGAGTGATGAAATATCTGATGCTTGATACAGGAGAATTGCAAAATTTTAGGAACTACCATATAATGAATGGTTATTGCGATCATAAATATAGAACGTATAACGGAGGAACATATAGTTATAATGGGTGGGATTTGGGTGTTGTAGGATTGGAAGCTGCAGGACTTGATATTGTACATGTCGAGAAGAGTTTGTTGTTATACTAGATATGTTCAGAAATATATTTTGTATGGATACATGTTGTGTATTTTGTGTATGGATGTTGTACATGTATTTTGTGTATGCATGAATGCATGAATGCACGTTGCATATATATTATATATTTCTACTATATATATATATGTTCATGAATGTTATGTACAATTAATATTTATTGAATTTTGGATGGGTACATGTAAATATATGTTCCATTATTTTTGGAATTATGACAATTAATGTTGAATGATGAATCTTAATTAATTACGTGCATTGGTGCATGCAATTAATGTGTGTTATATATTGTTCTGTTAATGATTATAACACAAAAAATATTAGGAGCAAGTTAATTTTTAGTTACTTTTCTTTTGAGTTGGTATTATGTATGTATGTTATTAAATAATTATCTCATTAATTATAATTGCACCATATATCTCTAAACTTAATTAATAATCCCTTTATAACATCGCATCGATTCAAAAAAAGACCAGAGTTAGTATTGATCAAACTAATACTGACGGCTCATCTACATAATGGATGGTAAAGATCACCACATCTACACCATCGGTACAATAACACAACCGATATCGTAGAGACAATCAAAACCAACGGTAAGATATAAAAAACGGATGACAAAGGAGGGGTCCATCAACGCCATCGGTTGGTTCAACTCCACCCAATGATAAAAGGTTCGAATTAATTACAATGCTGCCCCTGGTTACATACACCGTCCGTGCGGAAGGATATACCCGATGGTAAATGGGCGATAGTTAATGTGATTTTTGTAGTAGTGTTTATTATAAAAAAGAAGATTGAAAAAACAAAAATCATATTTCATTTGAATTTGACATGATGCACCAACTAGGTAAGTTAATTTATGAAATCTTGCACAATTAATGGTTTCTAGAACATTCAACATAATATATATTGTCACGTTTTGATATATTTATTATTGTGGCTTCCATTAACAAAACAAAACATATATGTGTACACTGCCGTTTCTTTGCATTATTGACTGTAAAGTATGTTAACTTGCAGGTTCTTGTATTTGACTTTATGTATAAAGGTTATTATTTTATAGGCTAATTAAATGATTTACAAAGGTCAAAATAATTTATGGCTGTTGAACATATGCATGCATCAGATATTAATTGGATGCTTTCAAAGGTTAAATTTATTATTGTGTTGATTGATATCCTCTATTCCGGCCTCTGGGTTCATCCATTTAAAAGGGTAATACACATAACTTAGGGAAGCATGCAATTTTAATTAACTCCTCTATTTAAAATAACCCACTAGTTAAATGATTGAGGAGTTGTATGAATAGCGCTTATATATAGAACTTTAACCAATAAAATGTATGATCATATTTTATATGAAAAAATGAAAGGGAGAATATTTATGATTATAAATATAATGTGACATTGACAAATAGGTGCCAAAATGACCAACAATACCATCACAATTTCAAATCTTGTTATTAATTATAATTAAGCTAATTGTCTCCATCAGAGACGTTGTACTATTTTCCTTAAATATGGATTAAGTACATATCAAAGGCTAGGAATAGTTGTGACTTGTACCCTTAGTGTTTGTCTCTTTTATTCCAATTTTGTAATATTAATTTCAAATCTTAGAAGGATATAAGGATTAGGTTCATCAAATTCCACCTAAAAAAATAAAACAACTATACTAGTAAAAGAGAAAATTAGCAAATTTTGAATATTTAAAGACGGTTCATTTTTTTTTTAATTTGTTGAAGTTATTAATTATGACCATACTCTCATCTAGAATAGATATCTGTTCTTAGTAAATTCCTCAAAACAAATAATTATAAGTGAGATTAAATATCATATTTTTCTATAAGGTTAATTTCTAGTAGTATTTGGCTTAAGACTGCACTGAAGTTAGTCAATTAATTCACACAATAACACAACAAAAGTCAAAATACACAAATGAATAAAAGCTGCAATAAAAGAAAAACCGTAGCAAACTTTGTATTGATGAAGAACAGCTTTTCCTTTATTAACTGTTAGTCATTTGACTGAAAATTTTGTTTTTACCTTTATCTCTTCTTCTCTTATTTTCTTATTACTATTACTATTATATAAATAATAATCATCAGCAGCATCAGCAGCAGCATCAGGATCAATACATAGTTTAGTTTTTGGGTTTGTGTGGAGGCGGCGAATGGGGCTTGTTAGTTGGGCCTAGTCTTTCATTGACTAAGGCCCATATGTACTAAAGTATTATAACTTGGTCGCTTTTCATTCATAGGCCAGATTATGCAAACATGTCAGGATGAACTTATTAAAGCCCAAACCACATAATTAGCACCTCCTATCCTGAATTGTTTAAAAAAAAAAACCTACTAAAACCGACCTTTTTTTTTTTTTTTTTGAGTAATAGCCCATAGGCTAGGGGTGCAAACGGATTGGACACGGATCGGATGGTAGTAAAATCATATCCGTATGAGCTTATATTTTTCGGATACGATTCATAATATTTGACAGATACGTACGGATACATATTGAATATCAGACATTTGTAAAGTGGATACAGATATGAATCGGATATTAAACGGACATGTATGGACAGGGGCAGATCTAAGACTTAGCCACCTGGCTTAGCCAAAGGTCGCTAAGCCACCCCTATTATTTTAAAATTTTAATTATTCATATAGAAATTTAATTGAATTTTATCTTTTTTTTAACTTTTTATATAGTTCAGCCACTCTTAATAAATGGCATATGTTTAGTTGTAACATAGTGGTTAAAGCTTTATTTTATGATTGAGATGTCTTGGGTTCAAATCTCACTCACCACAATTGTACATTTTAATTTTCAGCCACCCCTATCAAAATTCTCTAATTCTGCCCGGTACGGATACATGTTGGATATCGGACATCCGTAGATATATACATAAAAACTTTCATAATATATATAAAACTTATGGTATATATCCACTATTTACATACGAATAATTAAAATTTAAAATCATATATGTATCTCTATCTGAATGAATATTCGGATATCAGATATCCATATCTAATTTTCAGATACAGTTATGAATACAAATGGATAATATCCGACCCTTTTGCACCCCTACCCGTGAGTAATATGCATTTTCATTTTAATTATATTGTCCGTGAAATTAAAATTGCATTGTTAATATCTTACTTTTATGCTTGCGCTTTGTTGAAGTTAGAATTTTAAAACTTTCATTTGACATTATTTTCTCTTCTGCACATTCTTAATCATATTTTTGTGATTTTTTTTTAACTTGATTAATTCTAAGAAAATTCAAAATTGTGAAGAGCAGTTATCAAATTGATTTTCCTTTTTTTAAGTCGGACGATGGCTTCTAAATGTTTCAAATCTTACAATATATAGATTTAACAATTTCTTTTTTAACATATAATTTGTCTCTTAGTTGGTTGTTCAAAGAGTTTTCTATAATTTTCAATATTACTACTGTTTTGCACGCTGTAAAAGTTATATAATATATAATAGACTCTTAAAAGCCCTTGTTTTGGGGAATTTCATGCATGTATACCCCTAAAAAATTCTAAAATTATGTTCATCCCTCTAAACTTCAAAACATAAAAATTTATTTGGGGAATTTCATGCATTTATTGTCTTTTATAAAATTTATTTAAATTTATAGAATACTCATTTTACCCTTTACTAAAAACATAAAAAAAATATGTAGTATGTTTAAAAAAAATAATGGTCTATTTCTCTACTTCTGATGCATACACAAGGGCAAACCTAAACATCACTGTGTATACGTCAGATTAAAAAAAAAATGAACCATTTGCTCTCAAAAATAGATCAAATATAAGACCAACATTTTTCTTAAACAAGGTACAAATTTTGTATGCTATTAATGAAGGGTAAAATGAGTATTTTATAAATTTAAAATGAGTTCTAGTATAAAAGACAATAAAATGGGTAAATTTGTGACTTCGGAAGTTTAGAGGGGCAAATACGCAATTTTGAACTTTTTGAGGGGTGTACATGATATTCCCCCTTGTTTTTTAGATTCTCACTAAATAAATGAATTTTCTTAATTGATTGCCTGGTTAGGCTGAACAAAAATTTAACAAGTATTGCCTAAAAATCTCTAATTCAGAACTTTTAATTTCATTTTTTAGGAAAATAGAGATCTAGTCCATATTTAATTGATCATAATGGTGTTACATTGGTCATGTAACTAAACAGTAAAAAAAAAATTAGCTCAAAACATTTTAGCATAAAAGTAAGCGGTTATCAGGTAACCGGAAATTAAAACAAAAACATAGACAAAAAGAAAGTAAAAGAAAGAAACACTGAAAAAATTGAAACTGGTGTTGTTTTGATGCGTTCAACGCTGTTCAGATCTGTTGCTTCGTTTATTAAAAAGATACATATTCTTCTTTCAAGTAAATTGCAGAGTATTCGAATGTACAAAAGTGCTACATTTTAGGCAATTAATGCCTGATTTCCAACAATCAAAGAACTGGTTCTATGAAATAGATTCGTAGAGAAATGTACCGTATAGAATATTTGTCAAGATATATACGACTAATTAAAGAGGAATAATTATTTTAATTTTAAAGAATAAAACAGAAAGAATTAATCTTTAGTCTAGTAACAAAATGTGACATTTTTTTGTGTGAGAGGTCGTGTGTTTGAAACCCGGATGGGAGGTGTGTGTTGGGTTCGAGTAGATTATAGGTGCATGTTCAATTCAATTCAGTTCAGTAATTGTTCATACTCGAAAATACATAATCCAAGTGTAAATTAAATCTAAGATAGAGTTTACCACTAGACGTGCAATAGAAATTTTCGTTTGGTCGTAGGAACAGTCACCTCTTCTCTCCGTTTTCGTGTCAGATTTACGCAACATGAACAACAATCATGTTTTTACCGGTATCCACATGAACAGTTGAAAACAACTGTCAGGTGGTATGCTAGTACCGAATGGACGACCCCGCCTTTTTCTCTTTCTTTCTCTCTCAATTTCTGAAGTAGTATGAACATAATGGTCAACCGAAAAATGAACTATACATGTATATTTATAATACTATGCACCAATTCGTTGCACTACTTATTACACCCATTAATATGAATCTTTTCAGAGTTACTTATCCAAATGTAATTTTATCTAGAGAGCAGAAATTTTGGATCCATTTATACATGTACCATTTAGGTTTATCCATATTTAATTTTATAAATTATCAATTTCGGCCCAGATAATTTTAGCCTATACAACAATTCTAACGTCGGTATGGATATTAAATAAAAATTGATAGGCTAAATCTCTATATTTCTACATAAAAAAAGAGAGAGAAAGAAGCGTTGCTTATACAAGTGGTGTACATTTATTACTTGCAAAAGTCTATGAAGTGAGTCCTTTTCTATCTTCTTTTTGATAAAAGTGGATAGCTAGCTCTCCACCGAATAGTTAAAAGTACTGGTACAAAAGTACAAATTTTTGGTACCATTACCTAGAGTATATAGGGTCCTTTTGAGTGAGTTTTAATTGTGGTTGGAGAGATATTCAATCGAAGCAATAAACTTACTAGTTTGTTTACGGGAAAAATATTTTCCGCAGTTAATATAGTGTGGTTATAATGAGTTCGACTAGTATGATATCGTTGTCACATGATAACAACTTTAAAATGTATTGGATAGACTTCGAACGACGAATTCAAATCGTTCAAACTGATTGACTGTATGAGTTGTGTGTTTACATGCAAAATTTATATTTTTTCGAGTTATTTTAATACCAAGTCAAGCGGTCAAAAATGTTGAGAAATTAATACATTAAAATTAACTTAAAAACTCTCACATTTGATCGTTTGACTTGATACTAAATAAATTCGAAAAAATAAAATTTATGCATGTAAACGCACAATGAAGTAGATCGGTTTGAACGGTTTAAATTTTGTCGTTTGAAATCATTCACTAGATTTTGGAGTTTGTATTATATAGACTGAAATGACACTGATGTCATACTAGCCGAACTCATTAATAATGGATAAATTATTGGGAATATTCTCCATATCTTTTCATATCTCGTGCTTTGGAATTGATTTGTCGTCTTTGCAGATACTAGCTAGTTTTATTTTGGAGAAAATTCTTCAGCCGAATTGTCAAAAGTGAATTGATTAAGAACAGACTGAGATTTGGATCCCTAATTGGGGCCAACTCGGAATCAAATAAAGAAGCCCATAACCCAAAAAGTAAGTCCGGCCTTATACCAGTCTTGGGCCAAGAATGACCCGGGTCTCGAACCTCTATTTGGAGCTAGCCCAAGATCAAATGGAAAGTGCCCAGGGTCCAAAAACAACTCGATCTAGATTGCTCGGCCCTCGCCTGATAAAGATTGCTCAGCCCTTGCCTGATAGACCAATAAAGATTGTTCGGCCCTCGCCCGACGAGAGCCCAACTTGGATTCAGTTTATGATCACCCTTCCGTATCCGCACTACACTGGTGGGGTTCAATGACCGCCCTTTATGCGAGCATCACCACTCCTGTGCGAACCTCTCTAACCGTTCTGACAACCCGGAATAACGGTTAGGGGATGGGCTATTTAAGGCAAAAAGCCCCATAAAACAGGGGCGAACTTTTCTCACCAAGAGAGGTATCATACATGATAGAGTCCGAATATCTTCATACCTTCCCACTCCGAGAACCAATATACACTCTTCTTGGTTTCGGCCCGTCGTCTCGAGACAGGACGAATCCAAGCTCATAACTCTCTCTCCATGCGGCCTACTCCCCAAAATAGTACATATCACTGTATATCATCGATTTTTTCTTCATTTTTGTTAGAAAAAATGGCCAGAATAGTACGTATCACTGTATATCATCGATTTTTTCTTCATTTTAATTAGAAAAATGGACACGTTGATTGAGACTGTGCAGATGTTGCTAAGTCTTAAATTTTCAACCACAAAAATTTTTCCATGTGTTTTACATGTGTTTTAGTTGAATGCATTTGGGTAAAAATTATCGAAGATATTTGTGTTGGAGATGGATGATACGTAACGTAATCCGGAGAGGAGAAAATTAATAAAGCATTTAGCATTCATACGTTATTAGAGCGACCAGCAAATAACTAGTGGCCGCAATTAATTAATGATATAAATTTTTAGATATGAAAAAGGTACAGTACAGTTGAGGAGGTACTATGCATATGGAGAAACTAAGATAATTTATTAGGCGAGCAACTTAAATTATGAGAGTGGCTAATATTAAAACGTTTGTACCAAGGTTCTCGTGCAACCAAGTCGTTTTTAGATTTTCAAAGTCCAAACAGTCGATCCAAACCATTAGATGTTCAATCTATACTAAAATCTGCTTGGAGACCAAATTTTACATTTTTTGGAATTATTTTACTATTTATTAAGCCACTTTGAAAATTGCTGATCTGGGTGAACAGTAAAAACAGTGCAACCAAATTCTGGACCATGTGATCAGCAATTTTCAAAGTGGCTTAATAAATAGTAAAAGAATTTCAAAAAATGTAAATTTGATATCCAAGCAGATTTTAATATAGATTGAACATCTAACAGTTTGAATCGACTATTTGAACTTTAAAAATCCGAAAACGACTTGGTTGTACGAGATGCAAATGTTTTGATATTAGCAACTGTCCTTAAATTATATCTAACATTGAAAGCCATTATTATAAGTATGGGCATGCTTCACGTGCACTTGTCAGTACGTCTTTTATTCCAAGACATAAGCTGAAAGCGAAAATACATACGGTCAGCAAAAATAATTTTACTCAACTTGACACGGATGAATTTCCTTTTATCTTTCTTTTACCTTTTTATCCTTTTTTCTTTCTTGTGTCGTCTTCTGGGTCATAATTACATATGTTACTATTTATATAGTTTTATTCGTGTAATTAATGAATTGTCTGTAGGTGTTTTGCCAACTTAAAACAACTTTGTTGGATAACATTAAGCGCCATACAAATTTGCTTAGGCAAGTTCTCTAATCGATAGGATCAAAGGGCCGGTGCTAAGCATCTCTATGCATAGCAAGTTCTAAATAATGATTATTGCGTCATCACGCCATTGTGGAAAGGTTAAAAAAAAACTATTGTGAATAGCGTGGCTATAACTTATCCTACATAGCGTTTTTTTCTTCAAACATTATATTATATAATTCTACTAATTATTAACATTATCTAAAATCTTATAGAGCGATAAGTAACATCAAATTAAGAAATTATAATATTCATATTGAACCAGTGCAAAATTCAAATTCGTATTCGAAATATCCCTAGTAATTAATATCATAAACTATTTATCTTTTTTTTATTCAAAATAACCTAAACATCATGACATAAAATAATTATTTTTTCTTTATTCAAAATAACCTAAGTATCATGTCATAAACTATCTATATTTTTCTATTTTGAAGGAAAAGCAATATAGCCTTAAAAATTAGTCCCTAAAAGAAATTTTCAATTTGGGTCTCGCAATAAAAGTCTAGATAGCATAGCGTGCGCTATTTGCGCTACACGCTATAGCGGTCGTAGTTGAAATAGCGCACTTTTATCCCATAACTTAGCGTTTAAGGTCCGCAAACGCTATAGCGCGCTATTTGGAACACTGATACATAGAGAAGGAAATCAATCACGTTGTTACCAGTCACATCATACCACGTGTGCTGATCACATGACGTGACTTGCATGTCGCGTGACGTGACTATTCTCTCCTATCTTAGTCACGTCACATGACGTCACACAAATTGACAAAATCCCATCACGTCATGTGACCAATTTTTTCAATATTATTTCTTAATTATAATTTTTTGTAACAATTTCTTATTTCATGGTATATTTTGTTATTATTTTCTTTGGACTAACTTATGTTGTCCCTAACGACACCTAGAGGGGGGTGAATATGGGGCATTTTAAAATTTAAACCCTATCGATTAGATATTCAAGTATAAATTGTTCCTGTGTGCAAGTATGTGTAGTTCGTGGCGGAATCAAGAACTTATGAATTTAAAGTGCAATAAAGTAAATTAAAGTAAATAGATAGAGTTAGAGAAATTGACACAGGAGTTGATAACGAAGTTTGGTCAACTGAAGGACCTATGTCTCCGGAGCCAGTGGCGGAGCCACTCCAAATGAATGGGGTCAACTGACCACCATTTTTTTCAAAATTTTTGCACTTATGTCTTATTTTATATATAATTTAGAGTAAAAATGCTATAAGTAATGTAAATTGACTCCCATTCGTAAAATTTTGTTTTATAATTGACCCTCATTCATGTTTGACTCTCATAACTTGAAGTCTAACTCCGCTTCTGTCCGGGGCAACACAACCTAAACTTGACATGCCTTTCTTATTATCCAATGAAGAAAGGAATACAAGTTGGAACCGGAGATATCACACTCCAAAGGCCCAAAGAAGAGAAAGGAGCACTAAAGGCTCAAATAGAGAAAAGAGGATACATGGCTCAAGTAGGCGAGCAATAAAAGCTTTAAGTCCAGACACTCACTGACTATCACTCTAATCTCAACACTGATCAATTTAGGTGAAGTGTATTTGAGGTTGTTAGAAAGATAATTAAGTCTAAGCACAAGCAACAATGGACTAGGCTAAACCTCTCGAAGAATTTCAAAGGATTGTATTTTCTGTGAGGGTATTCTATGTCAAGTCTTTTAGAAATAACCGAGCCCACTATTTATAATGGGGTTAAAGGATAGCCAACGGCTCAATGCGGATCTCAAGATCCACAGAATTAGGGATTAGCCTATTTTGCTTGTGTTTAGTTTCCACTAATGATCTGCCTGGTTAATTTGAATTTTGAATTTGGTTTTCTGCCTTGCAACGGCTAGACTCAGGCAGTCACAATCTCAGATCTACTTTACTATATTTTTGACATAAATTAAAATTGATAAAATAAAAATGATAAAGCATGATCTTCATAATATTCATGATCTTTGTGATCTTCGTGATTCAACATCTAATCAAATATCTGACATTCCACATAGCTCGTGTGAATCATATATCAGATCATCATGTATCAAATCATTCCTTATAGCTCACGTAGATCATGTATCTAATTATCTTATACAACTTGTCACGTCAACTTGTCATGATATATATCTTTAATTTTCTTTGACCTTTGGAGATAACAATTAAACCTGCATACATCTCAAAAAAAGAAACTATAAAATTCAATGTTTATATGTTTTGCAAATTAGTCAAACAATGCAAAAGATTGCTTACCACAACTTAAACTTGAAAACAATAATTAAACGTAAATAGTCACATCACGTGTAGTCACGACGGTCTTCCACTATTTTAATCACGTCATGTATAATCACAACTGTCTTCCACCATTTTAATCATGTTACATAAAAATAATTTTAGTTACATGTTGTGACGCATCACGTTTTTCCTTCTCTACCTATATATTGAAAATATGCATTTTTATCCTTTAAATTTTTAAGTTTTTTGCAAATATTATTACTAGTATTTTTCTTATAAAATAAAATTACATAATACATGTTCATCTATTCTCTCAATCTTAATTTTCTAATTTGGTCTATGTTCATGGCAACCCCAATTTGGTCTCTCAATCTTAATGTACGTATGCGTACATGACGTGGATTATTTTTTTAATTAAAAAACATTCACCAGTAGAAAATATACAAATAGTATCGTCCATCAGGATCGGACTTTTCAAAAATGTGATACTAATACTTTTAGGATCGGACAAATAGTATGAGCCGATCTTGAAAGTGAGTATCAGGATCGGTTGTTTTCAAAGAACCGTTCTTAATAGTCCAGAACATATCAGGAATGGTTGTTTATAAACGACCGTTCCTGATAATCCGAAATCAGAATTTCCTGCACTATTTTAGTCAAGTCCCGCTCAATATTTTTGACCTCTCTCAAATAACCTCCCTTGCTCGCCGCTCACCAGTAGGGTTCCTCTCCGTCTCTCTCTCGTGCTCACTCCGAGAGTTTAAGGCTCCAGTAGGCGCGTCGCACCTTGATCCCTCACTCTCGCTACACCAAGCGCGTCACACCTCGACCCCTCCCTCTCGTGACACCAGGCGTGTCGCATGACCCGAGCACCGGAGGGAGAAGTAGCTTCGCGACACCAGATCTAAGGAAGCACAAATTTTTCTCTCGTTTTTATCCTCTTAAGTCAAAGATTGAAAAACTTAGTTACAATTTTTTTATTTTTGTTATTCATGGCCAGACCCAAATTTGGAAATTCCAAATTAAAATTAGGTTTTGAATGCTTCCCTAGATCTGGTAAGCGAGGGAAAGCTATGACTTGCAGATGGTTCTACAGCGAAATTAAGAAGGGCTTAGGTGGCAAGCGAGAGAGGATCTCTATGACCAGCTCATCTGGGAGCGTACTGATCGGTGATATTCTAGCTCGGATGATCCTTCGGATCTTGTTATTTCTCTCGCACTCAGATGAGGAGAAAGTGGTTAACGTTCCTGCTCATGAGAGAATTTAATTACACTTTCTTATAAAGCAATCAAGAACATATATAACAGATTCATTTCTTTCTAAAAAGTAAAAATGGATGGTAGATAGATTATGCAAGAATAGTGAATCTTTTGAAGAACAGATTCCTTAATTACTTTTTATTAATAAAATGAGTGACTTCTTTTTATCTTTTATTACATCTTTTTCTATCTCCATCAATAGAAGGGCCAGCAGCAAAAAAAAAAAGCAATAGGAACGGTTGTTTATTAAAAGGTCGTTCCTGATGATTAAAATCAATATCGGTTGTTCTTAAAGGCCGTTCCTGATTATCAACATCAGTATCGGTTAATAACAAATGACCATTCCTGATTGTCAACATCAGTATCGGATATTATAAATGACCGTTCCTGATTATGGAATCAGTATTGGCTATTTGACCGATCCTGATTAGTGCTACAATCAGTATCGCCTCCATTTCGTTCCTAATAGGCGATTTTTGGCCGTTTGTTGGTGCATAAGCGCACCTTTAAATCTGCCCTAAGACCATCCTATACAGAAATAAAACCTAATCAAGGCAGCGGAATTACCTTGTTCCATCTTGAGCGTGCTGTTACTCGACACTCAATAGAGATCAAAGGCTGGAACACTTCTTGAACGCTTGAACTATGAACTTGAGGCCTTAGATCCTTTCAAAGCTTGCAGCAATGCCTGTCGAGATTTTTCTCCGAAGTTGCTTGAACAGAATCTTGTCTTTAAACTTAATGGAGCAGTATAAAGAGGCTAATCCTAATTTCAGAATTGATCTGAGAGAGATTGATTGCTGCTGCTTTGGAGACCCAGCCCTTAAATACCCATGAAAATGCTATAATCAGCCAAGTCGGTTCAGAATTCTAATTCTAATTTTGGCTTAAGAAAATAGTCTGAAAATAACCATAAATATTTCTAGAAGCATCCATATATAAACTAAATATGACCAGAATTTAATCTGTCAATTTTAGTACAATCTAAATCTAGAAATAAACCAAATATGGTTATTTTCATGCTAATTTTATTCTAATTTATCACGAGTCCAAATTGTAATATTTCTAATCGATCCATCAACAATTAGAAATAACTACCTGAATATTCTATACGTATTTCTTCGGTCCAATCCTAATTAAATACGTACAATGCCTAATTAACGTTGCAACGTTATTCTGAATTTGATCACTTATTTAGGCATTTATTTATGACAGTATGAAAACATATAATTATATAACATGTAGTCCAAATTATAATTGTAATTTAAACGTCTCTAAGTTCCAACAAGTTTCTGATAGATGATTTTCCACTTAGAGATTGACGTGCTTGGCTTAATGTCCACCTTAACAACACCAATTAAAAGGAGATAGTGAAGAAGCAACTGCTAATTAATTACATTCGAATATATATAATTTTTCAACGCGTCAAGTTAATATATTTACTATTTAGCACGTACGTGCATATACATAGACCATACATTCAAAAGATACACACCTAATTATCACTATTCATTCAAGCCTCAAGTAAGCTACTAGCAGGGGCAATCTAAAGTCATTCAAAAGGTGGCTAAACCACTCCTGTAATTTTAAAATTTTAATTATATATACTACAATTTAATTGAATTATATTTTTTTGAAACATCTTATATAGTCCAGTCTTTCTTATAAATTAACACATATTTACTTGTAGTCTAGTGGAAGACTTATCTTGTAATTGTGAAGAGCTTGAGTTCAATTGTCACTGGTTACAATTTGTGTATTTAAATTTTAGACTCTTTTATCGAAATTTTCTAGTTTCGCCCCTGGCTACTAGCATACGAAAGGAAAACCCACGTTTAAGGCCTCCAAGTCATAAAGCCATCAATCAATCACTGCTACTCAGCTCACCACCATTTTGTCTCGCAAACAAAATAGCTAGGGTTATAAATAACTCGAGTGTCCTCTCCAACCCCAACGACCCTTGTACCAGTAATATATATATATATATATATCGTCTGCAAAAGATCAGAGGTGATACATTGTCTAGTAGGAGAAACGAAACGCACCATGCAAGGCACTTCGAGACCCACTGATGCAACAGTGCTCCGAGCTTATTTGACAGTTAGATCGAATGTAGGAGGATTGCTGAGTCACTTTGTGCCGACGCATGCGCTATCGATGGTGTCACTGATCTATTAGGGAGGTCTCTTCTCCTTGAGCTCATTAGCTCTGAGCTCGACCCCAGTAAACATCCCGCTCTCTAGACTAATGGAAGTTATTTAGACTTCTGTATTTTTTTTAATAAACATAGACATCAGATTGCAAGAGGTAAAGACTTTGCTAATATTACTAAGGTCGACTTTTCATATGTGAATAATGACATGGATAAAGTTTTAGCATATACTCAACCTTATACATATGTACATCAAATGAATGTATATCAACCTTATACATAAATTTTTATTGTTGCTATCAACCTTATAACATGGATAAATGTACATTCATCGGATGAATGTAATCGCACAACAATATGGCTTACCTAAATTTGATATGGATATGGTTTCAACCATATACACATAGAAGGTAAAATAGGCCGTTCCGGAGCGGAATCGGCCGATCTGGAGCGGATTCAGACTGTATCGATTAAATTTCAAGCCGAGTTATGGGGTTAGTGTAGATTTCATCAAATTTCGTCCATTCCGGCCCGATTCCACTAAAATTCGGTCATTCCGAAGCGAATTCAGTCAAATTTCGGCCGAAATAGATTGATGCCAGTTAAATTTCGGCCGAAACGCAAATTAAACTCACTCCAAAAAAAATTTCCTATACGTGAATCGAACCTAAGTCGTCTTGCTAATTTAACCAAGCCAACTACCACCAAACCGTACAACCTTTATTGTTAAAAAACACAACTCATTTATATATATGAGAATTTCAATTTGTACCGGTCCATTCAATTATGGATTGAGGACTGTTGTCTTTTTTTTTTTTTTGACTGGACTAAAGTAAAATACAGTTATATATACTATTGTATTAGTGGATTATTTAATTGTAATAATTTTTCTAAATTTTTTTATCAATTTTTTTCTATTTTTTTAGTGTAAAACAAGCTTCTGACAAAAAAAGTCTGATTCCGATCCGATTCGGCCGATTCCGACCGATTTTTTCTATCCGGATCGGGATCAGACATTGCCGATTCTGATTCCGATTCCTATTTTTCTTTCTATGCTTATACATAAATTTTTAGCCTCATACGCACAACAATTAGTAAAATCCTCCTTTGTACAGAGTCAGCACCAGAGGAGAAGACCATATCTGCTTATGCACAAAAGGTAAGCCACAATGGCGAAGATATATCATATGAGAGCAACTTCACTATCCCAAAAGATTTTGGTGAGATTGGAGGCGTATTCATGACTAATGAGTACCACAAAGAGATTTTTCTCCAAGATATGGTTCTACAAGATCCTAAGACTGATGCTGTTATGACTACAATGAGTTGCAACTCTTGGATTCAACCTAAGACGGTTAGCCCTGACAAGAGAATTTTCTTCACCACCAAGGTAACTCTTCTGGGTGGACCTTGTTTTCAATAACCAGTAAAGCTCCTGATTTAAATTTTTCAATGTACCAGTAAAATTTGTACTTACATAGTTATGCATCATAAATTCAAAACTGGGTATTTTAATTCATGGATGTACGCCTCGGCATCAAAGTTATCGAAACTTAATACTGGGCCACACAGGTTCAGTACATCTGGGGCATGTATTCAACATTCCAACTTCCAAGCATACCAAAATTAATGATGTTTTTACATCTAAGCACATTATTTTTTATTAGCAAGTCATTTTCTTCAGTTGGTTGTTATCAGTTCTTTTTGTTTTTATTTACTTGGGAATAGTAAGTGAATTGACCTCGGCTAAACATAAATTTCTAAATCAAACCCCAAGAAAGGTTACTCCTGTATATGTGGCTCTGTACCTGTAGCTTAACATTGTTATCTGGCCATGCCCCTTTCTTTTTCTCTAAAAGCAAAAGAGGCAATCTGTTAAAGGTTTCTTGATTTTTTTTCTTCACACCCGTATCTTTACGAGGGTCCCGAAGTGCATATATATATATACATTATCTACATGGAGAGCAGAGTTGGTCCGATGGGCCTGCCACCTATCCAATTATTTGTTTTTATTCAGATTAGCAGTAGCAGATCGATGCATTAATCAAACATTTCTATTAGAAATTGAATAGCTCAGAAGCAATATTAGACACTGTCCCTCTGCTTTCTATCTACTAAACATGAATTTGCACATATAATGAGTGATTAGCTTATATGAACTGTTATCAGTGGTGTAAAATTGTACTTTATTATGAAACAGTCATACTTACCAGACCAGACACCTGGCGGGTTGGCTAGACTGAGAAAACATGAACTAGAACTCAAGAGGGGAAATGGCAAAGGAGAACGAAAGAGCACTGACAGGATATATGATTATGACACATATAATGATCTAGGTGAGCTGGACAGTGACAGAGATAAAGCTAGACCAGTACTAGGTGGTACCGAGCAGTTCCCCTATCCAAGACGGTGTCGGACAGGCCGTCCCCAATCAACGACAGGTATCCTTGCTTCATTTCTGACCTACACATTTTTTGGTATTGACCACATTGAATTTAATTGAGAAGATACAGAGACTGAAATGAAAAGACATTAATTTAATCTACAAACAAACAGATCCTATATCTGAAACTCGAAGTGCAACATTTTACGTGCCAAGAGATGAGGATTTCTCTGAGGTTAAACAACTTCAATTCTCCACAACAACTTTGACATCTCTACTTCATGCTGTTGTGCCTTCGGCTCAAAGTGCCATCATATACACCGAACTTGGTTTCCCTAGTTTTGATGCGATTAGTGCCTTGTACAATGAGGGGTTCAAGATGCCAAAGGTTGAAGAGATTGGCCTCCTCAAAACCCTAATAGCCTGCATATTTGATGGAACCCAAAATGTGTCCGACCAAGTCTTGCGTTTTGAGGTTCCTGACATGCTTGAAAGTAAGATTTTCTCAATTGGTTACAGTTATATAATTGTATTTTGGTTACTCTTGGATTGTAAAATGAATGCATGCTTATGCAAATTTGTAGGAGATAGGTTCTCATGGTTGAGAGATGAAGAGTTTGCTAGGGAGACTCTTGCCGGTGTCAATCCATATGCAATTCAATTGGTTAAGGTATATTACTTTCTCATGCAATGCTGAATTCACATTCACCTCTGAATTAACATCTCAATTTGTTCACCATTGGTTCTAGATTAACCTTTTTTATTGTTTTCAGGAGCTCCCAATGACAAGTAAGCTTGATCCCGTGATTTATGGAACTGTTGAATCTGCAATCACGACTGCGATAATTGAAAAAGAAATAAATGGCATCATGACAGCAGAGGAGGTAAAAGATTTAGATACATAAGAGTTAGTTTCTTCCATGAAAAAGAAAATTATATAAGAAAAAGAACATACCTTGTGTTATGCTGTAGTACAAAACTACAAATCTCTTTTCTCTTTGCCTTTTCTTGATTTGAAACAAAGCGAACTATCCTACAACTTACAGTTTACTCTTTTCGAAGCTAATTGTACATATTGTACTGCTTTTGTCTGCTTACATAGGCGGTCAGGCAGAAGAAGTTGTTTGCGCTAGACTACCAAGACTTGTTATTGCCATATGTACACAAGGTCCGAGCCTTAGAAGGAACCACATTATATGGTTCCCGAACGCTTTTCTTTCTTACAGATGAAGGAACTCTGAAACCAAATTGAGCTCACTCGACCCCCTTCACCAACTGTACCCGGATGGAGGCATGTCTTTGTTCCATCATCTGATTCGACAGGATCGTGGCTATGGAGATTCGCCAAAGCCCATGTTTGTGCTCACGATTCGGCACATCACGAGCTTATCAGTCACTGGTAAGACTCTGGCATTTTACTTTTTCATATAGACCTAGGAAGATGACATCAAGCGAAAACGCAGAGAAGTTTCTTCTTCTTTCTCTTGAAATTTGAAGGCATAATAAATTTTGAGGAATTCATATCTTGTCTCCATATCCTATAGAAAAATAAAATAAAATATCCAGTAGAACTCCCAAAGTACGAAATCAACCATCCTCATTAATCTTTTTCCATATAGGTTAAGAACACACTGTTGTGTTGAACCATATATAATAGCAGCGCACAGGCAGTTGAGTGAGATGCACCCAATTTACCGGTTGTTACATCCACACTTCCGATACACAATGAAGATTAATGCAATGGCACGGCAAGCTCTAATTAGTGCTGGTGGTATCATTGAGTCGTCATTCTCACCTCTGAAGTATTCCATGGAGCTCAGCTCTGTTGCCTACAACCAGTTCTGGCGTTTCGATTTTGAGGCTTTACCGTCTGATTTAATTCGGAGGTAATATTATTTTTGAAGTTAATTATGCATGGAAAAGATTAGTTATTCACAAATTCTAATATGTTATAGCATATAGGAGGAGTTGTGCACATTTATAAGAAAATATCCAGAATCAACTCATTAAATTTAATATGGAATATGAATGAAAATGGAAAAAGAAGTTAAAAAAATAGACGACGAAAACAAGGCTTTTATAATTTCTTATGTGCAACTGTAACAATTTTATTTTGGGAACACAAGGAAATTGCCTATTGAGCCCGTTTAAATTAATTAAGATTTGTATATCATAACAGAGGAATGGCAGTAGAGGATCCAGCAGCCGAGCATGGAGTAAAGCTGGTTATTGATGATTATCCCTTTGCAAATGACGGCCTGTTGATTTGGTCAGCAATCAAAAAATGGGTGCAGGAATACATTTTGCATTACTACCCTGACTCAACTCAAATAAAAAATGACACAGAACTGCAAGCATGGTGGTACGAGGTCCGTACACGGGGCCATGCTGACAAAAAGGACGAACCATGGTGGCCCGCCTTAAACACCCATGTGAGCCTAATCCAAACCCTAACCACAATAATTTGGGTTGCTTCAGCACACCATGCTGCGGTCAATTTCGGGCAGTATGATTTTGCTGGTTACTTCCCAAACCGGCCGACAATTGCACGGATTAACATGCCAATCGAGGACATGACAGCCAACCAATTTGACAAGTTTCTACAGAAGCCAGAGGATACACTTCTTGAGAGTTTCCCTACACAAATTCAAGCAACTGTAGTGATGGCAGTTTTGGACCTGTTATCGACCCATTCGTCAGATGAGGAGTATTTGGGCGGTCAAGCAGCCAGGCTGACATGGCTTGATGACCCAGTGACGAAGGAGGCATATGGACGATTTTATGCAAGGCTGAAAGAGATCGAGGGTATAATTGATGCGAGAAATTCAGACCCAAAATTGATGAATAGGTCTGGTGCGGGTATGGTGCCTTATAAACTCATGAAACCCTTCTCAGATGCTGGTGCCACAGGAATGGGAATTCCAAATAGTATCTCCATTTAAAATTATGCGCTACACCAAATGTTAACAGAATTAAGTGCAAATCAGGGCAAAATTTGCACTATATATTTGTTTTGTGGATTGTTTTTGCTTTTGGTTCTTCTATTTTCCCTGTGTCTGTGCAGGATGCTAACCATTTAGATATTATTTATACAAGTAAAAATAAAAGAAAAATTGGAATGAGATACTAGCATCTTATATTCCTATCTTCCACCTTAATCACCATCTTCTTCTATGGTATTGTACTCACCTCTGCTTTTGCAATGAAATTCGCTAGGCTTCTGAGAGGCCAAGAAAATAACAAGGCAATAGAAAGAAAGTACCTAGTTAGTTCAAATCGGGATTCTTACTCTTGTTACTTGTATTGGTAAAAAGAAAAAGAACAGAAAAAAATAAATAAAGCTGATAGGGACAAATCAAAATTGATCCATCAACCTGTGACCTAGTAAAGGTTATTCGCTTCTGAAAATTTGTCATCAAATTAATTAAACAAAAGGTTAATGTAAACAGATTTAAACATCATAATCTATAATCTAAAGCTCCTGTTGCAACATGGCAGTGAAATTCTCAGAAATATGAAGCTATTAAACATCCCACAGATTTACCTGGTTTACAAATTAATCACCACACAACAAAACAGGTACAACATCTATGACAAGCAAGAAGTACACTAAATGCTAATCAAAATTCAAAATTTTGTGCGAAGGAACAACAAAAGAACAAACAGCAACAGCAACAGCAACAAAAAATTTAGTGAAAAGAATTTGACCAAATTAAGTTTTTTAATTTAGGTGTATTTAGTTGGAAGAAAGAGGCTCAAGGATATTGGTCTGCTACACTTTTATTAGTATTGGAATTAGGCCAAAATCTTTTAGGTAAGTAAGCCGATCGGGTCTTGGGTATTCCATGGTGGTGGATCGGATCCGGCCCGGTTGGAACCTCCCTGTCTGATTCTTCCCCTGTTGTAACATACCCCTTCATTTCCGCCACCCTGCTTCCTTCCTCCTACACCAGATTGTTAATTATACCGTGTCAGATTTGATGTAGAATAGGTAGGTACATCAACAAGATTATAAGAGAACCTACTAAATACCCCCTTAACTAAACTTGATCTTAATTAAGATATTAAACTAGTTAAAATTTTCCTGTTTCATCAAATTAAAATTAGTACACAATTTCCCTAATAAAAAAAATCTCCATAAAAGATGACACAGGATCTAAAAGGTATATGAATTTTCAACAAAAGCAGATTGTAATTTTGTTGTGAAATTGTGAATCACGCATTGATACAAAATGCAGGGGAACCATTTAAATCTGTTCAAAAACTGAGAAAACTTATAAATAAATCTATTAGAAAAGGCCAACATACAAACAGATAAGATCCTTAAAAAAATCGTTCAAAAATCCAAAATAAGCTTTCTAGTAGTATAAACTAAAGATCCCCAGATGACAATTCCTAGCTAGGTCACCCAAAATAGTTTTGATTAAAGAAGACAAAGTACGTAGAATTAAATAGCAGATATTCTAATTAAGGTTTTTGAAAAGAATGTTTACCTTAGAGATATCCAACGGCGTTACCTCCTCAGATTGCAAAACTGCAAGTTTCAGGCAACTAAGGTAGTTAATTAAGCATCTTATAATGCGCTTAAACATTAGCTTCAAAAGTATCTTCAAGCTTGAGAGAAAGAGAGATAAAGGAGAGAGAGCATACTATGACGAGAAGCACATGTGAGTGATAGAAGAGCTATAACAAGAACAACAATGGCGGTTGAATAAGAGATGGACTGCGCCATCTCCCTCTGAAACCCTTCCTCCACTACTCGGAAAAGAGAATCAAAATTAAATCGAAGTCGTCGCTGGAATGCAATGATCCGATCTACTTAACCGCTATATATAAAATCTATGTTTTCAATTCCTATTATGAAGATTCAAATCGAGAAGAAAATATTGGAAAATAAACAGATATTCATTTTAAACGAGCAATAGTATTAGTATCTCCTAATTTGGAAAAAGAAAAAAGGAAAAGGCAACATCTCTGAACTCTCTCTCTCTTCTTCTGAGCGATGCTTCTCTTGGTCCAGCTCCTCTCCAATTTTACGGAACTTATCGAACGATCTTAAAAAATTGACGACCGTCTGATCTAATCGAAGTGCCAAAATCACACCTGACAACAAATCATCACGTCCGGGCAGCATGGGCAGTCAGTTGGTCAGGATAATATAGACCGTTCGATCTAAAATTAATGTACTGATCAGTTCTGGATTTTTCAATGTCCTGGATCCAGAGGAGAGGAGCCGAGGCGTTTCTTGATCCTCTTTGGCATGGTCTGAAGCCAAGCAAGCTGGCGGCAGGTGTATTAACATACCCAAATTCCTCTTCCAACATCTCACTTTGGGAGCCATTTCACTGACATGTGGGTTCCACAAATATCACTTTCCAATAGCTCACATTGAAGTTCTTAGGACCAGTTTTAGCTACATGGTTACTCCTCGAAGGGCTGCGGTGCCGGGACACATGGCGTCGTCTGGTGGCGTTTAGCCCGTACGGAAACAGGAGGCTGTGATGATGTCACCTTAGATGACAGAGAGAACGAACAACAATGGGCTTGTGATTAACTGATATTACAATGCTGCCCTTTATTCTTTGGAAGCTTGTGCAGCTTTTTCGACAACCTTTTAATATGGCCCAAATATTCGGAGCATTCCAATAAGGCAATAACAATCAAGGGTATCGCACCCCTGTTTCAACTATATAAGAATTCTAGGGGGATCCAAGTCCAACACACAAATGTCCTTGGAAAAAAGAATTTTTTTGTACACAATTTTAATACAAACGTACTGATTCAACTACAAAATGTACGACACATTTTAGAATTATAATACACAACTCCCGCAAATTAAAATAGACTTGGTAACTTGATAATTTTTCTTTTGTGAACATGCTTATTATTTGACATTATTTGTATAACACAGATACAGTATGTTGAATTGTGCCATAATCTACTTGTCTGTTTGACTAGATTTGTAAAACATATATTTATTGAATTTTACAGTTCCGTATTTTGAGAATTGTGCAGGTTCATGACGATATGAATTGTTAAAATACACATAAAAAATACATGATGAATTGCAACATTAATTAAGGATGAGTCATGAAGAACCAAGCTTTGAATCTAGAAGCATCACCTCTCAAGATTAGGTTTAGAAATCTGTAAACTGGTAAAGCATGTTTGAGATTGAGGTATTTGACATTAACCGTTATAACAGCTAATTTGCCGTTGCAACGGAATAAATCATAATTCCAAAATACAGTCAAATTGATTTATTCCGTTATGACAACCGTTGCAACGGAACTCTGAAATTTCCAGAAAGCTTCTATTGTAACAGCCATTGTAACGCCTAATAAGCGTTAGGATTTTCCAGCGCAGCCAAACCTGCTATCTGGGGTTAACCGTTGTAATGCCTAATCTACCGTTACAACGGTTAATGCCAGATACCTTATTTTGCTTTCCTCTCTATAAATAGAAACAAAATCTATGTTTGAATTATCTCTCTAGCTGCCACAAATTGTAATATTCCGAATTCATTTGAGATCTAGAAAAAGTCATTGTTGCTTGTGCACACAAGTTCAATATTCATACAACAACCTCAAGCATACTCAACCACAATCAAATCTTGTGTAAGAAGTAGATTGATCCTTTAGTGATCATCTTGTTTGTTTCATACATTTGAGCCTTTAATTAGTGCTCGTGAGCCATTGGTGCTCAGGCCGTGTGATTTCTCAAGTTTTATAAAGGCTCACCGGTTTCACCTTGTCCTCCTTTCTCATTGGGTAAAGAAAGGCACGTCATCTCGAAGGTCGTGAGCCCTGGAGGCGTAGGCGTTAGTACCGAACTCCGTAAACAACTCTCGTGTCAAGTGTCTCTCAAATCTTCTATTTATTTTACGCACACTTATTTAGTATATAGTTATTCTAGTTTCCGCCAAAAATAACTCATACACACGATAGTTAAAAGAACTTAGTTTAATTTTTAAAAGACCCCATATTCACCCCCTCTAGGTGCCTTAGGGACCAACACAGTAAACATTAATATAATAATATGTTTGTGAGTAAAATTTAACATCTGGAAAATATTATTTTCTACAATTTTGAATATTAAATCCTAATTTTTATTTTATATGAGACATCTTTTTTAAAAAAAAGTTTCCCAATTATACTTACAATTACGCGTTTGTTGGTCTGTTATAAGTTATATATGTATGCGTTAATATAGGCGAAGATATTGCCGATATTTTTATTAAAACCCCCAAAAAAAAACAAATTATCAAATCTGCTCCCACTTCAAAATTATAATTATTTCTACCCTAACTGCCCGTGGGCTGGGCGGTCCACTTTTCCCATCAGACCGCCTAGTAGCCGGGCGGTCCACTTTTGATACCTGACCGCCCAGCGCCCGGGCGGTCCACTTTTAAAACCTGACCGCCCAGGGGCTGGACGGTCGACTATGAAATTTTTTTTTTTTAAAAGCGGTCCGCTGGGAGCAGACCGCTCCCCATCTCCCTCTCTTTCGCCTCTGCCTCCAGCTGCATCGCCGCCCCGCCGCGTCGCCGCCCGAACCACCACCCCAGCCGAAGTCTCTCTCTCCCTCTCTCCCTCTCTTCCTCTCTTCCTCTCTCTCTAGAGCTCTCTCTCTCTCTCTCTCTCTCCCTCTCTTCCTCTCTCTCTTCCTCTCTCTCTCTAGAGCTTCCTCTCTCTCTCTCTTCTGCCATTCTCTCTCTCTCTCTTCCTCCCTCTTCCTCTCCCTCTTCCTCTCTCTCTCTCTTCCTCTCTCTCTTCCTCCCTCTTCCTCTCTCACCCGAACCCTAATTTCGGCCATCCCGGCGACAGTCCGATTATTTTCGGGTAAGTTTCTAAATAATTTTTTTAATTTATATTTTGTATCTTGTATTGGCATTGGAACGATTGGTAGAATTGAATTGTTAATTATCGTGTCCGGGTTGTTGATTTTCCCGAAACGATTGAATTGTTCAAAATTAGGGTTTCCGGTATTAGAGTTTGTAGTTTAGGGATTTAGGGTTGACAAAACTGAAGTTTATAAATTAGGGTTGAATTGTTAATTATCGTGTGCGGGTTGTTGATTTTCCTGTCGCGATTTAATTGTTAAATTAGGGTTGAATTGTTAAATTAGGGTAAATTGATTGAATTGTTTAAATTAGGGTTGAATTGTTAAATTAGGATTTAGGGTTGAATTGTTTAAATTATGTTGAATTGTTAATTTAGGGTTGAATTGTTAAATTAGGGTTTAGGGTTGAATTGTTAATTTAGGGTTTAGGGGTTAAATTAGAATTTAGGGGTTAAATTAGGGTTTAGGGATCAAATTAGGGTTTAGGGTTGAATTGTTAGATTAGGGTTGAATTCCTAAATTAAGGTTTAGGGTTGACATAATTAGAGTTTATAAGTTAGGGTTTATAAATCAGGATTTGTAAGATAAAATCTTCTGTTTATTGAAATGTAGTATGGTCAGAACTAGACGGGGACGTGCATGGGATGCCCCTCTGGAGACGGGGGAGAGTTCACATGATCACGATGCTGAGGCATCCGGTGCAGCGGCATCCAGTGCAGAGGCATCCGGTGCAGAGGCATCCGGTGCAGAGTCGTCCGGTGCAGATGCTCCCTTTGGAGATTATCCCCCTCACCATCCTGACACGTTTAGTCCTCTTCTGTGGATCCCACATGTCAGGCACCGTGTCTCACTTGCATCTATGGAGGTACGTTGGTTTTGTATTCCTAATTTAAATAGCATTATTTAATTAGACGTTTATATTGAAATAATTGTAAAATGCAGGACACGACGATGATGACAGTGAGGCATCGCACCCCCGAGATACCATACGTCCGTCACCCGTTGATGGAGCAGTGCATCATGCGTCTCGGGTTGTATCAGTTGGCCACCATGCCTCACTGTGATATTGATCAGGCCCTCATTTGCGGTCTAGTGGAGAGATGGCGACCGGAGACGCATACATTTCACCTTCCGGTTGGGGAGATGACAGTCACACTAGGTGATGTCAGCGCCTTGTGGGGTTTACGGATAGACGGCGACCCCATCGGTGGTGTCTCAGACCATCCAGACCTGATGCACATGATACCGGAGCTGCTGGGGGCCGGTATTCACAGTACTGCATCAGTCTTGCGGCGCTCCACAGTTTCTTCCACCGGCGTAGGATCACCCCCCAGACACGTGACGAGCAGGCTGTTCTGAGGTAATCACAAACAGTTGCAAATTAAAATATGTTATGGATTGAACAAAAGAAGAAGAAGAAGAAGAAGAAAGGAGAGGAGGAGGAGGAGTACCGGTATTCACAGTACTGCATCAGTCTTGCGGCGCTCCGCAGTTTCTTCCACCGGCGTAGGATCACCCCCCAGACACGTGACGAGCAGGCTGTTCTGAGGTAATCACAAACAGTTGCAAATTAAAATATGTTATGGATTGAACAAAAAATGTAGTTATTTATGTTTCTAATTTATATTGCAGGTACGTGAGGGCGTTTGTCTTGGATTTATGTGGCAGCGTCATGTTTGTCGATTCCAGCGGTGACGCAGTCCCGATTATGTTCCTCTCTCTGCTGAGGGACACTCAGCGGCCGTCGAGGTGGAATTGGGGTGGAGCCGTGCTCGCTCACTTATATCGGGGCTTGTGTCATGCTTGTCTGGTAAGTTTGTACAAATATTTTAATTTTTTTATTACATATATTATGGTTCCATATTTACCAGAAATGCATCGCATGTCCAAAATTTAGGCGACGAACAGGCAGATTGCCGGACCACTTCTTCTACTCCAGCAGTGGTCCTGGTCACATCTACCGGTGTGTCGGCCTGTTCCTCCAGCTCAGGAGGGGCTATGGATGGGAGATGACCCCGAGAGACGTCCGGGGTACGGTGCCATATGGAGTACTCCCCTCACGTACGAGGACACGGGCAGGGGGAGGACCGTGGGGATTTCGTATGTCCGGAGCCAGCTCCAGATGCTTCACGAGGCGAGCGTCACCTGGTACCCCTATCGTGTGTTCTACGATCGGGGCCTTCTGTGCCCGCTGACATTAGAGCAGAGACCTCTCTCGTTTTATCGGGGGCCGTGTTGAGTATTTTAGATATAGGAATTTGGTACTCTTTTGCCTTTAATATTTATAAACCTTCGTACTCAATTAATAGGTTAGTTGCAATCGCACAACCTATCGACCGTAGTATTTAGGTGTCGATCCGCAAGGAGATAGGGAAATACTAATTTTTAATAAAGAAAACTACTTCTAAGACAAAACAATAAAAGTAAAAAGGGGGGTTTTGTGTAATTTCGTTTTTGAGGAGAATTAAAGTAAATCAAAAGTTCGTAACAAAAAGTAATAAAATCGGGTGACAATCAAGTTTGAGAAGTCTAGGGGTATTCGGTCCACAATCCCTTGCTAATTCTATCTACTCGGTTTGTTTAAATTCATGTTTGATTATGACGAGGTTTCTAACCTAAGTTAGCCTTTGGAACAAATATTAATACGAATACTTTGGGTGGACGGATTAATGTGCCTCGAATTCTAGGGCTGTCACTAACCTAGAGGGATATTTAATCACGTGCTTCAAAGTATATATCGATATTTGTTCTAAGGTGTCCTAATTAGGTTTTGACTTCACCGCTAAGTCCTTCACCAAACCCTAACCTTAATTTCTATTTTTCCAGATTTGAATACCAAAGTACGGTCGCTTCTAATCCAAATCCTAAGGTATTTGCAATCACAATTTATACTATCATATATGATCCTAATCTACTTTTAATCAAGAAGACTTAAGCGGGACGCTACAATTCAAGCACAACAAGTTGCACTATCCTATATGATCCTAATCTACTTTGGGTCTAAATGATCAAAGCGGGACGCTACAATTCAAGTACAAATCATGAAACATCACAAATAATAAATCACAGAAATTAACATCAAATCAAACAATCATCATAAAAACTAAAATCCGAGTAAAATAGAATTAAACAAGTTCATGCTACATGACCTAAACACCTAGAAAGAGAACTACTCTCTCTTGGAGAGATCCATAACAAAGATTGGCAAAAACAATAAGAAATAAGATAAAGAAATGATTACACCCTTTCTTAGATCTAAAACCTCGATCTTGCCGACTCCTTGCTTGAATCTTCTTCTTCTTCTTCCTTGAAATGCTTCGAGAATTTCTGCAGGATCTCTCTCTCTCAATATGTGGAAAACGGATATATTAATGGATATGTACAATAATGGATGATGAGAGAGATGAAATTCTTCTCTTTTTATAGCCAAAGGCCTTGCCCAATTTAGAGGATAGAAGTGGAGTTAGTGGGTGCACTCTTCAGACTGCCATGGCTATTTTTGGCCTTCTAAAACGTCTTCCTTGGAAGCCAAGAATAGAAAACCTCTTGAAAATGCGAATTTCTGGCTGTCTGCGAGTCCAGTGCGTCCGCACTGGAGTTGAGTGCGGGTGGTCTGGGTCGCACCGACTCCAAATTTTCTTTGGTTCCAAGTTCCCTTTTTGGATTTTCTGCAAAATTTCCTGAGTGCGTCCGCACTGGATCTTAATGCGTCCGCACTGGCCTTGAACTTCTGTTTTTCTGAAAATTCTGGAAGTTGCAAAAATCGGCTAAGTAGTGAATGCGTCCGCACTGAAGTTGAGTGCGTCCGCATTACGCTCGGACTTTTCATCTGTGAGGTCTGCGACGCTGGAAAATTGGCTAAGTACCCAGTGCGTCCGCACTGGCTGGGAGTGCGTCCGCACTGGGCGGTTTTTCTTCATTTTGCACTATTTCCTACATTGAAACATCGAACGAACGCAGTAACTTGATTCTTGGTGTATTATATTCGCTTTATATCCCAAAATACAAGATATTTGGTGTTATTTTATGATAAAAACTAGATCGACGGTGTATATAAAATACACCTATCAGGCCGTGCGTATGCTTCTGGATAGTTGAGTATCACTATCCTGATCGAGTGCCCCGTCAGTTTGGCTTGGATGACTATGTCCCTGATTTTCCAGAGTTGGGCGAGCAGCGGACCACCCAGCTGCACAGGTAACTACCCACTGCCTTATTGTTTCCCTATTTTATTACTTGTTCAGCCATACACGTTACTAATTAATTTATATTGCAGCACTAAACACAACAAGCCCAAAGTCGACTGGAGCACGCGTTTCTGGGAGCATTACCAGCGTGCTACATCACCCCAGTTTCACTTATGGACCCCGCCTCCAGCTCCAGATGCCCCTATGCCGGTCGGGCCTTGGAGATTGCGGTATTTAGTCTGGTACCAGAGATGGGACATGCCGACGGTTTATCTACAGGGGGACTATGGTGATGCTCTTCGACGGAGACTCACGGGTGAGGGTGACGGATCTAGGACTTATTGCCTTTCGGTCCGATCCATGCTCGTTCAGTATGTTTAAATGAAACTGACATGCTTAAAAAATTGAAGTTATTTATTCATCTTCTAATAATAATAATGAAAATACATTGTGTGCAGATATTGACCGCTATTAGAGGAGTGGCACACAGCTTGGTGTGCATGGCGATAAGAAGTTGGAGAGCGATAGGATGTCAAATGCTCCAACACAGTGCACCGATCGTTGAGGACTCTGGCTGGGACGGGCGCCTCGTTGGTATGTTGCACGATGCCGGGGAGGACATCAATTGGCGCCAGATAAAGGCCCCACCACCAGATCCGGAGCAGCCTAGAGCCCCTATCTACGCTGATGAGATGCCGCCACCTCCTACAGGTAATAATATGTCATACAAATGATCATTATTAAGCGTCTCTTTAAAAGATCATTATTATTAATTTATCTTCATTTCTGCAGATGATGACTCGGGTTGGGCGATCCACCAATGGGTGTTGAACAACAACGCGTGGAACGCGTACTACAACGAGCATGGAGTTCCCGTGCAGCATACCGAGGTAGCAAAAGTTCATTATTTAATTAATTTACTCGTTACTTCTATGCTATGTTACTCGGATACTCCATGTTGGGCTCCGTACCCGTATCGGGTGCGTATCGGATACCGATACACGCCCGATACGGCCCCGATACGTATCATATACGCCAGCTAGCGTATCGGCTTACGTGGCGTATCCTATACCATCCAATACGGTCTCCGATACGGCTCTAACCCGTCTGGATACGGATCTGACACATCTGGATACGCCTCTGATACGTTCTGCAGCGTTGAATCTAAGCATGCACCGCGCGTGGACCAGCGAGCAGCACTCCAGCCCATACACCGCGCGTGGACCACCTACTAAAAATCAATTTTTCTTGCGCCAGTGGGGATCGAACCCAGGACCTGCAGACTTTCCACATGCCTCTTGACCACTACACTACTTCCCATTTGCTGTTGGAACTTCGTAGCTATAATATTTAATGGGTACTTAATTAGGCTATTGTATTGTATACAGAATTTTTGATATTTAATGTATATATTTGGACTCCAAAATTATATTTAATGTATATAAGTGTTTTAATAATATATATAATAGGCGTATCGTATCCTTGATTTTTAAAAATTGCCGTATCGCCGTATCCGTATCGTATCTGATACGATACCCGTACCCGTATCCATGCAACATAGCTTCTATGTCTTTAATTTAACATTGTTTACATGCAGGATGAAGCTGCCGCCGCCGCCGCCGCCGTTTTCTCTTTGGATGACCTAGCTCCAGATGAGGGCGGATGGGAGCCAGCTAGCTCCCACCGACCGCAGTATATGGAGCCCAGACAGCACGACGGCGAGGCCAGTGGGAGTGGGGCACAGACTGCAGATGGCTTTGCCGCTGCTATATTTGGCACACCGCCTCCGGCCACGTATCCTCCTACTTGGGAGGCCGATCCGTGGGTGTTGCGTACACATGCGGGGATCCATGGGGAGCATGCATTACACCTGGGGGCGGACCCATGGGCGCGTGAGGCCGTACACGATGACATGCAGGTGGATGAGGTTCACCAGAGGCGTCCGCCGTCGCAGAGAGAGCGCCATGCACCTACTAGGTTGGACCTCTCCGGACCTCGTCCTCGTCGTCGCCGTTAGGGCTTTTATATTTTTTTTAGTTTGATTGGTTTCTAGTATTTTAGTTTGATAGGTTTCTAGTATTTTAGTTTGGATTATTATATTTCATGTTTGGACTGTTATGTTTCATGTTTAAACTTACCATTTAGATTACCTACTTTTATTGTTTAGACTTACTATTTATATTACCATTTAGAACATTTAAACATTAACAAACTTAATATAAAACTAATCAATTATATTAAAACTACACAATTACATAACATATAAAAATAATCGTCAATTATAAAAATATAATCGTCAACAAATAATAAATATATATCATACAATTTAATATAAAACATTCAAACAAATCATTACAACAATTTAATATAAAACATTCAAAAATCATTACAACAATTTAATATAAAACATTCAAAAATCATTACAACAATTCAATATAAAAACATTCAAACAAATCATTACAACAATTTAATATAAAACATTCAAACAAATTAAAACATAAAACCTTATAAAAAAAAAAAATTTCATAGTGGACCGCCCATCCCCTGGGCGGTCAGCTTTGAAAAGTGGACCGCCCGGCTGCTGGGCGGTCTGGTGGGAAAAGTGGACCGCCCAGCCCTCGGACGGTTAGGGTAGAAATAATTATAACTTTGGAGTGGGAGCAGATTTGATAATTTGTTTTTTTTTTGGGGTTTTAATAAAAATATCGGAAGATATTGCTACTAAAATCTGATTTATACACATAGATAAAAATTGGTTAGTTACGTCGACCGATTTATGAGGATATTAATTTTCATGAGCTTACCCATAAAAAATACCCACGGAAGGATCTTGAACTATTTTCCATGGGCGCCTCTATATATTATTTTCATGGACGTAACGATGTCACTATATCTGAGCTCATATATATATATATATATATATGGGCTACAGTGAGTTGCTAAGTAAGGATCTTGTTTTACTTCACGCTCATATCTTCATCTTTAAAGACCAAACAGTTAATCTGAACTGTTCAAAGAAGATATCCATATTGAAATGTGCTTGGAAACCAAATTTTACATTTTTTGAAATTTTTTACTATTTTGTATGAGGTCAAAACGTTTTGGAGTAATAATTCATACGAAATGTGCTTGGAGACCAAATTTTACATTTTTTTGAGTAAATCATGGCGTAAAAATGTTTTGACTTCATACGAAATAGTTCAAAAATTAATAAATTTTGTATGTAAATGCATCACTCGTATTCTAGATCGGTTTGAATAATTTGGATTCATTGTTTGAAGTCTATTCGATGATAGTAAGACTGGAATAAGACTGGTAAAACGAAAAGACGATTAATAGATTCATCATCAGAGAACACATTTCAAATCTCATGTCCAACCCATTTTGGCTAATTTATCTTTTGTAAATTTCTTTTGTTGAAATTAGCCAACAAACCCTCTATTTTTTTAAGGTTATTTATCCTTTCAAATAAAGCTTATAAATTTATCACAATTCCTCACATTGTTTAGTTTATCATAAAGGAGCTTTACTGTAAATTGGCAGAGTCATTTAATTGTCACACTATCTGATCCGTATACCAGATTCAAATACCTTTCCAATATAATCAAAGCTTTCTGATCTATCCATTGTTGAGCCAGGATTTTGTGCCAATCTTTTTTAAAAGTGTAATTGCAAGGAATCATTCTAATGAACTAACTGCAACATTTCTTATAGCAATAATCATACAATTAGGAAATATAACACATAGTGCGTTATCAGCTATCCATTTGCCGTGCCTTATCAGTATATATCCTCAACTGTATTCTATATGCAATGATCCTTCTGGTTCTGTACCAATCATGCCACAATGAGGAATTAGAGTCTCCTTTCAAAGCAATTACATGGCTTAAATAGATAAACTTAGCAGTCAGATCAGATTGTCATTTTCAGAATTCTGTTGATGAAATTATTTGGAGGTGGGAACAGAATTGTACATTCTCAGTGAGATCCTTGCACAGATATCTAAATTTTAGGTATACCTAATTATATTACTAAAGTTATTGGAAAATTCTCCTACTGATATTAAAGCCACTGGTAACACAGTAAGAGAAGGGTTCTGTCTAAAGATTGTTGGCATTAAGGGGTTGACGAAGCTCAATGACTTTGCTAGTTGCAGAAAACCTAAGATTGTAGATCATATGTTCCTCACCTGACAACTGCAGTATTGGTGCCCATCTGGCATTGATTCTTGAAACAAATAAATTCACACACTTTGTTCCAGCTTGGAACAAGTCAGTGCCAGAAATGTGTAGGGGCCAAAAAAATAATAGGCGATGCGATTTTACATTGGACAATCTTTTTCAACTATTTAGTTCAAAAGAAAGAATCAATGTTACTCAAGTAGTAATTGCTAAACTTTCAGGGAACTAGCAGCACTAATTATTTTTCTAGTTCTCTATTGGAAGAATGAAATACCGGCATGCTTACCCAGAAATGAGCTTGCAGCCTTAAGCCTTTGCAAGTAGTTCCAGTATCTCATGATTACACAGAATGAGATACTGGTATGTTGGGTACGAGGTACCTGCTGCGAGCTTGACTGTACACCAATATCAGTCCAGTGTGATACCAGTGAGGTATTGGAGTTTATGGCAGGATGCAATGAAATATCAGAGATATTTGTATTTTCCCTTATTTTTCAATGGTAGTTGATTTTGTTAGTTTGGTTCTGTTGAAATGCACTCCATTCTCTCTGATTAATGGAAACTGTCGGTCTTTCAACCACTTATTAGAAACAAAATACAAATACTGTGCAAATAAACACAAAAATACTTCTCTCTGAGCAATGGAAGTGACTGATGTTGAGCCCTTGCTGACCAATTTAATTTGAGATCCCCTTAAAGTTAACTGAGTATCAAAAATGGAAAGGTTTCTCCATGTTGCAATTAGAGAAACATTAAAACAAAAGCAAAAAGAAAATCAGAAGCTTTAATTATGCAAATTCAATTAGCTTTCCCCCCGAGTTTTGTAGCTAAATAAATAAACTACCATATCTAGTTCAATGCAATTTACCACTACTAGACAGATCATCTTTCTTTCAATAAACTACATGGACAACACACAATTCAACCCACTGCGATGCAACTACCATTCTAGTTTAGTAGTTATGCAGCTTTCTTTCAAGATTTGTTCATGGAGACCAATCGCCAACTTGGTGCAGTGCATTACTGGGTCTATTATGAAGAAGATGCTCAGTTGATCTTTCACCGAATAAAACTCTTTCAATGTGTGCAATCCTCCTCATACACGACTTTGCAGCATATGATATAGGTAATAATCAATCGACCTATCTCTTTAATGACTAGGGATGATAAGCTGATATTTCCTCATAAGGGCACAAAAACTGCAAGTACAGAGCAAGCAGGTCAATTTGGTCGTAAGAAATTTACCTGATGTTTTATTTATGTATCATCTTTAATAAAAAAACAAATAATCTCCACTACATAAACATACCTTTTACCCTAGCATAAGTCGGTAACAACTCTAATAGAAGAATATCATAAAAAATGCAATAGTTACATAGGACAACTATTACCAAACAGAACGATCCAAAGAAATAACCAGTCTCACCTTTCAACCAGAAGAGAATTAAAAATGTACAACTTTTCTATTTTAACGGTTACCCACTAAGCTTCTAACATGTTGATTCGTGGAATTTTGATTATTAGACCTGCTAGTCTCTTGAAACCAATCATTTAAGAGATGATGCTGGCCTCTAATCATCTACAATTGCAGCAAAAGAGAATTACCAAAAAATAATGCCAGAGTGATCGAAGCAGATTGCTGTCCCAACTCCCAACAGAATCTAAGTTATGCTGTAGCATTCTGATGACAACAAACTCTGAAACAAATGAAACCCAAGAAAAAGCATCTTCTCCAATTCCCTGTCAAGTAAATAACTTTATAAAATCATATGGAAAGGACCTCATGTTTTTTTCCCCTAAGCTTTTACACAGCGATACTCTTTTGCAAAAAAAATCATCATGCTTAAGATATCAATTAATGGAATTGTTAACTTAACAGCTTAAAATATGGTGCTTAAAAACATATAGTTATAGTATAGACAGTGAAAAATGTGTTGTAGAGGGTGGACAAGGCTAAAATGAAACATCAAAAGTTGAGGGCGGTTATGTGCAATTATGCAATAAGAAACAAGAACAAAACCCAAAATGAAGTAACAAATTACCTTCTTTATGTACCCAAATATTCCATTAGATCTTCATCATGAAGCAAATCTTCAATGTCAGGAATCGGGCTTCCGATACCAATAAAATCTAATGGTAAATTGTCAAATGAACTCCCGACAAACTTATCTTGTTCTACTGGGTATAATGGTTCCATAAATGGATGCATGTTTTCGTGCTCATATACATTCTCGACGTGATTGCCGTTACTGTTATTATTATTCACTTCAACTCCAATTATTGGAAATTCCACCTGCTGGTTCGACGAAATCGGTAAAGGATGGGGATGTTTTTGCCTTGGCAAATTTGTAGTATAGAAATCAAACCCAGTAGCGTTCCCTAACTGGAAAAGGCTATTCCCAGGCCGTTGTTGCAATAATGGCTGCGGACCCATGTACATGCTTTGAGGTGTACTAACATTCACTCCAATAAAATTGTTATTGTTATCATTATTGTTATTATTGTAGTCAGGATCACTGTTATTGCTGCCATTATTGACCACTGGAGCATGCAGAAAGAATTGGTTATTAGCCATTTCATGGAAGTTAGTTTGGTTCATATCAGGAATTGCACTGCTCCGCAAGTCCTCATGCGGGCTCTCATCCTCATTTACAGCAACTTGTTTTCTTGTAAGTGAAGACAAACCACCCAACCGAGGTTTCTTCCTCTTCGGCTCTGGTTGCTCCTTAAACTTTACAATATGTTTCCCTCTCTCACCAGCATTAGTAGCAATACCAGTACCAGATGTTGGTGTTGGACTGCTCTCATCATCCTTTGCCAATGTGGCACCAGCAGCAGGCGCCACATCAGGCCCGTCAACATCATATTCATAACTGCTACTGTAGGTGTATGTATCCTCTCTCCTCTCCTCCTGACCGCTATGTTGAGTCACATCTGTAAAACCATTATCTCTGTCCTTTTTTCCATTTCTATCTCTATCTTTACCTGCCACAAAATTCGGTGACACTGACCTCTCCTCCCTGCTCAACACTGCCAACCAAATCAAGCTTTCTTTTGCTGTCATCTTGTCCTGCAAGCATTTCGACTTTCTCACATGCATCCTTATCTTTACAAAATTTGGTGACATGTGCTTTATGACAGCTGTTAAAACCCCAACCTTCCAAACCTTCTTTAAATCATGTGGCTTTTTGTATGGTGGTATCTGCTCCTTCCGTAAACCCAACCCAACCCACCAATCCTCGGTGCCATCGGGCCACCATGGAGGCGGGACCCCCTTCTCTAAAGGAAATTTCCTCTGAGGCGGGCTGCAGTGTTGCATCAGAGATGACAAGAGAGAACCCAGAGTCGCATCTTGCAAATCCATTAAGCTCTGTTGGCCCTTCCCTCCATTGGAAACCACCTGACCATTCTCCAGTGCAAAATTCTCTGCCTCGTGCTTTGCAATAGCTGCAGGCCCGTTTTTGTCAAATTTCACCTTCTCCTTCCACCATTCACGAATGTTATCCGATGCACCGCTAACAGGTTTCCCCTTCTCGGGTATAATGCCATAAACAAACCCACGTACGTTGCAAACCTCCATAAGCTTCAGCATGTATTTGAGAATGCCATCTTGGGCCCTTGACATCTTTTTCCGCAGAGCTTGGTCAGATATGGGTTTCTTGGAATTTGACTTATCCAATGAAGCCTCCTGGGGAGTGACCTTTTGCCGTTCCTTGATTCGGCGAAGCTTGACTCGGTCTTTCCACATGCGGCGTGCCAGCTCCTCAGCCTCGATTTCCTCATCGCTGACATCATTTTCCATCAGATTCTCACAACGAATGCCATCCACTTCACAATCAGATGCCTCTCCTAACTCAGTGGCCATAATTGCAAGTTGGTCCATGAAAAAAGGTTGATATTTTTTAATCAAGTTTTGCCTTTCTGATGTATGCCCAAAATACCCATGCACACAGCCTGTCAATGTAACAAGACAGTTTATATATATATAACAAGAAAACATGTGCAGGAATTGTTGAAGAAATAACAATGACGGTTAGTCACTTTATATAAACAAACCAAGACACTGTCAAAAGTAGATTTAAGTACCATTTAATAGGAGGTAGTGCACTACAAACACCAAAAGAAACAACAGCCAAAACTTTTCATCAATCCAAACCAGATTAAACATGAGTTTTGCACTAAGGCTATTCACGTACACAATTCAGACCTAGTATAATTCATTTCTCGATAAAAATACAGCAGAGGTAAGAAACCTAACTAATTGCTCAAGGTGCTTGTTGAATTTGCAGAGATACTATTCCATCAAAATATCAACACAATAGCAAACTGCTGTCTTTCCAGAGTACTTTCAGTTTCAGATAATTCTAAATCTGACCTAGTATTGGAACTTGCAGCTGGAAACGAGCAATTTTTCTCTCAACGAAAACCCCAAGGATTAAGGAACATCAAAAACAGAATTCTAATGCATCGAATTCAGTTTTCCACAATCAAGTAGTAGAAATCCATACTGATCTCTAGTAAACCGTAAAGAATTTTCAAGAACAGAATACAATTACAAAACAGGAGGATATGGGCCGAATCAATACCGGATTCAATCTCCACTACTCCACAGATTGTAGAGAGAGATAGAGAGCTCGTTTTCTTTGTATTTAAATTGGATAATTGCAACCAGCTCAAAATTGGGCAACTTCCTATCAATTTATGCAGGTAGGACCAACCGGCAGCTGCAATCTGCCAGTGAACCTTCAGTGGACTAATGGGTTAAGGTCGGTATAACTTTTGTTGTAAGAAACTCCAAAGAACAGGTTCAGTTAAAACCGTACCAGTAAAAGCGTTGGCAAGGAAGGAAGCTTTTCACCTAGTCCAGACCTGTTATGTTTTTACTCCAGTGCTTGTTGTCAGTTATTGCAAAGGCCTGGTATAAAACACTTAGCACGGGAGATCAAAATGGCAAGGCCTGATAATGGTGAAATTCGCGCCAAGAAAAGGGCCCAACGCTAAAACAAGGTATTTAAGGATTCGGAGCCGCCACGACCTTTGCTCATCGAGAGTCGATTGAGAAAAGGGAAAGAAAAGAGCTATGATGATTCGGGAAGATGAGGGGTCAAGGCGGCACGACAGTGCTTTTACAAGCAAAATGACAATATGCTTCTTTCTTTATTTTATTTTATAATAGTATTGTATTGTAGTGATCCAGGGGACCATCTTATGCGTCTCTCTCCGCGTATATTCATGTCTTTCTTTTCTTTTAAATGGACATGTCACAGGACAGGAACAGCTGCTCTATTTCATGAAAGTGGGTCTGGGTTGACCCGCTATATTATTTTATTTTAAGAGGGGGAGAGTAGAGAACAATCAGCCGCCAGCACGCGCATTGCCAAGTGTACCCACTTTATGTACCCTGAAATTTAGCTTCTGCATATGGTTTCTATTGTCAACTCCACTCGGTGAAAACTGTAACTATCTGTGTTTGTCAAAGTTTTAGCGGACGAGAGTGACCTTTGAGGCTTTGGCCTCGTAATAATGGGAAGCGCAGTTGTGTCATTTGCTTTGTGCTTAGCCGACTACTCGGACTATTTTACTATTTAGTGAATTTAGGATTATTTGTTATTTGTTATTCTTATTCTAACCAAGGTTAGCTTTGTTGATGTTGGTTGTTTTATCGTAGCTTTGTTATTATTTACAAAAAGTAAACAATGTCTTTTGATTTGTGCTGCGCTACTAATGAGCCGAGCCGGCTCATGAACCAATGAATTGAACAGCTCAATAAATTGTATCGAGTCAGGTTCTAATATTATACTAATATGAAAAGGAGTAAATCAAGGAGTTGTACTTATATTTTTGTAAGAATATAGTACACAAGATTTTAGAACTGAACAGTAAACAAGTTGAGCTCATGGTCCAATACAGTAAAGGATTTTACAAATGCTAAACAGTAAGTGTTTGTTTTTTTAATGCTTAGCATGAGTTGAACTCGCGAGTTATGACATGAGTTGAGCTCGCTAATTATGAGCTGAGTTTGAGCCGAGCTGAAGGCTCAAACTCATTAAATTGAGCCGAGCTTTTTTTTTCAAGACTGAACCGAGCCCGAGTTGAGCATGTTTTGTTATATGACGAGCTGAGCTAAGTTTTGAGCCGAACTTGGCTCATTAGCAGCCGTTTATTGTGCATATAAAGAAACAGCTCAACAAAGTGGTGATCAATGACTTTCTTCTCACATAAACTAAATTAGGAAACATTAAATATTGAATGTCAATCTTATCTAAATTATATTGATTCTTTGTTATAATATCTGTATAATGAGTCATCGTTTTTTAAGTTTGTTTGACATTATAATTTGCTATTTAATATTCTTTAGAATATTCTGTCGCTAGCTGTTGGGACAAAAAGCTTAGACGAAGGCAAGTGCCTTTGCAATGTTACTAAATGAATAATACCAATACTATTATTTATTTCTAATGCTTGACATTATATTTATTGAACCAATGTTAGTTCTTATATTGCTGATTATTAAAAAGACCAATTTAGTATTTTTCTTAAAATTTAAAAATATCAACTTGGTGCAAAAAGTAGTTCAAGGACTAAGTTTGTCATTTCTCAAAAATTCAAGAATCAACTTCCTTTTTTTTCTTTTCCTAAAAGTTAAAAGACTAATTTCAGTAACTAAGTAGGTATATTAAAATAATCTAAGGATCAAAATATGAGTTATTCTTTTGAAAAATTACTGTGAAGACTGTCTATAAGACGAGCATATATATATATATATAGGAGTTAGCTACGGTGCTACGCGTAGCATAGAGGGCCTTCATGCTACGGCTCCATATTTGAGTTTTCAAAATTCTAACGGTCGATCCGAACCTTTCAACTTGATCTCCATATGAATATGGACTTGCAAACTAAATTTTACATTTTTTAGAATTATTTTACTATTTTTTTAGATAGGTAGAAAATCACTTGATCTGAAAATTATGTAATTTTCAGATCAAGTGATTTTCTATCTATCTAAAAAAATAGTAAAATAACTCTAAAAAATGTAAAATTTGGTTTGCAAGTACATATTCATATGGAGATCATGTTGAACAGTTCGGATCAAACGTTAAGATTTTGAAATTCAAATATGGAGCCGTAGCACGGAGGCCCTCTATGCTACGCGTAACATATTAGCCAGATTCTCTAAATATATTATTTTAAAGAGAATGACTTTATCCAATATTTTGTCGTTCATGGCAGGAACTATCCTGTTTTTAAATCATTGAAACAAAAATTTATTTGAAGCATTTATTTGTGAAGTGCACATCTCAATTTTGTATATTATCTTCGTCAGGTGGAATATTAATTCACAGCTGGGCTTAATTAAGATATCTCTAATTTGATCACTTTGTAAAATACATGCTGGACTGGTCAAACCAAGCCTGTCATTGTGTTGGTTAAATTAAAAAAAAATGAAATACTGATTTATGACTGTGATCTCCGATTTAGTTGATTATGTAGATAAATTTTCCATAAATTGGATTCTGAAAAATAAACAAAAAAAATAGAAAGACAACTAAGTTGGTCTCTTCTTAGGCTGTGCTCTAGAGAGAGAGAATCCCCTTCATTAAAGGAAAGGAACGGGAACGAAGGGGAACTCCGCACGCGCTCAGGTTACCCACTTCAAAAGAAGATAATCGGAGAGGAAAAGGAAGAAACACACTACTGTAGCGATGGTAACGTGCTATACAAACTTCTCAAATTCATACCTCCCAAATCGTAGTGTAGGTTTCACAGTAGAGAGGGGAACCGCGAGCTGTCTCCTTCCTTTCTCTTCCTTTCCGTTCCTCTCCACGTGGGTGTTGTGGAGCACAATCTTACGAGGAACAGACACAAACGAAGTGGTAAGGTATTTGAAACACGTACTATATCTCCGAATTTTTTATTAATATCATTTCTTAAAAAAAACCATTATTTTAACATAATTTGAAAAATATTAGGTCCGTAATAATTAATAAAAAATTTCGGACTATATCCATACAGACCTACAATAGTGATTGTAGCTGCTACGAACTTTTTTTTTTCCAAGCTGCTAGTAAATTTAATTCGTACGACAGTGTTATGTGTTTGTATATATGGTAACTGTAGTATTTTTTTTACACGAAAAGGTATTGGAACATGTAAAACAAACGAGTGTTCAGCGTTGGATCTTGATATGGAAAATTCAGCAAATTTTAGTTGGATACATTTCGTCCAAAAATATGACATGAAGTTTATAAATAAGAGCAAAATTAACGTGTGTGATGTATTCATTGAGAGAGTTTTATAAGTATAAATTTAAAAATTTATTAGATTGACTTAAAACGACGAATCTAAACAGCTAAAATCGATATACTTCACGAGTGATGATTGTACATGTAAAATTTTGATATTTTCGAATTTATTTAGTATAAAGTCAAGCGGCCAAAAAAATGATGAAAACTGATGCATTAAAATAACTTATAAAACTTTATTTTTTTACCGTTTGACTTTGTACTAAATGAATTCGAAAATTTCAAAATTTTGCATGTACACGCATTACTTGAGAAATAGATAGGTTTCAATGGTTTGAATTAGTCATTTGAGCCAATTTGATATATGTTTGGAGTTGTGTACTAAACACATGAGGGTGTTCATCGGGTCCCGTTTAATCGGTTTGAAACCAAACCGAGAGAGTTCGGTTTAAACGATTTTGTTTTTCCAGTTAAATGGATTGGTTCGGTTCATTTTTAAAACTGGTTTAGTAGTTCTGTTCATCTCGATCGATTTAGAAATTTTAAAACAGGTTAGACCGAACTGACTAAACCAAACATTTAAATTATACTAAAAATTATGTCATAATGTATATTGCTTGGTTCGGTTTAATACCGGTTAAACCGAACCAAACAAGAATTAAAATTTATCTTTAGAAAAATTTTAAAAATTAACAAAAAAAATATTTATTCTTATGATTAATATCCTATTTCGATTTAACTGAACAAATTAAAATTTACTTCGGTTTGTTTGATACGGTTCTTATTCTATTTTGGGTCGATTTTTAAAAACCGAATACAAAACTTCTTTACCTATTTTAATTTGATTTGAACTGAACTAAACCGATGAACACCATAATTACACCATAGTTTTACTTCATAAATAATAGGGCACATTGCGTGCTAAACACCACCCGTGTTTGTTTTTTATTATGTCATTTTATTTCACTGAAAATTTGTATAAAATATGAAATAATAAGGGGAAAATTAGAAGAAAAAAAAAATGTACAAAACAATAAGTATGAAATTAATTCTGAGGCATTTGTAAGCAACTGGGGATGGTATATTAGCGTTATTTTATATTTTTTGAATGATTTGTGGGTTGGAAATATGTTTTACGGTGATTCTGACTCAACACAATGAAACAGACGGTATAGATTTACTCTCAGTTGGTGCCTATTCGAGATGGCACCGGGGTCAGTATTATTTGTGCATTGAGATTCGTGCCAAGTTAAAAGAATGATCTTGAACTGTCCGTTTCAATTGTACTCAGTCAGCTAACCTGAAGGGATGTGAATTCCAATAGCGATACCTTCCAATTTTTTTGTATATTATTTTATATTACCACTGGATTTGTGAGTAGGGATGTTAACGGGTACGGTAAAGGTTAGATAGAAGTATTTTCGTACCTGTACCCATTACAAATTCTCCTTATTCATATTCTACTCTTACCTGTTACAAATTATCTTATCCGTATCCTACATTTACCCGTTATAGTTGTAGGATAACAAAACGGTAGCGAATAAATAACAAGTAATGCTAATATAATAATTATTTTTATTATTTATTAAATAAATATTAAAACACATACATTGATTTCACACATGCATAGTACTTTGTTGAAAAAATAAATTCTGATCATGCTAATTGCATTAATTTCACAAATTCATTTCACACATGTATAATCATTTGTTCAAGTACTATTTTCAATGCTCACTAATATATAATATTTGTTTTATAATTATCCGATCGGGTAACTGTTACGAAATAGGCTTTACCCGTACCCCTACTCATTTAGATAAGGAAAAAAAAAACTTTACCCAAACTCGTACTCAATAAATTTAGGAAAAAAAATCTTACCCATACCCGTCTTATCAAATACAGTACGGATCGGATAAACAGATAAAAGAGTACCATTGACACCCCTACTTGTGAGCCTTTCTTTTCTTTTATACTATTTTACCTCCGGACTTGTTCTCTATTAGTTTATAATTTATATTATCCATTTATTTTATTTTTTATTGGTTAGTTGTACTTTTCTTATTCATTATGTTTTTTTTTTTAAGTTCAAGACTCTATTATTCATTCGATAATTATTCGTTTTATATCTATATTTGAATATGTAGTTGTGGATTACTCGCTCCGTATCCGTGTTCGTTTAAAACGGATTTGATTTTAAACTTTGACATCCATTTAGTATTCGTATTCGCTCATTAAAAGATGGATATGAATTTGATATTAGCATTATCTGCCTCTGGATCTTTCATGTACAATGTTACCATATTTGCAAAAGAAAATTGCCATTTAGTAGGTGGGGAACCTGGGGTACTTTGTGTCACCTCATCTGAAGTACCTCAGTGTTTGAGTTTGAATCCGATTCATTCGTTATATATAGGCATGAATCTTAAAGGGATATCGTAGGAAGTGTGGGAAGTCGCAGGTTTGAAATTTAAAAGGTTTGAGTGTGGGAAGTCGCAAGTTTGAAATTTAGAAGGTACAATTCTTTGTGAATATTAAATAGTTGGATGACTTGATTATATGAGTTTAAATGCATTGTGAGAATTCATCTCCGCCTTTTAAATATATAATGTTTTTTTAAAATGAGGAGGGATCCACTTACACTCTTTTTTTGTAACACTGGATTACACCTTACATTTTCAAAACCTAAACAGTCGATCCAAACCGTTCAACATGATGAATATATTAAAATGTGCTTGCAGGTCAAATTTTACATTTTTTTGAATTTTTTTTACTATTTATTAAGATAGGTACAAAAATTCAATGGTTTGAAAACAGCGATTTTGTAAAATACTTAATAAATAGTAAAAAATTCAAAAAAATGTAAAATTTGATTTGCAAATACATTTTAATATATCCATCATGTTGAACGGTTTGGATCGACTGTTTAGACTTTAAAAAATTTGAAAATGTAAAGTGTAATCCGGTGTCACCAAAAAAGAATGTAAGTGAATTCGTCCTCTTTTAAAATAGCGAAGCAATCTTATAAATATATCGATCGGGCATATTAATATGAGCACTAAGTTATGATGATCTATTAATTAGACATTAATAATACAAATAGCTTCTATTTTGTTCCTTTTTGGTTTACGGTGTTGGAAAATCAAATATAATTTATTATATATATCTTAAATTTTTAAAATATGTTTTTTTAATCCTACTTCTTTATATTATGGTTTGAATTTATAATTATATATATTAAATGCATCTCCTAAACATTATGCGCATGAGTAGTTGTTTGGTAACAAATTATTTATTACTACCACATATTTAATGGAGAATTGTCTTTAAAATATATGAGCATATCAAACTATGGGCACTAAGTTATATTTAATGATTAGAGATTAATAATACAAATTGCATTTATATATTTTTTTCCTTTTGGTCTGTGGTGTTGGAGAAAATCAAATATAATATCACATATATATATCTTAAAATTTTAAAATATGTTTTTATTTATCCTACTTCTTTATATTATGTTTTGAATTTACAATTATATTAAGACATATTATTTTTTAAAATATTTGTACTTACATATTATAGATTGAAAATTATATGATTACGAGGTTTCTAGAGTTCTTGACGCCTTTTATTAATTAGTTTATTAATTTTGGCATCAATATTCTCATTTGATACCTTTAATCAAGCTAATATAAAACCTAGAAATATATTGGAACTATTATCTCTTTAAATTGTATTAAATAATTAATCTTTTTATTTCTAGGGTTTTCACGCTTTAATTAATGCAAATAATAAATTGTGTATTTTGTGATAATATGCCGAAAGGCTATTGATTGAGGGGTCTTTTAGATGTAATTATTATTAGTTATTAACTTATTATAATATTAATTTTTTATCATGATAATATTTGACAATGCACAATTTAACATGTGGAAAAGAATTTGTAAAGAAATAATAACTGCAGACCCAACAAAATGCTCTGCCATTGACTTATTTTTCCTGAATATAAACAAATAAATTTATGTTTAACATATTTCTTATCTTGTGTTCAAATAAAAATTAGTGCAAAACATAAAGTGGATGGCTTCATTTTTGTTTTCCTAGTACCTAGCTATTTTATTTCTTTTATGGCTCAATAATCATTGAGCTATCAACTCTCCTTTTGTATTTGTAAACCGTTGGATTTATTATAAAGTATAATCTAAGGTCTTAATCTAGGGGGTGAAAATAGAGCGAATACGGAGCGGATAGTGGTAAAATTATATTTATATTTCTTTTTAATTTTCTGGATACGGATCGGATTGGATATCAGCCGGATACAAATACGGATACGAATCAGATTGGATATGTATTAAAATAATATTAAAAAAATACTCAAGTTCATAATATTTATCTAATTAAAATTTTTAATGGTGAATAACAATATTTTTTCATAATATATATTAAAATATATGATATATATCTACTATTTGGATACAGATAACATAAAACCATATCAGTATCTATATTCACATGAATATTCGGATATTGAATATTCACATTTAATTTTTCGAATACAGATCAAATATTATCCATGCCGTTTTCACCCCTAACTTGATCACATCTTATTTTCTAAAACAAATTGGAAAAAGAAGAGAGAAAAGGCCCCATAAATTAAAGCGCTGTTGATTGTTGTATTTGTGCACCTAAATATTGGAGTTATATAAAGAATGCAATGTAAAACAAATGGATCCGTCAAGGCATTTAAGGTCGTCAAAAATCAATGACTGACAGATCCAAATTGCTATTTGTTTTAATTGCTTTGGAAGCCGACATTTTTATTAATATCCAAAGTTAATTACAAATTAATAAATATACTCAGAATTCCTGAGTTTTTCAAAAAATGTCCAAACCGGTTATTTTGTGGCCGGTTTCCTCTTCCCCAGAAGCCGGCCATAAAATGACCTGTTTCCTCATTTTTTTTTTATCCATTTACATCCTATAAATACTCTTTTTTTCTCTCTCCTTCACACAATTCACTCATCTCACCCGTTTTTTCTCTCTTCTTTTTTAAGGTAATTTTTTTTATTTAATTTGGGGTTTAGGGTTTAGGATTTAGAGTTTAGGGTAATTTGTTGTAATTTAGTATAATTAGCATAATTGACCATATTTTGAGGGTATTTTAGCCTTTTTTTAACATAATTAGACTAATTAAGAGTAATTTAGCTGAATTTAGCATAATTAGGATAATTACACCATTTGAGCATATTTTACTGAAATTAGACTATTGTAGCATATTTTAGGTTATTTTAACCGCAATTGGACAATTTTAGTATATTTTAGTATAATTAAGCCTATTTTGGCGGATATGAAGCTACGCCGATGCTAGTATAGAGACACCGAGAGATAGAGCCTGGCCGCTCGAGGGATGGTCCCCTGATCCGTTTCAGTAGTATCGTGGCTAGTTTTGTACTATTTATATTTGGTATACTATTTATATTTGCTATATTTGGATTATCCTATATTCCGGTACTTTTGTATGTGCTTTTATGGTACTATTTTTATATTTTTCAGATAAAATAAATTATTATGATAATGCTAAACAGAAAATATTAAAAAAAAAAATTAAATAAGTGCAGAATAAGTACTTTAAAGATTAAAGGCACACCAATTGGCGTATCTCAAAATAAATTGAGTCGGTGTGAGTGAGACAAGTACTCAGAAAAATAGTCAAGAAAATAATATTACAATACAATGACAAAATAAAATTACACTACATAATCACAAAGCAGATCATATACAAGAAGAAAATAGTTTGTGTATAAAAAAAAATGAGAAAATCGGCCATTTTATGGACGGCTTCTGGGGAAGAGAAAACCGGCCAAAAAATGACCGGTTTGGACATTTTTGGAAAAACCCAGGTATCCTGGGTATATTTATTAATATGTAATTAACTTTGGATATTAATAATAATGTCGGCTTTGGAAGTTGCATCCTCTTTCTATTAGTGGGCTGCTATTGGATTTCTAGTATGAAGCAAAGGTTGTGATATTTGATCAAACATTACCGGCCCAATCGAAACAAAAGCTTGAAAAATCAATAACAAATGAATTAAAAAAAAGGTTGCAACGATATAAATTGTTAAAGCAGTTCAATGCTCAAGAATAATCACTCCAGAATATGGTGTAAAATTGGAAGAATAGTTTTCAAAATTGCATTATATATGATGAAAATTATTTATTTCTTGATTTTTCTGAAAATATATATACTTACCATTTTATTAGTCATTGGAATTAACATTTTGTTATGATTTTCTACGTAGAAACTTTAATTTTTGTTGGAATTTATGCAATCTCAAATGCATTAAAAATATAGAATATATAACATCTTCATATAACGAACGAGTACAAGTAACCACAAATATCTCATTCAAAAAAAAAGTAACCACAAATACAACTCCACAAGCAAAATCTAGAATAAACATACTCACAAGAGGATAATATATAGCCCAAATTTAGGAGGGATCACTTAATTATTATTTTGACAAATTTTAACAGAAAGATTTAAAAAAAAAATTTAAACAAAAATTAAGGCTCTTAGTGGACATATAGATAGCCTAACAATAGAATTGCATCAAAAATTGCTTATTCCGGACCTTACGGTAAAATAAAAACTAAATCTCATCATATTTCATAAACATGATTTGTGGGTAACATAGATCATGTTTAGAATTTTGAATTTCAAATTTAAGTTTAATTTTAAAAAAAATTATCAAGTGATTTCCCTCTTATACCAGTACCCTTTGAATTATTGCTTGATGACTAATGGCGCCTCATTTCTTGAGGAATTGTGTTAACCACTGAGCAGACTTCTTAGGGTACCTCTTCAAATTGTCCTTATAATCGACAAAATATAGGCCGAAACGGAGCGTGTACCCGCTGTTCCATTCATAACAATCCATGTAATTCCATGCAAAATACCCTCTAACATCAGCTCCTTCCCTTTTATTTCCAAATAAAACAATTTGTTAAGCTTGGTACTAAAACTACACTGATTTGTAGAAGTTACCAGTAAATAAAACATACTTGATGGCGCTATTCACATTGATGAGATGCTTTCTGTGATAGTCTATCCTTATGTCATCTTTCAAGGCTTCTGCTAGTGTTAAACTATCATTCCTATAAGTTGTCACTCCTGAGAATAAATATTACAATTACATAAATATATATATATAGACAACCATGACAAATAATATAATGGAATTTTTTTTTAATTTTGGCTAATATAATTTAGTCCTTAAAGTTGCAAAAGAAATTACCATTCTCTGTAATGTACATAATAGGGTTATTGTACTTAGCCTTGGTGTAGAGCAAAAGGTTTCTGAGCCCAGCTGGGTATATGTTGAACCATGGAATATCTACTGGCTGTTAAAGAATTTATAAGGCAAATTGGTTAGTTAATAAACCATAATAAAATGATTTTTACTTTTTTTTTTCAAAAAAGAGATGAAATCACCCTTTTTATTATATCCACATTAACCTCTAACAATACTGTAAATTAACATTTCGATGAGAATTTTCGGGAAAAAAAAATTACCTTTGGACCTAATAATAATCCTTTGCTGTTGGTAGCTATTTCAGGAATACAAACAAAATGATTAGGATCAGTATATTTTCTTATTGTGTATCAAAGCAAAGTCCACAAGTAAAACTGTATATATAGCTTCAGTTTTTCTGGTACCTGTTTGATTAACTTCAGGATCAGTGTTAAAACTAAGTTGAACCAAATTCCTGGCTGGGTTATTTTTGGCATACACAGAAGCATAGTAGTTTACTCCAATAAAATCGTAAGAACCATTCAATAACGCAGACTGTTCCTTGGTAAATTTGGGCAAACGGTTTCCTAATATTGTGCTCATGCTACTTGGATACTTTCCCCGAGTTAACGGATGCAAAAACCTATTGGAATAAAAAGGCCAGCCATGTTAGTAACATATACAAGTTAATATTGACTGGCACATAACAAGATAATAGTAGTGTGTCAGTAACATACCATCCATACATAAAATCCAAACTGCGCTTTACTGCTGCAACATCTTCTTTCGAGTTAGAGTAGGGAAGGAACCAGTGTGATACTATTGTAATTCCAATTTGACCCTTCTGAACTGGCTGCATGAGCAATTAAATGACAGAAAAATTTAGGACCAATTTTCAGCCTCTTGATGACTATTGCACAGTCAATTTTGACTATTTAATAATAATATATATCGAAGTGTGAGAATAAATAATGAATCAATACCTGGTACATGTCTTTGTAAAGCTTGACAGCATCACTATGAGCTAGAAGGAGGTTGTGGCAAGCAGTATAGGGCTCTCTGCCGGAGTCCCCTGGTACACACTTGTCATTTTCCCACAACGAGCAACGTCCCGGTGCAAAACTCCCACCGGTATACCCAAAGGAACAGTATGAGAATGGCTCATTAAAGGTGATCCAGTGCTTCACTCTGTCGCCGAACTCCTTGAAAAGTATATTTGCGTAGTCAACATAATCTTTCCTGAGAAGCATAAATGAAGAAAAACAGAGAGAAGGTTCTTAAAGGCAAAGTTTTTATTTGTTTTGAAGTTTTCAGAGATTACTTCTCATTTTTGTTACAAGTTTTTGTACTAGTGATTACATTCATCCTATTACATAGATCAAGCACTTATCTCTGCTTATTTTGTTCAGAATTATCTTTTTGACCATAGTGCTTTATATTTTTCTTGTTTATTTATTACTTTGAAACACTACACTGGTCTGGTTTTACTGAATTTCACCATCTTTGCTGGTTAGAATTTCAATATTTGTTCCATCAGTTTATAAATTTAAGGCTGAGGAGTTAAGACTGACGTGATGCGTTCGCTTAAGAAGCCCTTGTATTCATCTTCCAGGGCTTGCGGTAGGTCCCAGTGAAATATCGTTACAAATGGTTGCATTCCTGTCATTCCGAAAGCAATAATTAGGACAAAAAAAAAATATCAAATTTGAATTCCTTAGTTTGAAGGACTATTTCAATGCAGTATTGTTTCTTATTTAATCTTGATACTTATTAATTTTTTTTTTCTTGTAAGTACCATTAGCGATAACTTCGTTGATAAGGCTGTTGTAGAAGTTGATGCCCTCTTGGTTTATACCACCACTTAAGCAACCCTCTGCAAATCATAACACAATTATATGTCAATTATTGTAATTATCCCCACTTTTGGAATTTAACATAACAGCCTTTATTTCAATTTTTGAAAAATAAAAAATTAACCAAAAGAGTCTTATGTTTTGAGCTTCTTATTTTTTATACAAATTCTCTTCTTAGGAAGAATAAAGCTTATTTAAGCTTTTAATGTGTGGAGTACATGAAATAGAGCATAAATTGATGTACTAGATACTTAACTAGGTAGAATTCTAGGCCATGCAATAGAAAACCTGAAGGCATCTACTCCTAATTTCTTCAACCGTTGTATGTCCTCCTGTAAAAATATAATGATTCATTTATACTCAAAATTTTCATTCTAGGAATTTGATTTGGATCAGATGGTTTTTTTTTTTCAGAGTATTAATTGACCTTGTAACGATGGTAGAAGTCAATTGCTACATCACCATTGCTTCCATCCAAAATCCTTTCTGAAGATATTGCAGAATACAGGAAAATATATATGCTTTCTCAACTTACTGAAAGGTTTTTAAATAAATTATAGAATTACAAAAATTGACAAAAAAAAAAAAAAAAACAAAGATAGACAAATTGACCTGGATGTACATGGCTGAAAGTGTCCCAAATGCTAGGCCCTCTGCCTCCTTCTTTTGCTCCCCCTTCATACTATTCCCAAGAAAAAAAGAATTTAAAGCTAAGCATAATAGAAAAGTACCAATGATAAGTAATAAAAATAAATAAATAAACTTTAGTTTCAGTTAAAAAAAAAATGGCTAATAGTTCAGTAATTAGTATATGGGTAAATAAGAAATACAAGAAGGCTAAATCTTCAACTCTGGACTTCTCTGTCCCTTTTGTTATTATAAATTAATTATTTCAAAGCCCATTTAATAATATTATCTTGGCCTATCTTAAATAGTGATTATTTCATCCCATTTAAAAATTACCCCAATCATAAACCTCTTCTTTAACATATACTTTTTTTCTCTCCTGACCCCATTTCTTGTCATTCCTGACCACTCATTATTTAAGGTCTGTTCGGCTTTGTTACTATGCGTGTGGAAAAAAAAATTCAGTTCAACTTCGTGTTTTCTGTACCACGCGCACAGTAAACGTCAGTTCAAATTGGAGTCCAACCCATTCTTGTTCGGATCCGGCTCTGCTACTTTTCTTAGAAAAAAGCAGGGTCCTGCTTTTTCCGATCCCAACCATTCAAAATTTTTCATTCACGTATCTCGATAAAAAAACTTTTTCATGCACAAATCTCAACGAACTTGAATGGTTCGGATCGAAAAGGAGGACCTTGCTTTTCTCTAAGAAAAACAGCAGAGTCCATTCCTTCTTGTTCCCGTTCCTGCCTGTAGGCCGAACAGGCCCTTACTGAAAATGTTCACTGGGAAGGACTTATGATCTCTTACACAACAAAATATTGTCATTAATTATTAGAGCAATAAAATATGAATGTAACAAAACCTGATAAGCCGCTGAAGCAGTTCCAAACACAAACTCGGCAGGGAAGCTGCTTCTGTTGAAGTCACTACAAGAACCATTTTCCAAAAATGCTGCAAAAATAACGAAAATGCAAAGGAGACCGCCAATTCCTCTTCCCCTTCCCATGTTTTCAATTCGTTATTCAGCTAGCAGATTTGACTTCCACACAGCTGTTTGCCTGTGCTTCTTGCAGGGGTATTTATAGGAGAACCAGAGCCAATGAAAGCCACACACTTGATATATATATTAATAAGAAGAGATATTCTGAATATTATTTCATAATTGACAAAATAATTATCAAAATAATAAAAAATAAAGATACTTTCTCTATTGGTTAAATAAAATATATATCAAGTTTATAGAAGAAATTTATATTTTAAATTTTAATAATCAGTTAATTGGTTTTTTGCGGTTATCAATATAATCTATCTTTTTTAATTCATCAAAACTAGAGGTGAAGACAGAGTGAATAACATCCGAACCGTATTCAATCCGTATTCGAAAAATTAAATATGGATATCTGATATCTAAATATTTGTGTGAATACGGATACTGATATAGTTTTACGTTTCAATTATCTAGACATTATCCATGACATTTTACTCTCAATTAAAATCATATATAAATAAAAAATTGTTTTAAAAAAAAATCTATTGTACCGCATTTGACTCTTAGTTGAGCGATTGGAATTTGATGACTATTTAGATATAAAGGATCTATTTTTGAAATTTGTGTCACAATTAAAAAATAATATGAATTCAGTGACTGTTCAGTACCAGAGGTGATCCGAATTCCAGTAGCAGAGCCACGTTATAAGGATGAGTTAATGACCACATAAATTATGTAAAGTTTCTGTTAGAGGCAATGGGGGGTTTTTTTTTTTTAAATAGAATTACTGTAAACTAAATCAACGGAACAAGCCTTGGGCTTTGGGATTTTCGAAATCTAGCCTCCACCGATCCTAGGGACCGGTGTAGCAAAAAAAACTCAACCTACACCGGTCCTGGGGATCGGTGGAGCCTGTTTTGCACCATACGGGTGCAGACTGCACCCCTTGCCACAGAAAATCCCCTTCTATAGCTCCACCGATCCCTAGGACCGGTGGAGGCTTGATCTCTAACTTTCTTCCCGTGAGCTCCATCTCTGTCTCTCCCTTTCTTCTCCTTCGTTTCCTCTCCGAACCCCTTTGTTTTTTTTTTTTTTTTTCTTTTATCCTCTCAATTTACTCAACCATTTCTCCATCCAATTGTTTTAAAATTTCTGGATCGTCTAAGAGAGTTAGAAACTCTTCGGATCTACGATTTTGACGAGGTAAATATCCCTCTTTTGATAATTTTTTATTTTAGCCGAATTAAAATGAATAACTAATTTAATTTAGTTTGTTTAGTATATTTAGATTGTTTTTGTGAAATGTAGTGTTAAATTAGTATTTGGTGTAATTTAGTGTTGATTTGGAGTATATTTAGTAATTTAGTGGTAATGTAGTGTAATTTAGAGTTCATTTGATGTTAATTTAGTGTAATGTAGTGTTAATTTAGAGTTTATTTGATGTTAATTTAGTGTAATTTAGTATATATGTAGTATAATTTTGTGTAATTAAGTGTTCATGTAGTATAATGTAACTTTTTAGTAATATGTATTATAATTTTTGTAAAATTAGATAAATGTGTGATGACTCTCATGAAGTTTAAAATTAGATAAAATTATAAATGTGTAAAATTAGTAATATGTAGTATAAATTTGTGTAATTAAGTGTTCATGAAGTTTATTTTTAAAATCAAAATTAGATGATATGTTGTTTACATATAGTTCAATTTTCATTATTGTAGCTATATGCTTGAAAAAATATTTGTTTATATATTTATGTGTGATGACTCTCATCAGTTGCAAAAATATTTGTTTATCAAATTTTCTAACAGAGTCAATGGATAATCCGGATTATCCAGAGTTGTTGAAATTAGCACCACAGAACCACAGGGCATGGCAAGTTCGTGATATGGTAATTTTGATTATATTTATTAATTATTTGTTGCAAATAAATATTATATGAAGTATTTGAAGGGTTTATAATGTTTTAATTCTTTTTGGCAGCCTACCTCTTCATTGCAGGTAAATTCACATCAGACTAGTATTGCTTACAACAGTCGGATGGACGGTGCTCTGAAGAGGTTAGGGTTGTATCAAATTGCTCGCCTTAATGATTGCAAGATTGATCCGCATTTGATTACTGCTCTGGTTGAGAGGTGGAGGCCGGAGACCAATACATTTCATCTACCTGTCGGTGAGGTGACAGTGACGTTGGAAGATGTTGCATGTCTATGGGGCTTATCGACTAAGGGTAATTAATAATCAGAAGTTGTTTATCGGTTAATTTAATTACCTATTTATAAAAATAAATTGTTAATTGTAAATTCTTTTAATTTGCAGGTGACGCGATTACTGGCACCAGCGATACTGATTGGGACCCATACTTAGAGTTTGATCTAGGGGCTGATCCGGCTATTTTTTACAATCACCTCCATCAGACAATGCCATATAAATATAGGATTTATAATCCTAACACATCGAAAGAACGATTGTCCGTCTCTGCTTATGCGCTTAGACTAAAATGGTTGCGGGCGCAATTTAGTTTACCCTTAGAAGATTGGCACAATGATGAGATAGTTGCACGGTACACTCGAGGTTTTTGTATGGATTTATTCGGGTCGGTTATATTTCCAGATTCAAGTGCAGATGGAGTCCCTGCGATGTACTTGCAATTCATCACTGATCTAGAGACTCCACGAGAATACAATTGGGGAGGTGATGTACTTGCACATCTCTATCGAGAGTTGTCAGCATGCGGATAGGGTCATGCGCCAGTTTGGTAAGTACCAAGTCATCCCGCCTCCTCCTCCTCTACCATGGGATGAGATCAGTTATTTACGAAAGACGTGGTATCACGATGGCAATTCAACAAGGGATGGTTGTTGGGCGATTACTCTTAGTGAGTACATCGAGAAGCCTGCAGTATTAATTGGAGAGCGGAGACCATATGACATGAGTAGGCATCATATGTACATGCATTGGTTCAACGCACGTGGTATGAGATCAGTGTATCTATCAGATAACAATCCGGAAGCTCTACGACGTCAGGCTCCCCCGCGGACAGGAGATGTTGCAACACTGGCATACGTTCCTCATGGTCATAGGCATTCTCGTGTGGTTCGTACATTATTTTTTTTTCAATCAAACTAGATTTTTCAATATTAATGTGCAATATGTCACAGTTCGAAATGTATTATGCAGATTTCTCGCACGATACAATTCACTATGCAGGCAATAGACATGGTGAGGACCCCGGGACAAATGGCATATGGCAAGATGATGCTCGAGAATGCTCGTGACATTATGGAGGATATTGATCAGATCCACATCTTCCGAGGCATACTCGACAATGCTGGGATCCCTGTGGACTTGGACATGATCAATTTGGATGATGATATCCCTGATCAGCATTATCGTCGGCCTACAACTTCAGAGCCTCCCCCGACGTGGGACAACTTCATGAGCGGCACAGGGCATGGATCTATATCTCAGTTCATGCTCGATGAACTAACGGGAGACTTTAGTATGATGGGACCATCCACTGCAGATCCGGGAAATCTTACAGCAGATTATGGTCCATCCACTTCGGGTCCACCTCTTGGAGTCCGTATACGGCAGCCTACTCAGCCGTACACTCCCGGGACTGACGCCCTTGGACCTACTCGACAGCGCCGACGAAGGCGTTAACATGTTTCGACTGAGTAAGTGCCTCTGTTAAGCATGATACCTTTTAAATTTTTGATTGGATCCATTATTTATTGACTAATGCATGATACCTTTTAATTTTTTTTTGCAGAGGTACCTGAAGATTAATGTTAGATTGGATCCATTATTATATGTATGTTATCTGTAATGTTAAATGGACTATTGTAGCTTTAATTTGAATTTTATATGTATGTTATCTGTAATGTTAAATGGACTATTGTAGCTTTATTATATGTATGTTATTATGTTAATTTGAATTTTTGTAGCTGATAGGTCTAAATTATATACACATTCGATCTAGTTTTTATCACATAATAGCACCAAATATCTTGTATTTTACTAGAGAATAGAATAAAAGATATCCAAGAATCAAGTTACTGCCAATTTCTATTTAAGTTACAGGAAATGGAGCAAATTGTAGATCTTCTCGCAAGCTTTCCGAAAAGTGGTAGAACACCGAAAACGGAGTTACGGATCATAAGTTATGCAACATAAATAGAATACAACATAAATTCTTCGAATACAACATAAATAGAATACAACATAAATTCTTCGAATACAACATAAATTCCTAGAATACAACATAAAATCTTAGAATACAACATAAATAGAACTTAGTTCAAATAAAATGAGTACAACTTAGTTCAACATAATGCATAAACTTAGAAATCCCTAAATCCTACGAGTTTATCGAGTCGATGCACCTGTTACAAAATGAGTACAACTTAGTTCAAATTTAATTGGAAATAAACAGAATTGTATTTTGAATTTTTAAATTGTTATACCCGAATGTCTTGCTGTAGTTGACTCTTGATTGTGTTGTCGAGCATTACGCCTCCTGGCAGGGGCCTCCATTCTGTCCATAGTCATAATTCTTCGCTTGTGTTTTCTCCTACCCTTATTTATTTTTTCCTTATCCGGATCTGGCCTTATAATGGGGCCATCAACTAATGGCCAATTCCTTTTATTTCCAAATCCATAGAAACGACCAGACCAAGTATTTATATAATTTTGTAAGCTGTAATATGGGTTAACATAGTCGTTAGGATTTAGCCTCCTAAAGAAACAAACTGCCAGAACATGGTTACATGGGATTCCTGTTAATTGAGGTCTCCGACACACACATATAGGCATTCCTTCTGCAGGGAAGGTAACATCGTACTTCACCTCGCCCCGAACACCCTTCAATTAAAAAATCATATTTACATCAAATGTATTACGTGAAAGTAAATAATTAGATTTATCGAATTATTGACTTACTGTCTCGAGAATTCCATTTTTATCAATAACCTCATAGCTGTTATGGCCATAATACATCGGTCTTACATCATGTTTTCTTGCTTTCTCATTACGACGATGTAAAAGCAGTGTAATGTTCATTGAAAAATCCAATCCCGATGCCTCCCATCCAATCGCGGCCTCCCGCCTATTTACAAACCAGTCGACGCACTTATAAAAGGTCTTTTCAACAATTGCACACACAAGTAGTTGCCTGGCAATCCTAAATACACTGTTTAGTACCTCAGAGCCATTACTTGTCATTATACCCCATCGATTGAGAAATCCATCATGCACTTGTGCCCACTTATGCAGAGCCAAAGGCTCTGCATCAGAGTTGCGGAGCCGTTTACCAAATTTCATAATGTAGTCATGTACGTCTGCATCTCTTTGCCTAATTCTTTCCATCCCCTCTTCAAATCTCCAGATTTTTTTCTTCTCAACATATTTTTTGAATACAGTTTTGATCCACTTTTGAGGGTATTTTTTCCAAATATTTTCACAAATATGCTGTGAACACAGTCGGTGGACAGCTTCACCGTTTTCCTCACACCATCCCAGATTAGGAGCCTCAAACACCCCTCGTATACCAAGGTGCTGGTCCGAGATAATGCAGATTCTTCCTGGCCCGACAACATTGATACGCAACCAATTCATAAACCAACCCCAATTTTCTATAGACTCTTTTTCACAAATTGCAAATGCAAGTGGCAAGAGTTGTTGCTCTGCATCGTAAGCACAAGCCATAAAAAGTTTACCCTTGTATCTTTCGGATAATAACCCGGCATCAACACTGATAACGGGTCGAAGATGAGGCCATGCTTCAATGCATGGCCCATATGCCCATGCAACCCGGTTGAAAATATTGATATTAAAATCTTCTGATGGTCCATGTTCTATTAGGTACTGTGTACCTGGATTAGATGCTTTGATGGCACCCAACAACGATGGCAGCATCTCGTAAGACTTCTCCCAGCTCCCAAACAAGTCGGCAATTGCAAGTTCCCTACCTCTCCACAACTTGTTATACGAGGGCACTACTGACCCAAATTTAACTTTAACCATATGCTTGACCGCTTTAATGCTTAACTCCAGATCATCTTTCAAAGCCGGTTTAATAATATCAGCAATTACTCTGGCAGTCATTTGATGACTATCCAACCTTTCAGCACTTCCAAAACAAGTGTGGATAAACGGGTTGGTGGAAATTGTCCATGCACCTGTTGGTACTACAATTGCATACAATTTCCATTGGCATTTAGAAGATTTACATTTAACTCTATACTTAGTTTTGCTGCTGTTTAGCACTTCCAACTCTGTGTTTCGGGGTAGGTGAAAATCAGCAAGTTCTGATTTTAGTTTGGCTTTGGATTCAAACATTTGACCTTCAGCAAATTTTTCATCTAACCTGGGGGGGTTCGCAAAAAATGCACGATCCTTGTATGGCATTGGCAATTCATCGTTGAATGATGAACATGGATGCTTAAGTCCTCGATTGAGGAATGGGATCGACTCGTGCCAATCCTTCAATATTTCTCGGGCGTTCATTTCAGCCTCAAATTCGTCCATATCTGCGTCCCATGCTTCATCAGAATCGTCATCATCAAAAGAACTTGTATCATATTCATTGTCTCGATCTGATTGCTCACAAGGGTCATCACCAGCCTGAACCGGAGGTGTGTAGGTGGGTACAGGTACACTGCCCGAGTCAGGATGAATGCCGGTCTGAACCGACGGTGTGTTACTACCTCCAGGCAAACTATCTGGACACGGATCATAACTGATTTGGGTTCTACCCTGGTGTGCCTCAGCTACCAATTCTATAACCTTAAATCCAGCCACTTGAGCTGCAGTTTGTTTAATGACATCCCAAGTTTCCTCATTTTCTATCCGAAATAGTGAGAAATGGTACGATCCGGGTTGTGCTGTGTTCATACGTACCCTGATTGTCAATTTGACTCGACTTGGAAGCAATTCAAGTCCAACGTATATTTGCCGTCTTACAATAGCAAAACTGGTAGAATCAGATACGGTAAAGGTAAATGCAGCCCCTATGTCATAACCAACACCTGTTGAAGTGTTTTGGAGGTTACCACCATAATACACATTGATCAATAGCAGTGACATTTTGCTGAACAAAATTCAAACACCAAATTAACTCCAAATATTTTTCAATTTTACAACACCAAATATAAACATATGAGTAAAAAAAAACTCACAATAATAATCAGAAGATGATGCTGAGTACAATGGTGGTGGCGATCTGTTCATATGGCAACTCCTCTAAGAATTTGAGAAAACGGAAATAATGAAAGAAAGAAGAAAGAAGAGAGGTTCGGTTCGGCTGGGAAGAGAAGAAGAGAGGAGAAGGTGCGGCTGGCTGGTCTTTTACCCTAAACCTACCTACACCGATCCACAGGACCGGTGGAGGCATTTTTTAAGCTCCACCGATTCACAGGATCGGTGTAGGGTGTTTTCCGTGTGGTCCTGCGTGTAACTTGGTGTGGCTGTGCAAAACAGGCTCCACCGGTCCCTAGGACCGGTGTAGATTGGATTTTTTTTGCTCCACCGATCCTAGGGATCGGTGGAGGCTAGATTTCTAAATTTGAAACAGCAAAGGCTTGTTCCGTTAAATGATTTTACAGTAATTCTATTTAAAAAAAAAAATCCAATGGGGGTAATTAATTCACATGGCAATTACTAGAAGAGTGAGGCTATGGTACTTCTTCTAGTAAGCTTATGGTACTTTGCAATGTGCGGATTGTTTACATTTGATTCATATTTTTGTCTTCAAAGTTCAAATAGCAATCTAAACCGCTCAACATATTATTATATTGAAATTTACTTAGAGACCAAATTTTATATTTTTTTGAAACTTTTTACTCTTTTTTGGTAGGTAGAAAATCACTACTTTTGGATGGTCCAAAATTTTTAGATCAAGTGATTTTCTAATTGTCTCAAAAAATAGTAAAAAGTTCTAAAAAATATAAATTTTGGTCTCCAAGTATATTTTCATATGATAATAATGTTGCGCGATTAGGATCGACTATTTAAACTTTGTCACTCATATGAATCCAATGCATGAAATGATCCGCGCATTGCAAAGTACCATAGCCTCACTCTGTCACTCATTACTCTGACATTTTTATTAATATCTATAATTAAATACATATTAATAATTATACCCAGCTTAGCTGGGTATTTTTAAAAATGTCCAAACCAGCCAAAAAAAGGCCGGTTGGGATTATTTTTTTTGTGTTTCAGAATCTATAAATATCCCGTTTTCTCTCTCCTCCCTCTCACAACTCACTCAAACTCACCAGAAGAGAAAGAGAGGAAGATAAAGAGAGAAAGAGAAGGCGATTTCCGAGGCGAAAAGGGCGATTGCAGAGGCGATTTTCAGGTATTTTTTATTTTTTAATTTTTTTAGAAAATGTTTAGGACTAATATAAATTATCTAACAACCCGTAGATCTTACCATGGTACCCAAACCCAAACCTCGAAAAGGAGGAAGTGAAACCGCACGCAATGCTCATATATCCCTCGCTAAAAAAATTTAGACGGGTGAAGCCCGCTTGAAGAGATGTTTATCTCGTTTTCTTCCACCCAAAGATGTTGAAGAATACATGACCACGGATGATTCGACTATTAGAAACGTTCTTGACGAGAACTTCGGCGATATCGACCCTCCACTTGAATGGAAAGTGTGCTCCTGCATGTCTTGTCAAGGGAGATATTACGGAGATATTCTTTTTTCATCTCCGAATGCTCAAACTCCGGAGCCTCCTGTTGCGCTAGCGGTGGCAACATGTACAGCAGAACCTGCAAACATACAAATAATCTAATTTTGCTCTGAAGAAAGAAATTTGTACTAACTTGACAAATTAAAAAATATGACATACCGGATGTAACGCTGGACGTCCCTGCTCGTCATAGTAGGCATGCCAGCCAGTCATGGACAATACCCAGCGATAGTAGTCCCACTGTGGTTGCTCTCGGGGGGGAGATGGAATCTGAGAAGCTCTAACTAACGGCTCATCATGCTCGTACGTTTATAGAGTTAACACACCCAAATTATGTACCCGATAGCTCTCTAACCCCTTATACCCAATATATTATAGAGTTAACACACCCAAATTTAAACTTTAAAATTAAACCAAAAAAGTAAAGTACCTCGGGAGAAGCTAGTGAGACTCGGTGATCACTATGTGGCATTCATAGAAGATGACTGAAATGCTCCGTGCTATCAGTGGCGATCGGCTCATCATCATCAGCTGGTACCGGCTGAGGTCGAGTCTTGGACAGTCCTCTAGCCATTCTAATTTCATAACAATTAACGGTAAATAAGTCGATTCTTATGCTAAATTATGCTAATTATACTAAAATATACCAAAATATACCAAAATATGCTAAAATATGCTAAATTATGCTAAATAGGCTAAATTAGGCTAAATTAGGCTTAATTATGCTAATTATGTTAAAATGTGCTAATTGTACTAAATTAAGCTGGTACTACTAAAATATACTAAAATTATGCTAAAATATGTTAAATTATGTTAAAATATGCTAAATTAGGCTAAAATATGCTATATTATGCTAATTATGCTATATTAAAGTAAGTTATGCTAAATTAAAGTAAATTATGCTAAATAGGATAACATATACTTATGTTTAATATGCTAAATTATGCTAAAATCTGCTAAATTATTCTAAAATATGCTAACTTATGCTAAAATGTGCTAATTATGTTAAATTAAGCTAATTAAACTAAAATATACTAAAATGAACTAAATTAAGCTAATTAAACTAAATTATGCTAAATTATGCTAAAATTTGCTAATTATGCTAAATTAAACTAAAATATGCAAAAAATTATGCTAATTTAACTAATTACAACTAAAATATACTAAATTGCTAAAATATATTAATTTAAACTAATTAAAACTAAAATATACTAATTTTGGTACATTTCTAACAAAATCTATCAATTTACAACCATTAAACTAAAATATACTTAATTAAAACTAATTAAAATTAATTAAACTTAATTAGCACAAATTAAAACTAATTTTGGTACATTTCTAACAAATTCTATCAATTTACATCCATTTTGGATTTCAAATAAATAAATAAAAATAAAGGGACTTACATGCAAATGTGAGAATAGGAGGAGAAAATTTGGAGAAAGAAAGAAAGTGAGGAGAGAGAGTGTGAAATTTGTTAGAATGGTTTTTTTGTTGAAAATTCAAACTCCTACTAACTCTTTTATTAATACCCGGGCCAGTTATTTTTTAGCCGTTTGAGATTTAAATTATGACCGGTCATTTTTTGACCGGTTGAAATTTAAATTGTGACCGGCCAAGAAATAACCAGTTTGAGCAAAAATACTCAGTTTACCCGAGTATAATTATTAATTTGTAATTAATTATGGATATTAATAAAAATGTCGGCTCATTACTAGGATGCTCCATTTTGAACTAATGTTCAACAGCCAAATGTACTCCCAGTCTCGCACCGGCAAAACAGAGCACGTGGCATTTTGATCAATGGATAAGTTATATCAGATGTGAGTGGGGTCCACTTTTGGATTCCAGCGTGTAGGGGTGGGGTCATGGGTCACATCACATCTCGATCAAAAAATTAATTTCTACGTCACATAATTTTGTCATTATTTGTTTGATTGATTGAAGCATATTTTTGTCATTTACATATTGGAGAGGATTTAAAGTAAGAAAATCATATTTTATCTCTTTACACAATCTCTCTCACACTTTCGACCATCGCGTTCCATATATACAAAATATAATAAAGTATTTAGATATTACATTATATTTAATTATTTTAGTTATTTGGCATTATTATTTTGTTAACAATTAATGTGACGTCATATTAAAAAATTTAGATATTCCGGTATGAGCTATATGGCTGTTAGTTTCGTGAAACAAAAATATTTAAGTCTTGTATCCATGGATACGACTCTCCTGTTATTTTAATGGAAAAACAGGATTCTGCTTTTCCGATCCCAACTATCAAATTTATTGAGATTTGTGCATGAAAAAAGTTTCTTTATCGAGATACGCAAATGGAAAATTTTGAATAGTTGGGATCGGAAAAACAGGATCCTGCTTTTCTATTGGAATAACAGCAGAGTTCATTCATGTATCCATAGTGTGTATAATTGAGAATTGATATAATAATTAAGGAGGGTTTAAATGTCTTCATTTTTTGTGCCTCCATTATACCTTCATTTTTAAAAATTTTAATAACTCAAAATTTAAAACTTAAAAGTCAAAATAAAATCATTGGATATGATCTACATTATTTTATCTATGCATATGTAACAATTATGATATTTCAAATTTGTTTTGGTTGTCATTAAGAGCTTGTAAAAAAATACTAATGTGGATAATTTCTAGACGTTGATTTTCAACTTATTGATTCACATAAAAACAAAACCGAAATGTGATAATTTTTTATGAGCAAATAAAGAAAATAACATAGATCACATCTAATAGTTTTATTATGAAGTTTATGATTTATATTTTGAATTATTAACGTTTTAAAAATAGAGGCATAAAAAAGGCACAAAAAATAGAGGCATTTGAACCCTCCTCATAATAATATGATATACTTGCTACGAAATCATATAGTTACAGTGACAGACAAAAAAATATGGAGGTCAATCCATAATATTTATAACATTTTACTCTAAATTTTATACTAAATTAATATTTAAATACAATTTATTTAAAATAAATTAAGGTTAATTACAAAATTTCTAAAAATAATTAGAGATCAATTGACCTTATTTATTTAATGAACATAAATCTACCTTTGTATAGGTAGGAAAATTATTATATATGCTTCGAATTATTGTCTCATCCTATGACCTATGCATAATATTAGACCTGATTAAAATTATCAAAACATTTTTGTAAATCTGAGTTATATGTTTTATAAAATGTCAAGATTAGTTCAGTTTCAACCTTTATATCGATTTTTGGATTATGAAATGTCTAATGAATATTTTTGGATTCTGAAATGTCTAATGAATATTCAGTTTCGACCTTTATATTATCTAAATTAACATTCAATTTTATCAACACTCTATGGAAGAACAATTTCAAATGAATCTAATTTGATACATATATTATCTAAATTATAGAAAATGCACCCACAAATTTATTTTAACTTTATTCTGATAATTATTTTATAGGCTGTCCTCGCTGTCGAGTAAATATGATTGTCAATATATATATTGTTCAATATTTACCAGTATTAATTTATCTCCTTTGAACATGGTAAGGAATAAGGATCATCAACGCCAATTTAGGTGCAGTGCATGGAGATCGGTAACAGTTCCTGGACCCATAATATATGCTGGCTGGACAAAGAAAGCGACAAGAAAGAGTTAATGATTGGACCCCACAAAAGAGCCCAACAGAAATGTGAGAATGAAAATCGACCATGTAAACATAGCATGCGGATCACGATTGCATTATTACAACCACATTGACAACTCAATGATTCGAAGGTTGGCGGAATAAAAAATTCGTGATTCGGATATAATTTGGTACAACAAGAAAACAAAAAAAAAACTCTTAAAAAAATTGAAAAAAAAAATTCGCTTTTTTTTCACGAATAATTCGTCAACTCGCATTTTATATGCGTTTTATTCGTGAATAAAACGTATTATACATTTTTTGCATTTTATTCGGAGTTCGGTTCGGTAACGTAAAAAAAACGTTTAATTCGCGATTCGCGAATTAAACGCGAATCTTGTCAATATGATTACAACTATCAATGCTCGTTTCAGAAAAAGACAGCAAATTACTTTTCTTTTAGGAAAAATGAGATTCATCATTCATGCCTCATTTATATATTATCTGAAGAAAGTTCAAGGGGGTTGTAACTACAATTATAATTACATAGGCCATTTTATCTATAATAAAATATCTTCAGAATAATTTAAGTTTCATCTATCTGTTGTTTCTTTTTTTAAGAAAAATAGAGATCTAATCCATATTTAATTGATAATTGCAAATTACAAGAGTTTTGTAGTTGCATAATAAAGTAAGAAATACAAAAACTCAAATATACTTGAGTTTAAAATTAACAAAATGCAAGAAAGAAAAAAAACGAAGGAAAAGAACAAGTCCTAAAAGACTAGAGAAAACAGGAAAAAGAAAATTAAAGATTTATTATTCGGTCAAACTTCTCCCGGTGGTTCGGTGTGACAATGCAACAGTTGCGCTACTTTCTTTATCAACTCTGTTGCTGTTTTTCTGGAATCCCTGAAGATTTGTGTACACCTTTCTCTCCAAATTACAAACATTGCCACCAGTAGGGTTCCCCTTGCTCTTTTGTTGTTTTCTAACCGCAGTATGGCTTGTATCAGATCATACCTCATTTGTGTTGCAATGTCCATCGTTCATACATCTCCACCGCGAACATACAATTACCTACCATGGTATTTGTTGTTTCTGCGTCCCGGCAGCACATAACACACATGTTTGTGATGGGCCATACCTTTTTTCTTAGATTGTCAATGGTCAGCAATCTGTTGTTAATTAAAAGCCAACCAAAGACTTTTGTTCTTGGTAGTACCCTCAGCTTCCATATGCAATGGGCATGGTTCGTAATGTACGGCTCATTTTTTATGGCTCGGTATGCACTTTTAACGGTGTAAATACCTGTGTCCGTCCATTTCCATTTGACCTTGTCTTGTTGCTGATGTGCGTGTGGTATAACTCTTCTGAGATATTCTCTCAGTGTTTGTAGTTCCTGTACTGCTCTGTCTGTGAGAACCTATTGGAGGCCTTGTCTTATTGCCTGCGTTGCCTCCTTGAGGTTTATGGTGATATGAATTTTTCTGTTGTTTCTTCTCGCGTATCATCTTGTGCCCACCAAGTGGAACCCGTAATTTATCTAATTTGTCATGAAGCATCAAGTTAGGAGCGGAGTCAGACTTTCAAACTATGAGGATCAAATATGAATGGAAATCAAGCATAAAAAAATGTTTTCATTAATTAATGGTAGAGCGGATAGGACGCTGAATTCCTAGAACAATTCACATTGACTCAATTAATTTTATCTGAATGCAAGGACACATGACTCAATTATTTTATTCTTATGCTTATTAACTTTTCAACGAGCACTTGAGAGTAGGTCCGATGGGCATCGGACCTCCTCTGGTTCGACGGTTTAATCACCGTCAGTTTGCTTTAAGATTCGTGCAGAACGCTTCAATTACTACGTTCAATTTTCGTGCACACAAATTTTAAATTAGATCGGACGGTCATCATACTCGTTGAACCTAAAAGTAGGTCCGATGGCATCGGACCTACTCCGTTCTCTTCAACGAGATACAGCATTGATAACCGGAGGGCAATTTTTTATTGGAGTTGGTGCTTTTTTTTCCATCTAAATTGTAAGTTGGTTGCTGCTATTTTGATAATGGAAACATGTATGTCACTGTAGTCTACTTCCTTTCTAAAAAGCAGGGGTTTAAATAGCGTGCTACAGCGTTTTCGGACTATAAAAATTATGAGAACATTTTGGGTCCGATGTCTATCGGACTCAAATTTGGTCCGATGGGTTTAGGGACCGTCCGATTCATTTTAAGATTCGTGCGCACAAATTTTAAAGCATACGCGAAAGTTGCGGACACAAATCTTAAAGTAGATTGGACGTTCATCGAACCCATCGAACTCACTTTGAGTACGATGGGCATCGGACCCAAATTGGTTCCAAAAATTATAGCGCGCTATAACGACGCAATATGACAATAGCGTCGTTTTTTAGTCGTTCCGCTATTATGCGATAAACACTATTTGAACCTATCCAGGTATAAAAGAAGGAACCGAATCTCCTATTCATCTGTGGATAGAAAAATTATGCTCATTACTGAGTTTAATCAACTTTTAATTGACACGTGACATCTATTTTTCATCTAATAAAAAGAATTTAACAGTGTTAATTTCTTAATTGTAAATCACTACTTACCATTAAAAACAAATTAAATTGATTAAATATATAAATTATTTTCTATTACAAGATTAAATTTGATTAAATATACCAATTTATTATTTTTTATGTATGAGTTTTTTTGTATGTGTTTTCTATTACTTTTCTTTACCATTTTTTTCCACTTTTAATGAAGAAAGTAATATTCCACATCATTATCATTATGAGCAAAACAATTATAGTTATTATTATTATTATTATAATTATGATAATTTTGATGGTGTTTCTTATCAAATATTTTAATAAAAAAAGTAAAATTATAAGAAATTCTAGTTCTAGTCTTTCTGAATTTTAAAAAGTCTTTCATTTTCTTGCAAATCAAATAGGCTCATAACCTTTATAGACTAAGTATTAACTCTTTTGAGTTGTCATAGAATTTACAATGACAAGCAAGTATAAACACTAACTTTAGATATATTTTTAAAATTTTAACATCATCAACTTTTAAAATTTTATTTTTAATCTAAATTTTTTTTTTCTAGTGTGCTTATGCTCTATATTTTATCTAATTTCTGGAATTGTGTCACGACTAAAAAGACCCAATTGTTTAATTGTTGTAAATATAGCTAATTGAGAATAAAAAAACAAAATACTAGTTTAGGTTGTAGATATATTTTTATATTTAAGATAGATTATATATGATTGTTTGTATATTTCTTGTCAATACTATCTCCGCTAATTAATTTATTTCCTATGGACATGATAAGGGTCATCAACGCTAATAAAAGTACAGTGTCTGAAGATCAGTAACAGTTTCTTTGACGGAATGAGATCGTGTGCTCTTCAAATCACTGCTATTCTCTTCATCTCTTTCCTTCTATTTGAAGAGAGATAGAGAGAAAAAGAAATAGCAGGGTTCTGCTTTTCGCTCAGGAAAAGCAACGGATGTTGATCCCTTTTTTACACCTATTATATTATGGGCAAAGAAACCGACAATAACGAGGTAATTTTTGGGTCCACTGAGGGAGAGTACATTGGGTCCGATGTCCATTGGACTCAAATTTGGGTTCGATGGGTTTCGGGACCGTCCGATCTGCTTTAAGATTCATGCGCACGAATTTTAAGCAGACTCGAAAATTACCGGTGCGAATCTTAAAACAGATCGGACAGTTATCGAACCCATCAAACTCATTTTGAGTCCGATGGGCATCAGATCCAAATTGACTTCCCACTGAGGAGCCCAGCAAAAATGTGACTATGAAAATTGGAAATAAATCTGGTGTTATTACAAAGGGATAACAGGACTCTGTTATTTCGATCCCAGCTGTTAATCTTTTTTCAGGCACGAAATTTTTTTTCTTGAGATTCGCGCATGAAAAACTTTGAACGGTTGGGATAAAAATAACAGGGTCCTGTGATCTCTTTGGGATAACAGCAGATTTATATCCATGAAAATCAACCAAATATAACACGCGGATACGGTTGCATTAACATTAACAACTATCAATGCTCGATTCTGAAAACGACAGCAATTATTCTCTGCCTTATATCGATAATAAAATGTCTTAAGAATAATCTCCTCCCAAATATACTAATGATTTGATATCTTTTTATACATTTTCGTTCCGTCCATTCTTTTGTTTAAAAGGTAGTTTTCTCTGATTTGATTCAGATCGAGCAACATAAATTTCTACTTGACAGCCTCTGTTGAGTTATATAAAAAAAATCATATTGCATTGCCAACTGGACTGGGACCCACAAAAAGTGTTCTCTAGAACTTGTTATTTTTTATGTTTGGGAATATGCTATTTGAGGGGCGATCTTCGGATAAAAATTAAGTGTCAATAAAAATTTTAATATTTTTTTAGGAGTGAGGTTATGATAATATGTATGTTACGGACTAATCATGTTATGAATTCATATTTCAATATTTAAAGTTTAAATAATTGATCTATATTGTTAAACGAGCTCTCTATATGAAAATGCACTTTGCAGACTAAATTTTATATTTTTTTTGGACTTTTTATTATTTTTAGATAGAAAACCCGCTTTTGAATGGTCCATACTCTATAATTTTTTTCAATCTATCTAAAAAACAGTAAGAGTTCTAAAAAATATAAAATTTTGTTTGCAAATACATTGTCACATGAAAATTATGTTCAACTGTTCAAACTTTAAAAATAAAAATATGAGTTCATATACATATTATTACCGTAGCCTCTCTCTTTCTTTAAAAAGTAAAATTAACGTCACAGGGGGTTATTAAAAGAATTGACAAAAGTAGAAGAATGTTCTCAGTTTTGGCATGGTCATAAAGAACACAATACCAGATATCTCAGTTTGGCATCATGGCTGATGGTTACAAGGTCAAAAGAGCAGGGAGGCCTAGGCATGAAGGATTTGAACATAATGAACAAAGTACTATGGCACTGGATGCAAATAAGCAAACCGGATTAGATGAAAATGGTGCAATTGGGTACAGGTATTAGACCTTGGGAAGTGACACAAACAACACCTCTTTGGGAGGGCCTAAGAGAGGAGCAAATATTAGCAAGGAAGTATTCCATATTATACTCTTTCACATCTGATCAAAACATATCAGTGGCACAGATCACGGCTACAGGCAATTGGGTCATACAACTGATGCATGGGATGACAGACGAGGCCACAATAGAATACCAAGCGCTAATGGAGGCGTTGGAGCACTAGGAACTGCCGGCAATAGATACAGGAGATCTGGTAAATTGGAAGTGGACCAAAGATGAACAATTTACAGTTAGGTCCTTTTACAAAGCAATGGAAGAAGGGCCTACAATCAAAAGCAACACAGGGCAAATTTGGGACCTTTTAACAGATGCTCATTGTGTAAAGAACAAGCCGAGACAGTCAAGCACATGTTCACAAACTGCAAATTCAGGGTACTGGTAAGGAACCATGTACAGGGGCAATTATCGGTATTGAGACAATGACTTTTTTTTTCGCCAAGGGCACTACAAGAAGGTAGTCATGCAATCAGCAGATCAAACAATCAAGAGAGTACAAGTGACAATGAACTTTGTGGTGTGGAGAGAGCGGTGTAGGCGTATAGTTGCTGAACAAGAAAAGAATGCGGTGCTCGTTGCAAGGGAGGTACTGACAGAATACCGTTCTTGGTACGGCACTGGAATAGGATGAGGAAGCATTTATGTTAGTCTACTACTGTACTGGTAATCACTTGGGATGAGCCAATGCTGATGGTGAGAACTCAAAGCACTGGTGACATTGTGCTATTGGTCTTGTTGGTGAAAATTCATAGCACAAATGTAACTTCAGCTACTACAAGTGCTTCAACTCACTGTTTCTAAGATAGATGAATTTCACCTTCTTCATTTACTGATTGAACTTTACTATTCTTCATTTTTTCTCTTACTGTGTTTTTTTTTCTTTTACTGTTTCTTCTTGTTATTTTGTTTTTTTCTATTATTTGATACCCTGTAATTGACACACCTTGTGTCTTTGATTAATGGAAAATTATTTGGAGGATTTAATTTTGCATGTGGGTTAATTAAAATAGTTTTGCTTCACTAATTAATTTGGATGGGACCCTAATTCTTTGCCTACAAGTTTGAGTAAATATTTTAAGAGAGCAGTTTTGTTTTAATTCTATAGTTTGTGCGTTACATGAAGTCAAATCTGCTCTGTTAAAAATTTGGACGGTGCTTAAAATTTGAAATAACCAAAATTAACATCATGAACAAGTTTCTTTTTCTTTCTTTTTTCTTTTTTGAGAAAAAACCAGGATCGTACCCATATTTTGATTGATAGTTGAATTAAGTTACAAGAGTTTTGCAATAACATAGGAAAAAAAACAACAATTCGCTCAAACAATTGAGCTTGAAAGAAAAGTGCAGAAAAGTAAAATTGAAGTGAAATAAAAGAACAGAAGATACAATCAAAAATAATGCAAGTCCCAATCAATTAATTTGTACATTCAAAAGTGTGTTCCTACTGCTCATAATATTTAATTGTGATAATAAGCTTGAGGAATATATAGTATTATCTCTTATCTATTATAATATTACATAGCCAGCTACTTAATAATTGACACCATTAATATTGGGCCTCAATTATTTCACTACTTAATTTTCTCCATTTATAATATATATGAGTGACAAATTGGCCTCGATCACTATTTTCATTTTTTGCTATCTCCTCTTATATTATACTAAAGTTATTTTTCGAGTTTCATCTCGATAAAAAAATATCAATCGAACAAAACATTAATTTTATAAAAGAAAATTATTTATATAAAATTACCTTGCAATTCAAGAAAAATTAAAATAAATATTTTTGAAACATTGAATTGAAGATATATATATATATATATATATATATATATATATATATATATATATATATATATATATATATATATATAGGGTAGAACTAGGGTGCTCTTGAGTTCACCAAGTCCTTGGTGAACTCAAGTCTAAAACCCATCGGATCGGCTTCAAACGACGAATCCGAACCGTTGAAACCCGTCTACCTTACGAGTGATGCGTCTACATGCAAAAATTTTAAATTTTTAAATTAATTTCGTATAGAATCAAGTGGTCAAAAAAGGTCAAAAAATGAATGCATTAAAATTAATTTATTAACCTTCTAATTTTGACCGCTTGACTCTATACAAAATTAATTTCAAATTTAAAATTTTTGCATGTAGACGCATCAGTCGTAAGGTAGACGGATTTCAACGGTTCAGATTCATCATTTGAAGCCAATCCGATGGGTTTTAGACTTGAGTTCACCAAGGACTTGGTGAACTCAAGAGCACCCTAGTTCTACCCTATATATATAGAGGAGAGCTCAAATGCCCCATTGCTTCATGCCCCAATCATACCCCAACATCTTTATCTTCGACTTCAAAGTCCAACAAAAGATCTGAACCGCTCAACATGATATCCACATTAAAATGTGCTCAAAGATCAAATTTTATATTTTTTGGAAATTTTTCATTATTTTTTAAGGTAGGTACAAAATCACTGTTTTTAGATGGTCCACAATTTTCTGAAAAACATTGATTTTGTATCTATCTTAGAAAATAGTAAAAAATTTCCAAAAAATATAAAATTTGATCTCTAAGCACATTTTAACGTGGATATCATGTTGAGCGGTTTAGATATTTTGTTTGGACTTTGAAATCGAAGATAAAAATGTTGAGATATGATTGGGGCATGAAGCAATGGGGCATTTGAGCCCTCCTCATATATATAAATAACAAAGCTAGAGTGTGATGTGTTCACCGATATACTTTTAGAGTTGTGCTCAACAAACTCTTTTGGTGAGTACATTACACTCTAGCTTTGCTCATATATATATAGTTGTAAACAACGATTAACCATGCAATAATCAACGAAGGAACACAAAAATTTGCATTGCACTTCAAATACATATCTTATAAATAAGGAGACAAAAATAGATGTAAAGGCCATCCGAATCCGATGTAACATAAGGAGAACGAAAAAAATTAGACGGATAAATATGAATGATGTAGCATACTGCATACAGGTCAGGCAAGGTTAGCGGACATTTAGTGGAATCACCGACGGTCATTGACGGGCCAGGCACAAGTGCGATGGGACACAGTGTGGGCTGCGGGCCTGTGGGCCCTTTGGATGGAGAGAAATAGAAGAGTCTTCTCTCAGCAGTATGCTAAAATAAGCCTTAATTTCTGAAAGATATCCTTCAACCAAACATCAACTTACGTCCACCGTTTAACAACTCTCAGCCCGAAACTTATCCAAAAGCCCAAAATGAATCGTAAGAACAGAAGGAATCGAAGCCCAATATCACAGCAACAAATTAAGAACGAAAAGAAAGCTGGAAAGCTGGAAAGCACAATCGCCGGACGAAGAGACCACTCAGAGATGGCCGGAGGAGAGGAGGAAGAAGATGATTACATGGGAGACCTCTCTCAATTTCTTCCATCCGACCTCCCCGCCTCAACGGAAAAACTGCCACACGGCAAGAAACCGCCGCAGCAGAAACAGACGTCGAAGTGGGGAAGCAAAACGAAGCGAATGTCTTGGCAGGAGCAGAAACAGCTGGATCGGGCCAGGAAGCAGAGAGAAGAGGATGAGAAAACCAGAGCGAACCTAGAGAAGGCTATACCTGACTCCAACGTTGGGTTTAAGCTCCTTCAGCGTATGGGGTAAATATTGGTTTGATTATTAATTTATTATTGTTTTTTAGTTCTTACCGCATCTTTCAAGCGTAGAAACGTTGAAAGCTCATTTTTTTTTTTTTTTAGGTTTAGTTGGAGTGATGAATTACTTATTGTGGGTAATGGGTACTGCACCTAAGGCCTAAAATAGATGTTTCGAATTCTAATAGAGAATAAACCTAATCATCAATCTCATCTGCTGACAAAAACAACGTATATATCTCTGATTCATGTATTCTATAGAAAAATCGATAATGGTTTTAAGTATTCAAGTCACAGAGATGCTGGCATCATACTTGTTTACAATCAGCATCTAGAACATAGCAACTCAATTCCTTACTGAATTTGTGTTTACCACACTACAGGGATTAATTTGTTTGCTGATTATATTAGAGTACCTATAAAAATTACAAAATCTGAGCACCTGACCAAGAAAGTTTCTCCCCTTGTTTCCTGGATCAATTGATATTGGCAACTCTGTTCCCTTAGATTCGCCTATTTTCCTGAAAAGTTTATTTATTTTCTTTTGTTTGGTAAGTACTTAAAGTCACTAATATGCTGACATTAGCTGTGTAACTTACAATGGGCATCGTAGAACTTAGCCTGAACCTGAATATGTTATGGACGTTACATGAATATGTATGCAAATGCAGGATAACAAATACCAACAGAACAATGTTATGCATTATGACAAACTAAATTATTTTCTCTAAACATTCATAATCATGAATAACAAATTACACTAGCAGTCAGAACCTTTAAGCTTGCAGAAATTCAAATATAGTAGATCTCAGTGTTCAGGTCTTCATGGCTATGAAGGACTTAGGTATTACAAAACCATAGTAGAACTAGGGTGTTCTTAAACCTATCGGATTGACTTCAAACAACAAATCCAAACCGTTGATCTACTTCACTAGTGATCCATTTACATGTCAAATTTATAAATTTTTGAATTAATTTAGTTTAAAGTCAAGTGGTCAAAAAGAAGGTTTATAAGTAATTTTTATACGTTCGCTTTTCACTGTTTTTTGACCGCTTGACTTTATACTAAATTAATTAGAAAATTTATAAATTTGACATGTAAACACATCACTCGTGAAGTAGATCGGTTTCAACTGTTTGGATTTGTCGTTTGAAGTCAATCTGATAGGTTTTGGGCTTAAGCTCAACAAAGGGCTTGGTGAGCTTAAGAACACCCTAGTTCTACTCTACAAAACTGAACAAGATATTCATGATCTTGGACAGGGGTACAGCTATGTTCACAATTTTTCTTATTTTAATTTAGAACAGTTATAAGCCTGGTTCAGCGATTGGTAAGGACAATTCAGGTCCCACAGAGCCTATAGGAGTAGGTATAAGGCGTTCAAGAGCAGGGCTAGGAGTGGACGAAGAGAGAGCAAGAAAAGAGGAGGAAGAGTTGGAAAGAAAGAGGAGGAAAGCAGACGACATGAAGGAGGAGTTCGAGGAATATCAGCGGGTCCGCTGGAAGGGCCGCCAGGTAAAGGCCCACTTTCATAAGGCCGAGGCAACGCTGGCACAGCTTGAGAAATGCGAGGTCGTGCCTGAACCGAAGAAAGAGGATGGTGATGAGGCTGAAAACGAGGAGGAAGAAGAGCAAATAATCACTGAAGAGGTATGTTCCACTATTATTGTACATGTGTTTTATCACTTAGGTGCTGTATCAAATATGATGCAAGTTGAAAATGAAATGGTCATTTATTCAGCAATTTTATGGCAGTTTCATCAACTTTCCAGAGTTAAGAAAACACTAGGTGCGTTGTTGCGGCTACGCCGCAACTATTTTTTTTGTATGTTGGCGTACATGGGTGAAATTAAACGACAATTCAAGACAACAATTGTAAATAATTGTTTGTTGTTTGTTGAACAACAATTGAAAAGAAGATTGAAAGATGAAGGATACAACTTTATTGTAATAAATGTTAGTTGAATTCCAAACCAAATTATACACAGTAATGTACCAGCAGCACATATAGACAAGCTTGAAATTGTTTGCTTATAATTCATGCTAGAGGCAGAAGAAACTTATTAAGGCCTATAAATGCAAATAAGAGAAAAAAGATAAACTTATTAAAGCCCTATTAAGACCAGTATCACTACTGGACCTGACCAACTGGGTACCAAAAACTAAACAATAGACCTTACTGGTCTCACTGCAGACCTGGAGTCAGTAAATTGTCTTGCTTTGAAGCCCTTTGGTGGTGGCCCACCACTTTGAAAGACTGTTTTTAATCTGAAATCATAACATTAATATATTTCATACCAATTAGATGATGTTGAAAATAAGAAATAATTCGTAAATTACACTATCGAAATGTAAGTTTACTGGAGCTGTGTGTGGCACTTCCCCTTTGGCAGAATTTTTTCTTGTTGGACATGCTTATAATCTCATCTGGAATTACAAAAGAAAGTGAAAAATAAGTATGTACAAATTGAAATCAATCAGAAAGTCTAAATCTAGGCAATCTCCTGAATCTTCCCACAGTTGCATTGTACACATGCCTCCAATATTACTTCAGTCTGGTATAGAAGTCTTCTCCTGGACAAATAAGCTTAAACTCTTTTTGAAATCTTCACAGAGGCTGCAAAAATAGAGGAAGTAGAAAATACAGTCAGATGGAGTATTTAGAAAAGATTAGTGAAAAAAAAGTGTACAAGAGTCATGACTATTTTTTTCTCAGTAAGAGCAATAGTATCAACTGCCGGTGGTTTAGCCATCTATACAATAAGAACAGTAATACAAAATCAGTATTGGGTCCAAATTAATTAAAATTCGAAGAAAACAAACTCATAAAATCTGTCTATATAAAGGAGACTTGTTACTGTCAGGGGCATAGCTAATAAATTAAGCACAATTTTTTTATATAGATTACAATTGGAAGGTTCTGTACCATTATACCCTCGTCAGCATAAGCTCCACTTAGATCAGAAGTACCACCTGTTGGTCTGACAACATCGATTATTGGTACTTCATATTTTATCAAAGTCACGCGAGTCATGTGCTGGTACTGCCATTATTGGTCCTGTACCATAACTTCAGTTTCAATAATATTCAAGAAAGGTCACAGAAATAGAAAATTATAAGCATAACAATTAACTATAAGCAAGGTCATTTGGTAATTTAATGGTCGTTAAATTTTCATAGATAAATGACAAAAGGCTGGAAAGATATGCGCTGTCTGAACTATTTGTACCACATGTCATTACAATTTACACACACACAGCCACACACCAACCAATATCCTCAGTTGAAATTTGAAAGGGTATTTTCATCAAATGAAAATACATACCTATTTGCAAACAGTCTCATAGAGCTGTGGAACCCCACCTTGTACAAGCTTACAAAAGTGTCGTGCCTTAGAAACCCTGAATTATATACATGTAAACCTGTTATATACTACGTAACATTATTAGAGCCTCGATTGAACTGAACTTAAAATAAGCTATTTATTTTATCTGTAATCGTCGGCTCAGCACGGTTTTGGTGCTAAAATCAGTAGTGGTCACAACCGTGGCAAAGCATTGCGAGTACATAAGTCTTAGATTGAGGACAGTTCTACCTTTTTTATTTAATTTATCAAATATTGTATGATTTCTAAAGCACCACAAATCCACAATAAAGAAACTTTGAAGAAGTATTTCACCTATGATGGTTCTCGGCAACGCCCATGAGAATAGATCAAGTGATTATCTACCTATCTAAAAAAATTGTAGAAAAATTCTGAAAAATATAAAATTTAATTTCAAGTATATTTGTATATAGAGATCATGGTAAGCGATTCAGATTGACTGTTTGGGCTATAACAACAGAGATATTGAGCCATAGTACGTACTGGTATGCGCTATGCATAGTACATGTCAGTGGCAGTGGCTTCCCTGTGTGCTGAAATTTAGGAAAACCAAGATAATATAATAACCCGTGTCATATATTTATGAAAATGCCTTTATAAATATTAAAGACAGTACACAAAACAACTCTTCTTTAAAGCACTGCTGATTCCTGACACGGCGCAATTAGTGTGGCACAGCTCTCTTTGAGATATTCTTTTACCACATCTTTTTTAATCATATCACCTTATTTCTGCAAATTTCTTTCTGAAAAGCACTTGAATAGGCTATGTTGTAAACTATTAAATGTTTGCTTATTAAATGAGATGCAAGTAAAGAAGGGAGTGTTGTCAGGGAAATATGCAGATTTTTTATTTAATTTCAAAGAAAAGGTTGACGACTTGATTTAAGTGGGAGTTTCTGTGATGCTTAATTCTTTTACTTAAATACCTTTCTAAAATCTACTTTCGAGTTTTGGAGCTATGCAAGTGTGGTGGATATTATTCATTACATCTACATAATTTGTGAAGGGCGTGACCCAGATATCATATTACAGTAGTTATTTATTCAGTTTCGACTAGTACTACAATAGAAGAAACAATATAGTCCAATAGGAAATTACAAAGAGAGAGTTAAATGAATCTTCAAAATAAGAACCAAGAAAAATTAAAAGAAAAATAATAATAATAATCTCAAATTCAATTTCTTTTGTACATTGATGGGAATTATATATTTTGGCATGCTTTGAAATTGCCAAAATCACTTAATGCTAGCACCAGAAAATAATCAGGGCAACCAAATCTTTGTTTTCTCATTTCTTATTGCTAGCAAAGCAAATCTTTGCTTCCAATAAAGGTTTTTAAAGTGAACAGAAAAGAATTCGAAATACAAGAAAGAAATATAGGAGAAAATTAACAAAGAAAAATTAGACATTTAATTATGCAGGTCACAGATATACACACAAATATTCATTATTCCAGTTAAAAAAAAATGCAGCAACAAAGACATAGGTTAAAGAATGAATCTTACTGAACAAACAATGTCAGTCCATTCGATGCCAGCATCAATAGAACACAATTATCAGCCAAAACTACAAAAAAATTATAATTGTAGGGTGATTTAATAAATATTTTGAAAGAAGCAACAAACTAAAGCTCCTCAATTAAAACAGCAACATGTTGTGCTTCTGCAAATGAATCTAATTTGCATTCCAAACCCCCGACTTCTCTATTTAAAAATTTAAAAAACACAGAGCTAAAGCATTTTCTTTTAGTTTTCATAACCTTTTTGCCTAAATGTTAGTGGATGAAAAGCATGACTTGATCTGTTAGGTATCCATGATAGTACCGTAATCTAAGAACCAATAAAGTTTCAAAGGCAATTTCCTGTTTTCAGGTTTGGAAGGCAATTTTCGTTAAAATGGTTTCCACTTAAATACCCTGAGCTAATAGCAGCCTACAGTGCTTGATTCAATTCATGTAGAACTTTATTTATATTTAAGCAATATAAATGGAAATAGTTGAGAGAAAATTATATCAGTGATGGTTATATTCATAAATTACCAAGATTTGAGTTCCAACATAGCTATTGTAAGAACCGAACTCTGCTATCATGTCGTACCAGATATGGGTACTGCCGCTCATTTCTCATATGTAGAATGGAAGGTGTTAACTTTCTCAAAGTATGTACTGAAACTGAGTTGCTGTTCCAGATTTGGGTACATAACCGAGTTGTAAATACAATTTGCAGTACCCAATTACGTATCAGGTTTGGGTACCTAAAAGCCTTCCATTCTGAAACAACAATTGGTACCTCATGATGGGAAGAAACCATATCCTGGTTCCATTTCTACATGTATGTTAATTTAATTCATTATGCTTTTCCTTTTAGGTAATTTCTGAAATTCCCTATATAAACAGCAATGACTTCCTTCACCCAAAGAGAAGTTGTGATATAGACTGACCATCTAAAAACAGTGATTTTCTACCCATATAAAAAAATAGCAAAAAAATTCTGAAAAATGTAAAATTTAGTTTACAAGTACATAGTCATATGGAGACCATGTTGAACGGTTCGGATCGATAGTTAGGACCTTGAAACCGAAATATTAAGTCCGTAGTGCGGGTTATGTGCTATGCATAGTACCATAGCAGTCTTTGATTTGTGTTTGGTTGGATTTGAGTCCTAAAATTAGATGTTTACACATAGAAGCCTAATTCGATTTAGTCCTTTTGGATGTTCATATGGCACCAAGTAAAACTCAAATTTGCATTGATCATTTTATTTTTGTTGCTATATTTTTTTTCAGCACTAACTGAATTCTTTTATGAATCCAAATATGATTATAATCTGATCTGGCATCTGCTAGAACAATAAATATGTATCTGCATTTCCATTCCCTTATTTCTACAGGATGCATATCTTTTGAATATTGATAATACAAATGAGTATCGGAAATGAAATTGAAACTTAGTCAGTATCAGTGACAGTTAGATATTTTAAGCTTTCAAGTGACTGTAATAGAGGGCCTGTATTTACCAGTATGTCTTAAGTATCAGCAGCAGTTGGATATGTCTTAAGTTTCAGGAATTACAATCAGTTTCACAATGCAACAACTTGACAATCTTAAATGTACTTATCCTAATCAATTGAGTAAATTATTAAAACTAGATAAACAAGCTGATAGATCGTTTTCCTGTGGTGTCAATATATTTTGTATATTTCTTATATATAGATTTCATCTTTAAACATTTGATTTCAAATTTTGAATAATTTGTGCCAATTGTGAAGATTGTCAAACTAAATCTTATTATTGACAAACCCTCAACTTTTTAAATGAGTGAAGATAATGGGATTGTTCATTAATGATAGTTCAAATCATGGTTCGGTTTTTTCTTAAGTAGGATAATTTTGTCATTACATAGTTAACAAAACTCCTTCTGTCTACTGATTATTTTTCTTTTCTGTAAATTTTACCTAGAATTTGACAGATTTATTATATCTTGCAATCAGTGCCCAATTGTTAAAATGTCAAGCAGAAAGGATGAAATTACCATTGACTACCATCAATTGTTGGTATTAAGTTAAGAAAACACATGTAGAGGTGCATCCTGATTTGGTCTTGGGAAAGATATTCCTAAGGGAGGTAGGGGAAAAAGCATCATTGTAGGAGAGGAATTATGTTTCCACCATATTAATCTGGCAGTTGGGTCTTGGACTCTTGGTAGGTCTGACCCCAACAGATGCATAGATGTTACGAGAATAATTGCTGGGGTTAGGGTCCAGAATATTGCAAGGCCTAGAGTAATCAGTAATCAACAAGTCAGAGTGCAAGAAATCATGTCCTGATTCGCTATTTGTAGTGGTAGGGAGAGGTAATCTCGGCCATCTTTTTGGCTAGCTGTATTTGTCTGGACCGAAGACAGGATGCATAGGTGATCCCCACGAGTTAATTAGGGCGACCCTGGGGTGGGCTTTATGGGCTTTCTGGACAGGCTTTGAGCTGAATTATAACCTGCTGTATGATGGGCTAAGGCCAAGCCCTATCAGGTCTTATTCAGAAGTGATAATAGAAATTGCCTGGGTGTCCGTTGCAAATTTGAGAAATGTTAGTGTGTAATTTGTAAGCTATCTATTATTCGAGATAATGGGTAAAGGGCCTCTTTGCCTATTGTGCTTGTTCATCCCTCTGCTACCATCTGTACGAGTGTACCAGACGACTTACCTGACCAGTTCATTCCAAACCAATTGAGTACCAGTACTGATGTTTTACACGTTCAATACCTGATCTGTATAGTATTTGAGATGTATAGATTGAAATCTCATGTATTCAACTTGATTTGATTCTCATAGGATCTGGATGGCATACTGACAAAGTTGAGAGATGAACATCTGTACTGCCTTTACTGTGGGTGCCAGGTATAACCATATAAGCATTATAATTTTAAAGTCTGTACAAATGCATTTTTTTCTACTCTATCACTAAAATATAAATTTTGCATTCCCCTTCTGTCTTCCAGTATGAATCTTTGGAGGAGCTGATGAATGGTTGCCCTGGACTGCATGAAGAAGACCATTGATTCCTCTCTCACTTTGAGAAATATACTGGTACATTTAAGAAATAGTTGGAAGCATTTGTAAATTATATACTGCATGCCTGGTACGAAGCTTTTTGTTAATCTGCTAGAAAAATTCCATGAAGTCTTTTCATAGTTCTTTAATTCATCACAACCTAACCAATTTTAGATACCAGCAGATAACTGATTTTAGTGACCAGTGTTTATCTGCTCCTACATATGGCTCTGATCAATTGTCAGCTATATTTGCATTAAAGCTATATTTATAAAGTTACAGTCCATGGTCATCCAACAGTTATTGGCAGTGGTGTTAGTGTTTGTTTCATGTCTTGTCACATTCTGCGCTGATGTGGCCAGCTACCATCACAATAATAATAACATCACAACAAACTAAAATTATGCTATCAAGTACAGTGGCAGCAAGAAAAATTATGGGTGTGTTTCCCAAAATTTATTGTAGATTGTTTGTTAGATGTACAATTGCTACAATATGTAGTTTCTTGAGTGTGACCGTTTGGCCAGTAAGATGCGGATTTTTTTTAAAAACAGTAATTAAAATAATAAAAGTTAAAGAAACGACATGATTGCTTCGTTTGTTATAAAAACAGCAAAAACCGAATCCGGGATTCGGTTAAGTTATTTTTACTTCACCGAATACGCTATTCGGTTAAGCTGATGGTTTTAACAGGTAATACAGTGGGTTGCCACAGAAGATCGACCGAAGCAATTTTCACCTTTTTTGGCTAACCGAATAGGGGATTCGGTTGGGTGGTTTTTGTTGCTTTTTTGGCTTAACCGAATCTGGGATTTGGTGAACCAATTTTTTTGCTTTTTTAATTTTTTGGCTTTTTTAATAAAAGTCTATTTCAACACATTATTTAATAAAAGTTTATTATTATTTTTTATTAATACCCTGAAATTTTTATTATTTTATATTATTTTATATTATTTTATTTGATAGTTTGAATATAAACTAAAAGTTTGACAATTACATTATTTAATAAAACTTTTGTTATGAATCAGGGTGATTTGGTTTTTTTTTATGCTATAAATAAAAATTTCGGTGAAACCTACGATTAGGGTCAAGCGTCAAGCAAATTAATATAATTATTTTAATTTAATATATTAATATTAATTTTATGAAACTTTTATTAATTAATGTGTTCATATATCTTTTAATTTAGATATATTAATTTTATTTGATAAAATTAATATATCTAAATTAAAAGATATATGAAGAAAAATTAAAATAAAAAAGGAACTTTTATTAATTAATGTGTTCGAAATAAAAGTTTGACAATTACATTAATTAATCAAACTTTGACAATACCATTATTAAATAATAATATTATTTTTTTATTAAATAATAATAAAAAAATAATAATAATATTATTAACCGAATAGAGTATTCGGTTATGACAATTACATTAATCAAAATAAAATAGATTAATTAATATTATTACTCTATTCTTACTCTATTCGTTAATTAATATTATTCTAAACCGAATACCCTATTCGGTTTAGAATAAAAAATTAAAAAATAATGTAAACCGAATTGGCTATTCGGTTTACATTAAAAAATCAAAAAAAAATCTTAACCGAATTGGGAATTCGGTTAATGGTGCGTGTTACACGGAGTTTACATAGTTTTCGGGATCTGTTTTGTGAAAATACGCTTAACCGAATAGTGTATTCGGTGAAGCGAAAAAACATAACTTAACCGAATCCCAGATTCGGTTTTTGCTGTTTTTATAACAAACGAAGCAATCATGTCGTTTCTTTAACTTTTATTATTTTATTTACTGTTTTTAAAAAAAATCCGTAAGATGCACCTTGGTCCAGCTTTAGTCAAAATCAAACACCGAGTTGACCAGACAGAATTTCATCAATAATCAATAATATATTAGCTATTAAACTCGGTCACGATAGCTCACATACAGCTGCATTTGATGCATGTATTTTCTTATTGGAATATTTCATTAATTTTGAGTATTTTAGAAATCATTTTTGAAGCTGTTCTTAACTGCCATATTAAATTCCATAAGAAAGTTAACCATTTAACTTTTAAAGTGCTTCCCTTATTTTAAAAAAAAAAAAACTGGATGACTGCCGTGTAAGAAATCAATTTTCAAAGAGAGATTATTGCCGATCAGAAAACAAAAGGTGGAGATGAAACATGTACCATAGTTGAATAATGGAATAAAAATATTTCAGTGAAACTGGCTCAGGTTGTCAGAAAATTATGATCCATACAAGGAACAACAGTAACAAAATGATACAAGTCTGTGAATTGTGATGCTTGTAAATAGTTAATGGGTTCAAACATTACAGGTCTGGAATTACTTTTATCAATAGAGATCTCACTCTTAACAGTTAACACCATATCAAAATCCAAAATGTGAAAATCCTGTTAACCAAAACAATTCCAAAATGCTCAACTGGGCTAACTACAAAGACCAGTTTGAAGCATGGCCAGATTGACCAAACCCACTACTACTTGAGCCGTGGTTCATGTGTCGCGGCCCATTTCTCTGCAAAGCTAACTCGAGCTCTCCAGAGAACTGACCCGATCCAGACCCACTTCCTGCACTTCCAACCTCCCCTATTCCGATCTCATTCAAACTGTTTCTTGAACCACCCCATGTACCGATTGCATAGTTTTCCTCAAGCTGAGTGGGAGTCGAGTTGCGGGAAGTGGAGTTTGGATTGTTGTTATTCCACGGCTGAGTTGACAGAAGAGAGAGAGCACAGCTCGATTCTGGGACCACTGGGACGGGCCCACCATGTGAAATGTTTTCTGCAGCTGCATAAACTGTAGAGGCATGTGGCAGGTATGATGTCTGGGTCTCATGTGCTGTGACTGAAGTGAAATGGCAATGCGGATCTACAGTGCCCCCTCCTTGCCAATGTTGGTTGCTGGCCATTCGATCAAGGCCAGATCGATGGCTGGTTGGCAGCGGCCACATGTCCCGAGCTGTGGGAGGAACCCTTGGGTAAGAGAAATCCAAGAGGAAGCTCCTGAACCTTCCTGGTTCTTTTGTCAAACAGAGAATTCAACATTGCACATAATCAATAGCTAATTACATTAAGTCTAATACAGTGCATTATTATAGCGTATTATGGTGTTACTGTTTCTTTAAGTGAATCTGTTGTGCACATGTAGGAAGCATAAGGTGTTTTTACGAATTTTTGCAACAGGAACAATAAATGGGAGGGAAACTTTTGGGGGACTTTGTTTTGTGCGTGCAATGTAGGAACAATAAAATCCAAGAGGAAGAACTATTTAATATTATTCTTTTTTTTTAGGATAAATAGGGTCATGCCCATATTTGATTGAAACTGTTTAATATTATTCAATCAAAATTTTAACATGAACTTTGTTTGGTGTGTGCTTGAGGTGGTGTAAAATCACAAAAAATAGCTACCCCGTGCCCCCACATCTTCCAACTATTTAAGATTTGGGATTAGTTTCAAATAAAAGATCCCAGATTTAACATACCATGGAATGAACTAAGGCGCCCATAACGGGACGAAAGAGGGCCAGGTGGCGGCTTTCTACGACGCTCGTTGTGTCCTGCGAGGCGGCGCCGACAGCTGCGCTTCCCTTGATCAAACTCCCCCAACTGATGAAATCTGTAGGTGGTAATAACATCAAATGACGTAACATCTAAATAATGTTGCAATTATAAAAAAGACTTAAAAGTTCGCACTTAAAATGCAAACTGCACAACTAGTTGAAGGGACACAAGGATACTCATTGAAACACTTGTTTAACTTTATTTAAGATGGGTCCAAAGTGAGAGCCATTGTCTTGCTTTCTTTCAGGGATGGAATCCTACTTTATCTTACATGAAGATGATTATGGAGCACACTAATTATTCTTCTGATTACTCTTTAAGTTAAGACACTCTATTTTAGTTCAGAAACAAATTTCATCCCAAAATAAAACAGTGCAGCCTACTTAATTAATGTATATAATTTATCAGTGAAAAATGTCTCCGAAATTATAAATAAAGAAAAGATGCAGGAACCGACCACTAACTACATTAGATTAGCAAATAAAATAATATTTAACTACTAAGCATCAAAGCATGCAAATAAATTAAATAAAGCAAACTCCCATGGATTCTCTTTTAAAAAAGACGCCTTAATTTTATATCTCTAAAAAAAAAGTGATAGCTGATGCGAATAAACAAAATATTAGCTTTTCAATGATTAGGGTTGGTCATGTTCCATCCAACTATTTTGTTTCAAGCATTAAAAATGGCTGAAAAGGGTTAGGTAAATAAAATAAAAAATGCAAGTATCTAACAAGTTGGGAATATAAAATTTTCAGGAAAGAAGAAAATAGCTGGAAATAGTCTACTAGACCGTTACTACCTTCCATTAATATAAATACCAATTGTTGGGCTGTTGCATTTCTTGTGGCCCTTCAGTGAAAACACTAATAGATGTTTCACATGACAAACAAGAAAAAAATAGATACGACAAGAGAAAATTTCTTTGGTGAATATGCATATGTCACCAACTATTTATGAATTACAAAATACGAACAAAAAGGCGTAGAAATACTACAACTAAAAGAAAATAGCGAAATCATTCCAACACCACAAACAACGAGACGATGAAAAAGAAAAAGAACAAAACAAAATAGTTTCGAAATTCCTTTCATCTATTCAAACTTGAAAAGAAAACTGGATATGTTTTAAAGAAAAATGTGGAGCTGTTATCAAAAGCTACAGAAAACACTCGATAGCTATTGTTAAACATTCAAAAATCAACTATCAAATTGTAACCAACAAAATAATTTGTCGAGCAATTACAAAAGACAAGCTAAACAATTGAACAAATTGTAACCAAACATTAAGAAATTTTATAGCAAACCTGCTACACTGTTGACAGAAGCGCTGTTCGATGCCGCCTACGATGACCTTAGGTGCCTTTGAATGCAAGGCACACACCTTGTGCCTACAATAGTAAGCCTTCGTACCACTCAAGTCCTCGTTGCATCCTTCCACCTGGCACCTAGGAGTCTGTTGCTGAGCACTGGACCCCACTCCCTTTGATTTCTTCCCTAGTACCGGGGCTGGTTCTGGTACCAGGGAGTGGGTTTGTACAGGCTTCTTTGACGAATTGGGTTCCCCAGTGTTTCCATCTTCGAAGTATATCTTCTTACCAAATTGGAGACCAGACATGGAATCATGATTTGAGCTTGAACCAGTCTCCATTTGGGGGATTTTTGTTTTTCCCCTTCTTCTTTGGAGACTAGTGCTCCTCCATGGAGTGTCAAGAAGGGGCTAAAAGGGTTTGTGAGTCGTCTCTGAAAAAGGGGAGCGATGAAAAGGCATTTGATTAAGAAGATGAATGAAAGGAAATATTTGCTGTACCTCTACAATTATCTCTCGGTAGAATCCTATAAAAGGGGCTAAAAGGGTTTGTGAGTTGTCTCTGAAAAAGGAAAGGGATGAAAAGGCATTTGATTAAGATGAATGAAACGAAATATTTGATGTACCTCTAGAATTATCTCGGTAGAATCCTATAAAAAACACAGTTTGTTGTGGTTTCATGGTGCCCAATTAATCTAACCCTCCTATTAATATATGCTCGTATTAAAATAGAGTCATCAAACTATTTAATATTTATATGATTTTTTGAAATTCAAATTTACAAACTCCTACTCGAATAATATTTATTAATTTTGTCACTAGATCAAAAAGTAATTCTCAAAATAGAATTTTAATGTTAAAGACTCACACTAGTAATATATAAATAGCTTAAATACTAGATAGAATTTAAATTATTTATTACAAAAATAAAGAATAAATATAATTGTACGAAACGCTAAAAATAATAAGTGAAGAAGTTTTGATGCTATATATTTTTAATAAACATTATTTTTAATTTCAGTGTATTTTTTGTCAGATTACCATTATAATTTTATTTGATGCTGTATAGTTTTATTGTGTTTTGTTCACCTGTTTTTTAGTTTCTAATTTATCTTTCTTTAGCTATAGATTTATATTCATGAAAACCGTATTTCAATGAATTTATAAGATTGCAAAGTATATTGTTTTTCATATTTTTGTTGACAAGCAGTGTTGGTTAAAACGTCTGTTTAGACTGATTAATCGGCCGATTAGTCATTGACAATGACCGTTTGGTTATCATTAATTTTTTCGACTAATCGAACCATTATTTCTGAATATGGTCGATTATTCCCAATTAATCACTTAACGATATCATATCCATAGTGTTAACAAGTACTGATACCCCAAACGACGAAGAATATTTTTTATAAACCATAATTAAAAAAATTACGAAACCAACATTATTACTTTCTTTTTACAAAAAACCATAAGATATTTGTTAACATTATGGATTTCATTTACAAATGGAGAGTTTCGATCTAATCGAATCTTTGATTCATTCCGGTACTTGGGATCCTATGGATGACATTATAACTTTTACTGATCCCTACATGAAGGATCTTATTTATTTTGACAATATATATATAATCTAAATCTAAACAATCTTTTTTAGAAAGAAAGATAGAATTTTCCATATTTATCTTTCTTAGTTTTTTTTATCATTTATTTTTTTCAGTTTTTTTTCCTATTGACAAATTTTATTTGATCAATACAATATTGTATTGTCGAAATATCATTTCAGTCCGGTCCTCTTTTTGAATTTTAGCAGCTCATATGAAAACTTGTGAAACCAATACCACATAAAATCTAAAAAGGAGACCAGATTTCGGTTCGAAATAAAAAAAAAATAATCACATTGGTTTTGTAAAAAAAAAAAAAATTAATTATGATTTATAAAAAAATTTCAACGACGGAAGTATACTGTTTCCGTCACAAAAATAAATCTTTTGAGATCCTTTGATTGATGTGTAGGTGAACTTTACCGCTATAATTGTAGAGGATGCGGACCAAACGCAGGGAAGGTGGGGGCTTTTCTAGGCTCAAACTACGATGAGTATCGACTGGACCTGGTCTATGGTCTGCTCCCAATTACACCGTGGTGGACCTGGTGGTGGTGAACATGTGGAATTCAATAGTGGCAGCTTCCATGTTTTTTGTTTTGTTTATATTTGGAAATGTTTCATGCTGGGATTCACTCATTTTTATACATTACAAATTTACAATACAATATTATATACATTTGTTAATGGTGTACCAGACACTTTACTGCAGATACAGTTCAGTTACGATACAGCACAACACTCATGACTTGGTGTTTGGTGTCACTCACGTGTCGTGTCGTGTGTCGTGTCAATTGACACGTCAGATTATAACATAATACAAAACATAATTGAACATAACTGTGCGTAACTCAATCAACAAGAAATTTATATCATTATTTATTTCATAAAACAATTTAAATTTCTAATAATAAATGCAATTTTAATACATACATATTTTTTACAACATTACTTATTTATTTTATAATTGTTTATTTTTTCACATTTTTTGACATTTCTAAGTTTTGTCTCCCTTAATAGACTTAAAATTAAAAACAAAAAAAGTATATAGTTAAAATGTGACCAATCAATGAGACTAATATGTTGTGATCATTTATCGCAATTTAATTACGACACGACAACACAATACGTATCCATGTCACGACGTAACTAGTTATAGCATGACACAAATTTAGATGATGAATAGCCGTCCGGAATGTGGATTGAGATCTGCTGCGATCCGAAGCCTGTGAACAGTAACCCTTAAATCTCTGCTTTTTCAAATCCAGCCGTCCAACTTTTTATGTGCACGTATCTCGAAACAACTGGTTTTTGTGCACGCATCTCGAAACAATTCGACAGCTGTTTTGAAAAAACAGAGATTTCAGGATACTGTTCACATGCTTCGGATTGCAGCAGATTCTCTTCCCCGGAATGTATCCATAATGTGTTTAGTAATTACTGAATTGTCATATTGTCACGGCAGCCAATTATTTTAGTTTTATCAAAGAAAATTATGTCTCACTGCAATGCAATTTAAGTGGGACTTAGAGAATAAATGCAGGGTGTTATCTTCATTATTATCATTATTATTTGTAATAAATTGAATTGGTTTTATAAATTAAACAAGAATGTCTATGAACTGAAGGAAGCCTCAACAGTATATAACTTGAGAAGGAAGCACTTGATAATCATTTTCTTTACAGTATTAACAATCTTTAGTTAATTAGAAAATATTAATTAGATCTTGCTTATTTGGGTATTTTTAAAAATGTCAAAATCGGCCAATTTAATGGCCGGTCCTTTTTTTTCTCAATCGGCCAACCTTTTTTTTCTGTTTCAAACAACAATTTTTGTTCAATCATCTCACCGTTCTTTTTTATATTAAAATATCGAACAATTGATTATTTACAACAACTCACTTGTTATAAAATAATCAAATAATCATTTCACCGGTCCTTTTTTATATTAAATATTAAATAATTGATTGTTTATAACAATTCAGTCAAACAACTCCCTTTCATTGTTAGAAAATATTCAAAAAATCATTTCACCGTTCTTTTCATATTACAATATTAAACAATTTATTGTTTATAACAAATTGAGTCAAACAACTCACTTTGATTGTTATAAAATATTCAAACAACTCACTAATTGTTCTCAAATATTATAAACAACGGTGAAATAAACAATATGAACAATTAAAGTAATAATAATAAATAAAAAATTGAGAACCGGCCATCTAATGACCAATGGAGAAAAAAAGTAGACCGGCCATTAAATAGCCGATTTGAACATTTTTAAAAATACACAGAGTTGAGTATAATTAATATTTTATAATTAACTTTAGATATTAATAAATATGTCGGCTCTTGTATTATTTTTTTTTTTTTGAGGAAAATGTCGGCTCTTGTAGCTTCCTCTCATAGTATGAAAGATGGCTCTACATAGGGACAGTGCTACATTTAGGGGCACAGTATCCACTGTTTCCTGCCTAATTGTCAGAACACTATTATTGTTTATCACTAAGTCTCAGATTTTATTGAACTCTGTTCAGTTGGCTTTTTACTTCCTTTTACCTCCCTCTAAGAGGTCATTTTAATTTCTGGTATAAACCATAAAGCGAAAGCAGGAATTAGTTTCCTCATTTATTCTCAAGGTACGAGAGAAAGAGGGACCATGAACAGCTAGTGCTTTTGCATCGTGTAGTTGCTGATTGGATTGAATTTTGTTTATAAACCATAATTAAAAAAAAAATTATGAAACCAATATAATTATTTTTTTTTACAAAAACCATAAGAACTAAAATGTTATTTCGGTTTGAACTTTTTTTTTCCGGATTGAAATGGAAATTTGGCCCGAAGTTCAGACCGAACTGTAAAACCACTTCGGATTGAATTGCCAGCCATTTCAATCCGGAAAAAAAAAATTCAGACTTAAATGACATTTTAATTCTTATGATTTTTGTAAAAAAAGTAATCATATTGGATTTGCTTGCTTGAAAAAAAAGGAAATTACTTTCTTTTACTGAGTGAGAGTCAGAAGAATCTTTACACGACATTCATTTGAAGAATCAGTAAGCTCCCAAATTGGTATCTTTGATATCTAGTGCAATGTTATCAATTTGGTAAGATCTATAGAAAATTATTCCATGCTGTCATAGCCAATGAAATCCAACTTCACCAATGACATTCATACGTAATAAATAAACAAAATACGTATATATGGCACGACTAGAATAATGGCTATCAGTACGGCACAACACGACACGTGAATTTCAACTGAGTTGTGTCCAGACATGTTTCGTACCATGTCGATGTGTGTCTTGTACGAGGAAGGAGATTTTAACAACAACAATAACAACAAAAATAGACGGAAGCACTGTTGGCATGTCTAAACACGGCATTCCAGCACGTGTCGTGTATGGTCCCTGCACTTTTCAGCACAACTTGATTTACCTATAATTTGTGTCAGCATAGTATGACACCTTTAACAAACATGACTAAACACGACACTTGAAAACACCGTGTGTGCGTACGCAGGGATATATAAAAAGGGTAGCATGTTATGATCGAACACGTCACTAAACGCTTGCGTGTCTTGTGACATGTCAATTTGCGTGTCATTCGAAAAGAATAACACAGTACAATATGTGAATCGGTATAATCACGACATCACACAACACTACAATGTACAACAAAACATGACCAAACATGACTAGCACGACGGAACATGATTAATCACGTTTTAGAGATGGCTCATTTGATGACGCCGACAAATATACTGTGATTAGTTTTTACGATGTCGATCACAACATGATACGATACGTAAAAACTTAGTTTAATTACGATACGATACGTAATTACAAGTAACGACATAACCGGTCACAAGAGCCATTCACTATCCGTGTAAAGGCCTTTTCCCAAGCAAATTGAAATTTTTTCAGTATGGATAGAAATATTTCTTTTGAGTTACTATCTACATCATTCGGCTTTAGCATTAAATGTTATAACATGTCCAACAAAAATGCTTTCTTTTACAGTTGGCATATGGGTGCTTTTTCCATAAATTATGGGGTAATTAATTACAGTGGTAATGTGTTACAAAGTGGCTTTAGGGGCTTATTGGTTTCTCCATTCTTTCTTTGAAGCTTTTGCTTTGACAAGACAGATATAATTTGTTTAATCCCCAACCTTACTTGATACTGTTTAGATGTGATTTGTTTCATAGGTGGAGAATCTTTTGGAATGACCTTTCTATTGCCTGACCGTCCATTGGGTATCTGTGCTTTTGAGCTCTCTCTATTCTATATTATTTTTTTCTTTTTGGTGTTTCTAAGTTTTGTACTCAACCCAACCGCCATTGGAGACCGAGTAAGTAATTTTTATTTTGATGGTGTTAAAGTCCCCAAGTCACCTCAACCCTAGGCAAACAGGATCTATTTTTAGTAGAGTTACAGTAGCTGTTGTGACTATATTGGGTGTTTAAAAATGTTTGTATTCAAAACAGAGGTGGACCTAGACATGAGCAACCTCAAACCAATGCTTAAGCTTAAGTTTCAATTTTTATAAAGAAATTAAATCCTCATAAACTAAGTTTTGTTTTTAAATTTGTCCAATTTTTATGCAAAAATTAAAATTATAAGACAGGTTTTATGCGAATTATAGGATTTGTGTCTACAACAACTTACGAAGCCTTACATGTTCGATGGGTGTCGGACTCAATTCGGTCTGATACCGGAAATTATTCAATTCGCTTCATGATTTGTACATACCGATTCAATATATTGTTAATGTAGACTGAATTTTGTGTGTGCTTTGCTTATGGGAAACGAATCTGCTGAAATTCTCACTGGTAAACAGTGTTTTTGAAATTCTTACTTTTTTGAATCCAACCGTCAAGCTGTTTTTAGATACGTGCACAGAAAAATTAACTGTTTTGAGATACGTGTATAGAAAAAGTTGAACAACTTGAAATTTCAGAAATTTCAAAAACACTGTTTACAAATGATGAATTTATACTGTTCACAAATGATGAATTTGAGCATATTCCAATTCTTGCTTATGACACCTGCTTACTAACCAACGGTTGTATTGTCATGTCTCATACCAATCATGCAAAAAAAAAAAAAAAAAGTCTAATTAAAGATAAAGAGGTCACATTTTTGTGGGTCCCTTGAAAAGCTGATATATGCGCAGTGGCTCAGCAGAAGCGTATTGGCGTTGCTCTGATTAATTAATTTCATAGCGAGTTAGCGACTGACACTAGTCCACAGTCAGCATATAAAAATGTGTTATGTTAGAACCTCATAATAATCAACTAGTTTTTTCAATGACAACAAAATTAGATTAATATTCCTACGCTCAAAACAGATGGAAGTGGGGACGGAATGGTGGTGCGATGTTGAAAAAGTAAATACAGAATTAATTAACAAATCCTTTGGTTGGTCCATGGTGGGTAACAGCTTGGAACTTTGTGGAATGCAAAGAGGAGTATAATAATGTGATTAAACCTTGATTAGGCTAAACATGAAGGTAGCACGCAAGGCAAGATTTAATTAAGGCAGAATTGGCATTGGTAGTCGTACAGTTAATGCATGTGATTAATTTGTCCCCTTTTGCTGAGCTCCTATTAAAACAAGAAAATAACATGCATGAGTTTAACCAAATTAGGATGATAGGACCACACAGCCGTCTAACGCACCAAGTACAAAGAACAAAAAAGAAACTTACCAGTAGTGGAATTATCCTAAGAGAAATTCTATCTATCCATCCCACAAGTATTGGAAAAAATAATGCTCTCTTTGGGCCGCACATTCTATATATATATATATATATATATATATATTTTTTTGCTTTGATTTATTTAATTTGGACTATTGGCCGGTGTCATTCCCTTTAGGCAGTTAAGAAGAGAATTTCTTTTATTAGATGCTCATATATTACCTTGGTTAAATAATGAAGAAGATTTATAAGTCTCTCGTCATGTTATATTTCATTAAAAATTAAATATATATTTTTTAGAAGTTTATTTATTAATTTAGCAGTCCAAGTATTTGGATTTAATTGCACGCATTTTTAATTTGCAAAAAAGTGTAATAGGTTTTCTTTTTGTGTTTTTTGTTAGAATTTAATTATCTCGTGTTTTCTTAAGAGAATAAGAATAATTTTTTTTTATTGTTGTTGTTGTTATTATTTTCTCTTACTGTGCAGTACATCAGTATTTATAATAAAACATCTATTTTATAGTTTGAATGTTTGGTTATTTCTAAAGTGCCCAATACAAAATATGACTAATTATGGAATATTAGGGCCTGTTCGGCACGTTACTGTGTCCGTGGGAAAAAATAATTCACTCTAATTGAATTTTTTTTCCCCACGCGCACAGTAAAATTCAGTTCAATTCTCATGCCCACACCCATTCTCCTTTTTGCGCCGAACATGCCCTTAGTTAAGGTGGATACCAATTTAGCCTATAACTGCTATATGAGAATCCTAGAGCAAATGTAGAGTGTGATGTGAACTTTAAAAATCTATTTGATCGACTTCAAAGACGAATCTGAACCGTTGAAATTCATCTACTTCATGAGTGATGCATGTACATGAAATATTTTGAAAGTTTTGAATTCATTTAGTACAAGATCAAACGGTAAAAAAAATAAATCTTTTATAAATTATTTTATAATTTGTTTTATACATTTATTTTTTCATTATTTTTTTAATCGCTTGACCTTGTACGAAATGAATTCGAAACTTTTTGCATCCATATGCATCACTCATGAAGTAGATGGATTTCAACAGTTTGGATTCGTCATTTGAAATCAATTCGATAGACTTTTAAAATTGTGATCACCAAATTATCTTAATGAGCACATCACACTCTAGCTTTGTTTTATTTCCTAACTTGGTCTACCATAATATTCTTCGACATTGAAGAAGATTTATAAGCGAAATACTCGTACTTTATTCATTTTAATTGATTAGTGAAAAATGCAGGGGGGGGAATAAAAAATGATATCACTATCCAAGATGCATTCGAATACATGAGAAAGGTTAAAAGGGCATTTTATGGTCAAACACCGGACACGATGATTTATTGTTAGGTTTTAATATATTCTTAGAGCATTTCTAATCCAGAAATTGATTAGAAATTTAAAACAACTGTAAACAGTTATTTAGAAAATAAAGTGATATTAATTGCTGAAATTTTCCATCAGTGAAATTACTTTCAATTTCTTTCACCTTCCACATCAGTGATATCTCCTTTTTTTCTGCTGAAAGAAAAAGTGCTACGGGTAGAGAAATGAAGAGTCTGAGCCAATAAATTTGCCACGCTGTCAATAAGAAAACAATTTCTTTTAAAGAAAATTTGCTAATTTACAAACTACCGTACATCCCAACAATTAATATACAATTAGCCATATCAGATTACAAATTAGAAAACAAACTGAGTTATAGATGCTCTTACCCGAGAAACATGCCATCACAATTAAGAAATCCGGACTTTTAGTATCTGGTTTGATTGTTAATTGAAAAATTAGAATGTTTTAAAATGTGATTCCCATTTTGTCATGTCATTTTTGTTGTTATTTATTAGCATGTTAAAAAATATGTTAACGGTGAGATTCTCAAGACCCAGGTTTAGCAACATCTATGTACTTTTATATTGATATATTGTTCTTTTTAGATATGTTATTTAATTAATCTACATCATACATAAAAAATGAAAAAAAGAAAGAAAAAGGGACAAGTCACAACTCACCTCAGAAGGTCCGAAATGAATTCGTGCGGTGCTACGAATCTTAACTTTACTTTTGGACTCTGAATACGAATCTCAATTGATTCTGAGCATTTTTGTAGTGAGAAAAAAATGAATAAATACGAAGTTTTGCTATGCTATGAGGCAGTGTTGTAAAAAATGTCTATTTAGACTGATTAATTAGTTGATTAGTTATTGGCGGTGACTAAACTGTTATGAATTTTTTCAATTAATCGACTGATTATTTCCGATTATTCTCGATTATTTCCGTTTATTCTCCATAATCGCTTGGCGGTACTCCATCCATCCGACAACTGCATACAGTTATTTACAACACTGTTAGTTATGTTTTGATATATTTAGTGCAACTCGGAGATAGTATGTGGTTTTGAATGAAGTTTCAACGTTTATTTTGCTTTAAAAAATATATAATTCTGTCACTTTATGTTAAAATCTTTTTCGCACCTTAGAAAATTTATTGTATCATGTAAAATTTGTTATAGTTGATCTCCAATTCTCCATCCATCTGCCTGGACAGATATCCTCCCAGGTATCTGACTCAAGCAAATTGCAACGGCCGGCTCAGATTAATTCTATCTGGATCAAACTCAATCCGGTGTCTATTGAGACTGTAGGGGATCTATTTTGAAATTCGTGCCATGTTAAATGAGCCTTCAGATCGTAATTTGCTTGAGTCAGGTAACCTGAGGTGATGTGAATTCCCATCTGCCTCCGCTCTGTGACTCTGACGACAGTACATATTTTTGCAAATTGTTTCATACAAGGCTTATCTTAGATTTTATTTGGCAACGAGAGTCCATATCCTCGACGGTACCGTAAAAGATTCTCTTTTACAGTTAGCTATTAACGGTTTGAGATTAACTCTCAGCCGGTTTGGTATTCGGGCTGACTGAGGGGACAGTATTATTTGACTTTGAGATTCGTGCAAAGTTAAAAAGAACGGTCTAGATCAAGTAATTGTAAAAGATTCCCTATTACGGTACCGTCGGTGATATGAATTCTGGCAACGAAGGATGCGCAGAATAATTTATGCAGACACTGCGTCACACTGTACAGAAGAAGTGGGCCCACTGACAGAGGCTCGTGGTGGCACGTCAGTAGTGGGTCCCAGTTAAAGGTACAGTCGCTGTCTGGGCTGACAAACTCGGGGACCGTACTTTTGGGGTCTGGTCTGGGCGTCTGGGTCTGGTTCTGGGTCTGGGCACGAGTGGAGACCTAATTCTCAGATCCCGTCTCGTTTTTCGTAAGATTTAGCCACCTACCTTTCTTCTGGTTGAGTCACAAGAGGGGGTGGGATCCACCGCCTGCCTTTTTTTTGTAGAACAAGTTTAGGTACTAGGGAACAAGTGTCCATCTTGTTCACAACTTGACATCAGAATCCCTCCAAAGGATATGCATTTTCATAGTCATAGGTGTCTTGAATCTTGATTGATTCCTCTGTCTCCTCTTTTTTGAACATTCTATCATGCAACGACTTCCTACTGAACGATTTCTTCGTCACAATTTTAATCAAATAGGCAATAGCTCTATATGAATTGGGTGATTTCCACACAAATTTACTAGGACTGTTTATGATCTGAGCTGAGTCCGAATTGAGAAAAACTTGAATTCAACTCGTGAACTTATGAGCTGATTTGAGTCTGAGTTGCTAATTCAGTTTCGAGTCAGAAACTCCAACTTGAATTCAACTCACAAATAACTCGAGTCGACTCGTGACTCATAGATAGTATATAGTTTATCAAATTAAAAATTATCAAAATAAAGTTGAACAAAATAAATAGTACACAATTTAAAACTTTACATAATGAAACAGTAGCAATTACATAATTAAGTAGTATAAAGTTTATTAAATTACTAAATAGTACGAAGTCTAACAAAACATTACATAGTTTACCAAGTCAAGTCAACCGAGTTGATTCCGAACTGAGTTTGAAGCAACTTGGATTCAACTCGTGAGACAATCGAGTTAATGAACTCCAGTCAGTTTCAACTCGAGTTGTTAGTAAGTTGAATGCGAATTGATTCCGAACTAGTTATAAGTCATGAGTTTTTTTGTGCACCCCTACATATTATGAAAACCAATTTATATATCTCAGTATATAAAACTGGACCGAGATATATAAAATTAATTTTTTTGTAAAAATTAAGTTTATTTTTCGCACTCTGTGACTCTATACGGGGAAAAAAAATTGTTGAGAGGAATTGAACTTTCAAATTTGACGTAGAAACTTAGAATTAAAGGATGTATAACAGTAAAATATGCGTAAATTTTGAACAATGAATGACACATGTAATAATTAATTAAAGTTGGTCAATCCATATAATAATGAAGCGACCTATGGAGACATTAATTGCATTATATTTATTTATAATCCAACAAATTGAGTTGATTTTTCGAAGTGTTTTTAACAGATTTTAGTTCAAAATTTTGAACTGTTTCCTTGCAATAATGGGATCCAATGTCGCGAATTAACAAATTCAGGTCATAAGTTATCTAAGTGTAGGCAACAATCTAATTATACATAGAGCTATATATTTCTGATTTAATGTAGCTCGAACCACAAATCTAGTTGAATTTTTTTTTCTGTGTTACAAGTTTACAGCAAAGAAAGTTGTATTGGCGCCATATGAAAACCACTAACTACTGTTTGGCAAAAGAAAAAAGATCACTAGCTACAGATGTGAAATATGGTGAGGTAAGTTTGAAGTCTGATCACTGACCATAAAAGGAGGGAGAACATGCAGCGTGTCAGCCCATATTTTTAGCTGGTCTCCTTCAAGTCTAACATTAGTACAGTGGCCCCTTCTCTCCCAGCAAACCCCACGATTTCAAGTTTTCAACTCAGCGTTAATAACCTGAAGCAAAAAAAAAAAAAAAAAAAAAAAAAAAAAAAAACTCAGCGTTAATAACCGCGTGACACGGTGACACAGAGAGAGAGAGAGAGAGAGAGGATGTTTCATTCTGACAGGCTTACAGGCAGTAGTTGCCAAACTTGTAATAGTAATAATGAAAATAATAATAAATCTGAGAGCTACGATGCTTAATTACCCTCTTACAGCCGACATTTTTACTGATATCCAAAGTTAAATAGAAATTAATTAATATACGCATATCCGCTAAAAAATTATAAAAATATCCCTACCGGCTATTTTCTAGCCGGTACTCAATTTAATTCAGTACTGGCCGGAAAATGACCGGTATCCAAAATTTTAAAATGCTGGTTATTGTCAAGTTAAATTCACTAGCCGTATGCGAATAATAAATTTAGTATCATACGACACTGTAAAAACAAACATCGGTACTTCAATCCGAGTTTTCTACGACTTTTTCTTCTAGCCAACTATGCTATGCCCATTCTTAAAAAAAAAAACAAAATTAAGTACCGGCCAGAAAATGGCTGGTCTTGTTGCAAATTTTTTTTTTGAGTACCGGCAAAAAAAATAGCCGGTATGGATATTTTTATAACTTTTCAGCGAATCTGAGTATATTAATTAATTTCTATTAAACTTTGGATATTAGTAAAAATGTCGGCTCTTACAGCTCCGGCAAAGTTTCAGAGAGACATATATAGCGATGTTCGAGCATAAATTTCTATATAATTTTCATCTTCTTTTCATGCTGTCAAAAGTCTCAAATCTAAAAATAAATCTTACACTCCTCACCATTAAGTAATGTTTTTTATTTTCGAATTTCGAACTCATGAATTCTCATATCAAAAAACATGTATCTTCGTCACTAAACTAAAATACTGATTCTTATCATTAAGTGATGTAAAGGGGTGATGTCTGACCAATAGATGCATCATGTGCGCAGCACAGTCGGAATCAATCAGTCATCTTTTTAATAATTGTCCAACATTTATAGACTTATATAGAAAGGTGACAACTAAATTTCAAATCAGAATGTCTCGCACGTCCCTACACACAATGTACAAGAAGCTGTCACTTTCATTATTAATTCATTCTACACGATGAAGGAAAAAGCAATTATGCTAATCACAATGTTTATAATCTGGAGGGAGCGTTGTAGCCAAATTTTCAGAGAGAAAATATTACAGGTAATTGAGTTATTAGAGCAAATAAAAGACCAATAGAGATGCAACTCGATGAGCGCAGAGAGATACATCACATGTTGAAGAGGGAAACAATGGCGCTAGAGCACAATTTCAAGCTATATTAATTTTTTTTAATTTAATTCTATTTTAATTTGCAATGTTATTTTTCTTTTAAATAGCTCAATTGTTTTGAGCTTTTTCTTTCCTTTTTTACGTTGTAGTTACAAACCCTTTGTAACTTAATATTAAAATATAAATGAGGGCATTGACCCTCATTTTTTCCTCAAAAAAATCATTAAGTGATGTTAATATGAACTTAAACTTGCAAGAATAATTTATGAATCTTAATTTAAAAATTTATTGGATCAAACCGTTAAATCTGATTTTGACTTTTTACTAAATGCATTAAAAATTTATAATTTAAAATGTAAATGTACGTTGAGAAATTTATAAATTTGGCTAACGTGCTCTGGAAAGTAAATTAGTGTCTGTTTTACTTCCTCACTTATATTTTCATTTTCAAAGTTCGAATATTCGATCTAAAAAGTTCAATATGTTCTTCATAATAAAATGTGCTTGGAGATCAAATTTTATATTTTTTTGGAAATTTTTTGCTCTTTTTTTGGTAAATCGTTGTTTTAATAAGGTAAAAAAATTAGATTCTTAAAAACTACGATTTTAAAAAAATTTAAAAATATATAAAATTTGATTTCCAAGCACATTTTAATATAGAGAATATGCTAAATTTTTCAGATTGAACATTTGAATTTTGAACATGAAGATATGAGCAGGAAGTAAAACAGATACTTTACTTCCCAAAGCATAATAACCCAACTCTATGTATGTGTATGTATATGTGTAATTTTAGTTTTAATAAATTACCGTATATAATAACATATATGAAATAGGTTTTACCCGTAGCTTAACTTGTTATATTAACGAAAAAATACTTTACTATTATCCATACCTGATAAGCTAATAAAAGAAAACGTCTTATACGTATTCATCTTATTAAATACAATACAGATTAGATAAGCGGAGAAAAGCCAATTATTGACACTCCTACTCAGACACCGACCTTAATGGATCTAGGAACAAGCATCCTTTCCAATATGTGTAAAAAATTCTCTTCACTTTACGGTTTGAGATTTGTTCTCAGCCGCTTTGAGATCTGAGCTAGCACAAGGGCAGTATTATTGGCTTTGAGATTCATGCAACTTAAAAAGAACAGTTCGGATCCACTAATTCTAAAAGATTTTCTTTTACGGTGCCGGGGGAGGATGTGAATTCATGGATCTAGAGGAAATTGGGCCTTTCTTTTCAGATTGGTCGATACAGGAGAACAGAGTAGGTCCGATGCCCATCGGATCTACTTTTAGGTTCAACAAGTATGATGACTGTCCGATCTAATTCAAAATTTGTGCACACGAAAATTGGAACAAACGCACACAAAGTTTAAAGCGTTCCGCACAAATCGACAGTGATTAAACCCATCGAACCATAGTAGGTCCGATGCCCATCGGACCTACTCTCAAATCGTCGATACAGATCTGACTGATGTTCTGCGTCAAAAATAGTGCAAAAATGATTGCATCCAGAATAGTTATTTAATAAGATAAAAAAATATTTACTGTCTGATATAAAACGAAAGGATCAAATTTATAATCCGTACCATTGGAAGGGATCAAATTTATGTCTGGCCCTACTGTAAAATTATTTCACCTTTGATGGTAGCTGTGAACCTAGACACCAATATATAATAAACATATCGGTAAAATTAACCCGACTGTAATTGTTGTTATTTAATCAACTGATGTCAATGTCAAATGTCAAGACTTTTCTTTAAATTGGGTTTTTTATTTTTATTTTAATCATTATGCTAAACTGTAAAAACTAGTTTGGCAAATCAATGAATTGTGTTATCCGAATAGTATAAATAAAATCATATGAACAATGTTATTAGGATATGCGTCTGAATATTACTATATTATAGGGTAAATTTCGCCGGAAGTCACTAAACTTTGCTAGTTGTTACGAATTAGTTACTCAATTTTTATTTATTTTTCAGCGGCCACTAAATTTTGTATTTGTTCCGATTAAGTCACTCTGTTAATATTTTCATCCAAAATACTACGTAGACGTCAAATTCATCATTTTTTAGAATTAAAATTCATGGAACAATTTGGAGACTCCATGCACTCTTCTCTCTTCCTCTGTGCCCCTTTCTTTTTCCCAACTTTGAATTTATCCCTATATTATACTATTCGAAATAAAATATTTTTTTTTGATAAAAATTACTTAAACGTTGAAAAGAAAAAACGATGGATTGTAATAATGTTGATGGTGATGATGATGATATAATAAAAATAATTAAAATAATAGTAACAATATTAAAAATAATATAAATAGTATAAGTAGTAAAAATGATGATTGATGATGATGATGATAAAAATAATGTAAATTAATTAATTCATAACAATAATCAATCATCCATGCACGAGTATACGCTATTTGATCCCACTTGTAATAATGCTACTATGAACTCATTTGACAACTGTTTTCAGTGCTGTTGAGTAATCTTGCGTTTAGAAAATAAATGATATTCGAGTAAGAATCTCCTCAGGTAAAAGATAGCCATTAGACCGAATAATTTTGGAAAAGCCGAGTACAAAATAATTGGGTTCATTAGTTTCTTCATAGAAAGGCCCAATCTGGATTTTGGGCCTTTTCCGTTGACTTCTCTTTTAGAGAATATTTTCCAATGCCAAAATGTTATCATTTTTCATTCAAGCCAGTAAACTAGTTCAACTAGGGGTGTTCAAACGGTCAGTTCGGTTGAAACCGAACTAAAATAACCAAAAACTTTTTTTTGGTTTTCAAAAATAGAATCAAACCGAACTGATTAAACTTATAAACCGATTAAGAACCGACCCGAACAAACCGAAGTAAATCTATTGGTGCCATATTAACGAAAATTACACATGTTCATACCTAAATTGTTCAATTCCATACAAAATATGTAAATATTCTAAAATATTTAAATTAAATGAAAGAAGGAAGCATTGATTGAACCAAACAAAATATAAATCATACTTGAACCAATATAATTCGGTCGGTTCGGTTTAGTCAGTTTTGAAAACTGTAAACCGAACAGATCCATTTAAACCGAAAAACCGAACCATTTAAACAAAAAAATTTCGGTTCGGTTGAAAACCGAACAAACCAAACCGTTTGAACACCCCTAAGTTCAACAACATGCCCATTACCATTATATTTATATATTTGAATTCCCGATTGCTATTTCAGAAGTCAGCACCGATTGCATGTACCTATGCATGAAAGAATTACAAAAATATTCTATCAACTCAAAAAACAAAGTAAACATAATAAAAGCTTCCCAAAACCTCTGAACAAAAAGCTATTTCAAGGGATTTTATGCCACCCTTTCTTACCAGTAAACAAAATTAACCATGACAAGGCAAACCCTTTCAAGGGATTTTATTCCCACCGATTTCATTAGGACATCATAGTTGCTCACTAAGGCCGGTACCGAAATGGTACCAGTCCTCCGTGAAAAAGTTATCACATCTAAAATTGAACAAAATAAAACTAAGCTAAAAACCCTACTACAGCTACTAATACCATAAAATCAAATGCAAACATAGTGAAAACAGCACTTCATCCAAACAGCAAGTCATCAAAATAGCTAGACTAAACAAAATTTTAAACTACTAATTAATCCCATCTTTACTTGTCAGAAAACTATGAAAAGTGCACACAAGCAAGACTATTAACAGTACAACTGACTTATGCTAGAGCTGCTGCTTTTTGAACAAATGAACCTTCTTGGAAGTAGGTTATTACATAGCAAACAGTCTCATAACCATCAACTCAAGATGTGAAATTGTAATTTCAAAAACAGAATCAGGGATATGGAAAAAGAAAGAGGAATACATAATCCGACATATAAAAAACAGAAAATAATGAAGGAACTAGGCAAAATTAACCCGATCATATTCTTATTCAATGAAGGCGAGATTCAAATCACAACCAAACAGATAAGAATTAAACCAATTTTTTTTGTTTGAAAGAAAAATAGGACTCACTGACGTAATTAGTACTGGTTCACCATAACTTTACTTTCATGTTATTTTGCAAACCCCCAATCCCCCGGCACAAGAAAGAAGCCCTCCTTTTGTTTATATCAACAAAACAAATTGACTTGTGCTCCCTTGATATCTTGATCTTCAGGAGGTAAAACTACACAAGCTTATATGCAGATACACAAGTAAAATTAAAAATATATATATATATATATATATTTGGTAAAGGCAGCCAATGACATGCTGCCACATTGATACGCCTGGAAAAAATGTTTTCATCAAAATCAGGGTAAATTAAATCTGCCGTATGAAGCTTTTGTGTCCAAAACGGCAAACCTCATCTCTACTAAGCTCAAATATTAATTACCAATATTAAGAACAACTTTAGCAGCAAAATTCCAATAATTTGATTGAACTTGTACCACCACTACAACCGGTACTAAACCATTATCCTACTCATACACTCACTCACTAGCCTCGTAATTAAGATAAGAGTTCTTATTCTATAAAACAAAAACAAAAAAAAGATAAGCCAACAAGAATGCCCAAAACACCAAACCACCTACTGAACTTTGAATTTCAAATTTCAAAAATCAGTTAGACCTTTTGAATTTACCAGTCGATCCTGATGCCCGCCTCAGCTGCTCGCCTAGGTTTACTCTTTCGGCGGCTTCCGCTATGTCTGAACCCGTTAGCACGACCCACTACCTCAGCACCAGTCTGTGCCTCTGATTTGGTTTCTTCCTTCATTTGGGCCTGTTTCTTTCGCTTTTTCTTTGCGATTTCCTCAGCTTTCTTAGTTGACGTTACCGGAGTGGGTTTTGGATCAGCTTCAACCTTACCAGATTCGCTGTTCTCCTTCTGTTCCAACTCAACTTCAGGCTTTACTGATTCGTCCTCTTCTTCCTCATCAGTTTCATCTTTTAGTGGCTTTTGAGGCCGGCCACGTCGCTTCTGTATTGGAATCACCTCTTCAGGCCCACTACCTGTTTCGTCAGATCCGGTTGCAGCTTTCTTCCCCTTGCCTCTCCCTCTCCCCATGCCTTTTGAATCAGAAGATGCTCATACAAACTGAAATTTCAAAGTACAGAAAGAAACAGTATTGATTAGAAATGGATAGAATTAAAATAGAATAGTAATTGTGAGTAAGGAGTGTTTATTCTAACTCCAGATCAAATAAAGAAGCTACTAAATTAAATTAACTAAAATATACATACGAAAAAAGAACAAATATTAACAACTTTTTTGTACAATCTTTAAGCATTAAACTTCTAATTTGTTAACAGACCTTTATCAGTAAAGAAATCCATAAGGAATATCAGAAACGTGAGCCTGAGAATATTCCAAGGTTATAAGCAATCAACAGAGCAGGAAACTTTAGATGGTATAAGATTGAACGGAACCTAAAGCTAAAAAATATTGTCTCATCTTTTTTTTGAAGGGGATAAATATTATCCCATCAAAATTCAAACAAAGACAAAACCTTTTGACAGGAAAAATCATGAGTTCTTCATTGATTCAGATAAGAGGTTCTCACTTCTCGGAGTGGATAATTTTGTTATGATAGATTTAAGAAACCCCAAAAAAGGGAGCAACCGAGGAAACGAAAAGACAAATAACAATTATAGGATTGGAAGATTGGGACAAGCAAGTTTGAGCTATCGATTTGACAACTGACTGCTGACTTAACCTCAAATCTAATCCCTTACCAGAACATATGCGCCAAAATATGAAGATGCATGTCAATATTGATACCACAGAAATTCTACCTTAAATCGGAACAAAACCAAATCATCATCTCTCGACTTACAAGTTTCATAAAAGACGAGATAAATAAGACATAAGAACAAAATCAATCTCGGTTCTATAATAAGTTTTCTGATTTGTAACAAAAACAAATTATTTAGTTCTTACAGAAATAAATAAAAAAGGAGACGAATGAAGTACCAAATTTCTCTGAAGCAGTTGAATTTGAGGCAGCGAAAGAGGAGTCTCTTGTAAGAAAGATTTGAGCTTTGAGCGCACAAGTGCTTCACACTTGTAGAAAGAGAGACGAGAGGTTAGACAGCTGGAGCTGCGTATTGGATAGAGAACCAACAGAGAGAGAGAGAGGAGCGCAGAGAGGCAAAGAGAGATAAGAGAGGCAAGAGCTCAGAGAAGGAGAGAGAGGTCTGGCCTGAGCCAGAGAGGAGATGTCTCTCTTAAGTTTGGTACCCCTGAATTTCGAAAAGCTTACAGTTAAGAAAAGGCTGGATCTGTCCGGTACCTAAAATGTTCTTCTTGTAATCGCATAACTGGAAGCCTCCAATTATTAAAAATTGAGAGGTTAAAAACAAATTTTGTTGCCGGTAACCACGTTGTTAAGGTCCTGTTTTGGACCACTTTTATTATTTTTCCATTTGTTTATTTGTCTAACTACAGACTCTCCCCCTTCCTTCCTTCCAACAAGCTATTATGTACTAATTTCATAAAATATGAACTATTGCTAATATTTTAAAGACAAAAGTGTTCATATGCGGTTCTTACTAAGGTAAAAAAAATTGCATTTGATCCGTAGCAAGTAGGGGTGTTCAAACGGTCGGTTCGGTTGAAACCGAACTAAAATAATCAAACTAAACTTTTCTTTGGTTTTTAAAAATAGAACCGAACTGAACCGAACCGATTAAACTTATAAACCGATTGAGAACCGAATCGAACAAACCGAAGTAAATTTCGGTTCAAACCGAAGTAAACCTATTTGTGCCATTATTAACGAAAATTACATATGTGCATACACAAGTTGTTCAATTCCATACAAAATATGTAGATGTTCTAAAATATTTAAACTAAAATTAAAGAAAGAAAGCATTGATTGAATAAACAAAATATAAATCATATTTGAACCAATATAATTCGGTCGGTTCGGTTTAGTCGGTTTTGAAAACTGTAGACCGAACCGATCCATTTAAACCAAAATAATTCAAAATTTCAACCGAACCGATCCATTTAAACTGAAAAACCGAACCATTTAAACCAAAAATTTTCGGGTTGGTTGAAAACCGAACAAACCGAAACATTTGAACACCCCGAGTAGCAAAAAGCCTTTTAAAATAAATAAATGTCCAAATTTACAGAGCCTTGTTTCAAAAAGAAAATAATCTGAGGTTTGTTAATTTACATTAAGAAAAATTAGAAAGACATGATTTAAAGATAATTAAGATCTCATAACTTATCTTCAAAAATAAATTGTCTACAGGGTTCCTTTTTCAAAATAATTATCAAATAAACATTGAACTGTCCTCATAACTTTGAGCATAGAAAAAAAAATTATGTTAAAAAAATTATTTTCCGTTTGAAGTTTGAGGAATAAATTTACATTTTGCAATTTATATTAAAAAAAATTACTATAACAAATCAATTCAATTTGAAAAATAAAAAATTAAGGCTAATTCTCATTCATATAGTGTATATATGCTTACATACACCGTAACTTTTGTAGCATGGATTAAATGATCTCTTTCAAAAAATCATGCTACTGTCGTCAAGACTCTTTCTGAAATTCAAATAATGGGTATAATTTTACAATTATTATTTAATTTCAAATATATGTATAAAATAATAATTTGATAAATATTTATGTTTATGGGGCAATGCCTCCTTGTCATGACAATATCGGCTAATAGGCATTGCGATTAATGATAAGCGTCTAGTAAGGATAGTCGTAGTCTGATAGATCTGTGCTGATGTATTAATTAATATTGTTGCTCTTGGTTGGCAACCAAATATATATATATAGAAATTGGCTACTCTATTTATATAAGTATATGATGGCATATGCTTATCAGTCATTTTTGCATTTTTAAAGTCTAAATAAGCGATTTGAAGTGCTCAACATGTTGTCCATATTAAAATGTGCTTGGATATCAAATTTTTCATTTTTTTCAAAAAAAATTATTATTGAAGGTCAAGTGATCAAACTTTTTTAATATCCCCAAGAAATCTTTTATCTAAGTTTCGAATATGCGACTTTTCATGCGGAGAGCATTGTTTTTTGCCACTAGATTAAAGACATGTTCTCTAAGAATACGTTTGGATTGAGAGCGAGGTTAGTGAGAAAAAAGTGCTAATCCAAATTTGAAATAGTCGCTAACTTGAGCTAACTTAAGTGTTGGGTTAGCAGAATAGCACACTAACTTGAGCTAACTTAAGTATTGAGAATAGCTACTTTTTCACTTAAACATGGAATAGTTGCTAATTCGAATTTGAAGTAGTCACTAACACAACTAACTCTGCTATTCCTTGGCACCCAAACGCATCCTAAGTATATTGGGTTGTCATAAATTCATTCGCTGAAGCCATTTTCCGATTTTCAAATTAAGCCATGGAAATGTGAACAATCCATTAAAAAAAAAATATTAGTAATGTATTTAGGACAAATTAAAAAATAATAAGGTCATTCCGAAATTTTTATGAATATCCAAAAAAATATTAAATTTCAAAATCTACCAAGATTTCGAAAACTGTTCAAACCGCAGATTTATTAAATTTTCCGGTTTTAGGTCGAATTACCACATATTTATTTCCCGGTTTTGGAATTCCAAAACTGCAAAATAAAATTGCGGTTTTGGTTTTGGAATTCTAAAACCGCAAATTTAATTTGCAGTTTTAAGTTTTTTTTAAAACAGAAAATCTTATAATTTATTTATTTTTTATATTGAAATATTAGAAATATTTATATATTTATTTGAAAATAGATGGAATACTATATAATTTGATTTATTAGAAAGACTACGACAAATAATCCGGATCTACATTTTTCAAGCTGGATTTTTCGCGGCTGTAAGAAAAATTAAATATTTCTTTGTGTGTATTGGAAAAAAATAAAAATATTTTGAATCTGAGTTATTGATCCTGGTTCAAAACCATACATAAAATATTGTGATCCTTTTATTTTTGAAAAAAACAAAAAAATTTAAGTTATTTAAGTATCTCTTTGTCAGAGAATGTCTGAGATTTTTTTTTTCAAAAATAGAAGGATCACAATATTTTCTGTATATATCTAGAAGTGACTTTTGAACCGGGATCAATAACTCAGATTCAAAATATTTTTATTTTTTTCTAATAACACAAAGAAATATTTTAATTTTTTCTTACAACTGCGAAAAATCCAGCCTGAAAAATGTTGATCTGGGTTATTTGTCGCAGTCTTTCTAATAATCAAATTATATAGTATTATTTTCAAAGAATTATATAAAATATTTCTAATATTTCAATACAAACATAAATAAATTATAACATTTTTTGTTTAAAAAAAATTAAAACCGGAAATTAAATTTGCGATTTCGGAATTCCAAAACCAAAACCGTAATTTTTTTTGTGGTTTTGGAATTCCAAAACCGGAAAATAAATCTGCGGTAATTCGGTCTAAAAATGAGAAAAAAATTTGCGATTTGGACAGTTTTCGAAATCTTGTCAAACAGAATGTAGATTTTGAAATTTAATATTTTTTTTTGGATATTAATAAAAATTTCGGAAGGTCATTGCTCCTGGAACAACTACGTGTTAGGAAAAAAGAGTTAATTTTTTTATATTGAGTTAAATTCAATGCTTTGTAGGGAACTTCACATTTTTTGTGATACATAGTGGCAAGAAAAGGACAGTTTATTACGAACTTTAAAGTCGTTTCACCTTCTACAAATCTAACTATACGCGTAATTAGAAGCCAAGAAAAGTAGATTTCCATCCGATGTTAGCGGCGGTACAGAGTAGAACTGAGGGGTCGATGTCAAATTTTCTATCTTATGGGGGCGAGAATTACACTCGTAAAAGCAGTGATATTGGCAATGCCATTACACTACATGCAGGCTTTGAAGATACTGGTGGAGATAATTAGACACATCGACAAGATGAGGAGGAATTTTTTATGGAAATGTAATGATATTTGCAAGATTATTAATTGCTTGGTGAATTGGGACACGGTGTGCAGCCTGAAAATTAATGGAGGCTTTGGGATTATAGATCTCGGCGGGTAAAATGAAGCACTGTTGGCAAAATGGTTATGGGCCCTAAATAAAATTTTTGAGGGTCTGTGGCCAGCCACGGTACGCATGCTACATTGGGTAACCGCGACAAGCCAGATAGAGTCTATTGGGGCCCAAGTTCCTTCTTATTAAGGATCTGGTTCAAATCTTGCTTTTTTACTCATGGCTCGGTGAAAGATGTTAATGGGACCACCTCGTGGCGTTGGACAACACATGCTCAATTCACTTGTACCTCAGCTTACAAAACTTTGCGCCACAGGGGGTCATATCCGCGACGCAGAGGATTATATAGAAGGTGAAGATACCTACGAAAGTGAAAATTTTCATTTGGTTGATGTTGGAAAACAAAGTTTTGACATAAGATGTACTATCACCACGAGGCTGTACCGTTCAAATAGGTTGTCAACTCTGTGCGTCTAATTTGATAGAAACTCGGAATCACATCATGTGGGAATGCTCCTATGCGCAAAGATTCTGAAGGGGGCTACTTGCACACCGCAATGTTAGGATACGAGGGGGAAATAGCATTCGGAAAATTTGAATCAAGGGTCTCCGGTCAATGACGCCGCAGGACATGACACGCTGGAGTGTGATTTGGGAGGCATGGGTTTAGGCGTTGTGGCGTGAAAGGAACATGAGGGTATTTTCTGACAAACGGAAGTTGGTCCATTACCTAATTAATGGAACGGCAATAGAGATTGCCCAGTGGTTAAATTCACTTTGAGGAGATTAATTTTATTATATGTAACTTGTAAATATAGGTTAATTAGGATATTTGTGTAAATAAATTTTTTCTTATTAGTATATTTGTTGGCGTTTCGAACCATAAAAAAAAAAACTATACGCGTAATTGGACGATGTAGATCGAATGAGCTGGCCATCTCACGTTGTGAGGGTACCTCAGATGATACTCGCTTTGCTATTCACCTGAATGTTATATCTAGTCAGTCACCTAGACCGTCCAAATATCGCTATTGCCACTTATCCCAATCTATTTTCTTTCAAATAATTGATTTATTAGACGGCTTTTTCTTAAATCTTCACAGGACAAACTTTGATACAAATTAATATGTAAAAAGGATTTTAAATGAGTCAAATTCGAACGAGTTGATCATTGTAGGAATTTTTTTGTGAGTAAAAGTTAAAAAATTAAGTCATTAAATTATTTAATATTTACGAAAGATTTTTTCATTCGGATTTTGAACTTATGATTTCTCACATGAAGAGCATTGTTTTCGTCACTAGACCTAAGGCTGCTTGTCAACTCTAATTTTATTTGATTATGAGCCAAGTTGATTAGGCTGGTGGCGGTGGCAAAACCGTTATAAAATAGACTTAGCAGAAGCTACGGAAGTGTGTTCGTGGATTTTTCGGATTAATCAGCTAATTATTCTCGACTATTCTCATTTAGTCTCGTTTAACCAGTCATCTATTTTTTGTGATTACAAGACCCGTAGGTCTTTTAGTTGGTCATTTCTTGGGTCATGATCCATTATATATTGGGTTGTTTTAGTCCGCCAAATCAGCTAATTTGTTCAATTAATCTGTTACATGCTTTGTCTTGTTTTCTATGTGATTTTTTCAAAATAGCAATTTCATGAAATTTTATTAATTAACAAGAAAATTAAGTTAAAATAAGTTTGTTTGATAAGTTTGAAGAGTTAAATTAATCAATTTTAATAAATTCTGAATATATTATATAATTTTAATGAAAACGCAAAAATTGTCTGTAAAATTCCGATTAACCGCCCACATACCAATTAATCACTTGACGGTATCTCATCCGTCCGATGAGAGCATACCGTTATTTACAACACTATTTGAACTTGAACTGAAAGTCAATTAGGTCATGGGATTCGAGCTAATTCGTGCTCTATCCGCACTCCATTATAAAAAGCCTTTTACTTATTTTCATAATGTTTTAAATGATCAAACTGCTAAAAAATTAACTTTTTATTTTTAAAATTATGTTTATTTACTTATAAATATTTTATTAAATTTCACAATAAAGTAAAAAAAGGTTTATATTAAAAAATAAGCATATAGCTAGATACTCAAAATATAAATAATATAATTATATTTTAAAATTATTTTGATTCCCTAAAGTAACTCAAAACTCAAAACTCAAAATTTGAGTTTGGATCGGCATCGTTTGATAAGAATTCTGACCAATCTAGTTCAAAATAGAATTTAAGGGACCCTTTAATATTAAATCTGTATCCTCCCCAATACCCCACCGAGTCACATATATATGTGGCACAATTTCAGCCGAGTGATTGAAATTCAGGGTCTATATTTACAATAAGGTGTCTGATGGACCAAAATGGCTAACTTTCAGTATAAATTAATATACTTTTTAACTCTAATGTCTACTTACTTTCAGATCACAAGCGCATGATCATACCATGTAGTATAATTTGGGTGTCGATCCACAGGGATAGTGTATTACATAATTAACAATTTTCACTAAATCTGGTCAAGGAGTTGGTTGAAAACAGCTAGAAATAGTTTTCGAAGTAATTTAAAATAGATTTAAAATAGTTTTGAAAATAGTTTGTTGTTCAATACGCTAATTGTGCTAAAGTTAGAGTTAAATTATTAAATAGAGATTATCTAGGGTTCATATTTTCTCCTTCTAAATTATGCAAATATATATATATAGTACAGTGCTACGGTGCTACGTGTATATAAGGGCCCTCCGTGCTACGGCTCACTTTTTGAGTTTTCAAAATTCTAACGGTCGATCCGAATCGTTCAACATGATCTCCATATGAATATGTACTTGCAAACCAAATTTTACATTTTTTAGAATTTTTTATTATTTATTAAGTCACTTTGAAAATCGCTGATCCAATGGTCCAGAAAAGTTTACTGTTGTGTACAAATTAGTGTTTTTTCAAAGTGGCTTAATAAATAGTAAAAAAATTCTAAAAAATGTAAAATTTGGTTTGCAAGTACATATTCATATGGAGATCATGTTGAACGGTTCGGATCGACCGTTAGGATTTTGAAAACTCAAAAAGTGAGCCGTAGCACAGAGGGGCCCTTATATATGCGTAGCATATTAGCAAAATCCTATATATATATATATATATATATAGCGGCTAACGTCAAAACGTTTGTTCCTGAGCTCAGGAACATATAAGTTTTAAGCCGTCCGATCTAATTTCAGATTCGTGCAGATTTGATCTGATCGGAACTGAAAATTTTCGCTGAATTGCTATGGCTTCTCCAGTACTGGAGGCGTCCAGTTGAGTAATCCCTCAGCCCTAAAGTTCTCTCTCTCGTGAACTCTTTCTCTCGGCCCCAGCCCCAAATTGCACCAGAAGCCTCCTTTCGCTCCTCTCCTCTCTCGGCGCCGAGACCGTCAGGCCCCTCTCCTCTTGTCTCTCTTCCCGGCCTCTCCTTCAAATCCTCCATCAGATTCGCCAGTCTCTCTTTATCGGATCCACGTCGCCACCTCTAGGTTTCTCCAAATGGCAGCACTTCAGCGGTTTTCGCCTGCTTCCACGCATCATCGCCTCTCAGTTCCTTCCACCGTCTCTTGCTCCCATTGATTAGGTCTAAACTTTATCCATATTTTGAATACCTTTTATTTCTAATTCAGATTTGTTCCAATTTGAATTCATTCGGAGAATAAATTTCAACTCTATGAACTGTTCATATTCACCCTGCAATTGTAGAATGTACCATCTCAAACCATCATGGATGTAATTGCTCAGTGTAGGCATGTTTATGTTCATAACTAAATTCTAAATAATTTCCAACAATTCCCAGTGTAGATATTCCACTGAACAAGGTACAAAATGTGATGCCTTAATATTTCCTCTCTAGCCCTTGGTATAGTTTGTCAATCTCCACCTTCACATTATATGACCAAATTTCAATGTATCACAAATTCAAGGCCGTTGAGTCAGAGAGGGTGAGTAAGAGAGATAGAAAGATAAAATAGTTTAACATAAACCAGCCAACATTTGAACCTCAATTGCACAATTAGACACCAACTAAATCCCAAAAAGAAAATGCTAAACACAAAGCACAGAAATTCTAGCAAAGCTAGCAAGCTACTGGCCAGTGCCATAACTAAGTGAAACAATAAACAAGGTTTGAGTTAGAGGTACCATACTGGTACAGTTTTGTTGTACCATACTGATACTACTTGGTGTTGTTGACGGCTTTTATAGAAATTGACAATAGTTAAAGAGTCAGTGATGTTGGGTTTTGTTCAAAGACTTTGTATTTAAATTATCACTATTAATATAACGTGTGCTTTGGCTCCAAATTCTTCTGGCCTTGATCATTTATGTTGTTTATTTGGAATTGATGCAGATATGGAAATGTTCAAGATCAGAAGGTACTAAATTCTTCTGGGCTGAGGAAGTGTCTTATGCTGGTGCCACTAAGCTCCCAGTAGCTGATGAAGTAGGAACTAGGAACTAAATATTTGTACTAATCGTTGACATTAATTAGTTCTTGAATTATTTCAAATTTATGGGTTGCACATATGTAATCTTTTTCCTTTTGGCAAATTAAGTTGGTACCAATAAATGGAACAAAAGTGTATCATGATAATTTTGTACTGTGTATAACTTTAGTTTTTCTGTTACATAGATTGAGTTGTTATTTCATTGAATTTTTCCTGTTTTATTTGTTTATAAAGCTATAATGCTGAAATTCATGTATCCTATTTGCTTAAATACTGTAAAATGTTGCTTAACAATTATCACATATTTTCTCAAATTTTTTAGTGTGAAGCTTGCTTAACAACTCAATATTTCAATATTTTGTTTGCTGGCATATTATCTTGTGTATGCTTATAATTTGTTATCACTTTATGCACAAACTTATTGTTATGCTTATGATGTATGCTTGTAATAAACATGTTAGATTGTTAGATAAACAAGTAGTGACAATTACATTAAGCATTCTGGATGGAAAAAACCTGATTTTTTTTTTAAACCTGATTGTTACAATTCAAAAGTGCAATTCTGTAACAACATTAATTTAGCAATTCAAAACTGCAATTCTATAACAACATTAATTGAATTAATTAAAGTACACAACTCCTTAAATTCACAAAATTCTCAATTCAATACTAGCACAACAGATGAGGAAAAAAATTACATAAATATAGCATCAAAATTGTCATGGCAAAGCAGATATATCTATTACCTAACACTCCTGCACCCCCTGATCCATATCACCCATATAAGATACCCTTCTGAATAAGTCACAATTTTTACAGTACAAACAACAAAGGTTCTTCATCTACCCTACCCCCCACCCCCCTCAAGCAGTAGCACAGAAGTGTTATTGTAGAAATTCCAAAGCTGAAAAATTCTTCAGTATGCTCTTTGTTTGTCTTAACACACTTGTCAGCTGAAAAATTCCAAAGCCTCTGTCCAAAAGAAAAGAAAAGCAAGTGTTATTGCATAAATTGGTTCTTAGATTTTACATGATAATTAGCTTCAGAATCCTTCACAAGTAAATAACAGGCATTGCAGAAACTTGCGTAAAAGAGTTATGCTGTCAACTACTTGCTTATATAGCTATCATCTATTAATATAAACCATTATGTCACATTTATAACCTTATATGATGACAAATTATCATAAAAAATTATAATGATAACATACCTTAAACTACAATATATATCAAGTTTCAAATTCTCTAAACCTAATTTAGGATAGCTAACCTTGAGAAATTCATTAGGGTGATAGTTCAAAATAAAATATGTAGCTCCTAAGCCCTCAAATTAAACCTCAATATTGAAATTATTTCATGGCTTTCACAATTAGAGAATGCATTAATCCATTTTGTCAGGTGTTGTACCAACAGTACCAATGCTGGTACTTAAAATTTTTGCATTGTGCATTACTTGTACCAGCTGAAGTCAATTGAGGGTAACCTTGTGGATTATACGATAAACCAGACTGAATTTCAAAATAAGTTAGCTAAACTAAACTTTATAATAAAAAATCCCTAAATGAAGCAATTTTCAGCAATAAGTTAGCTAATTTCAAATAAATTTCAAAGGTCTCAAGCAATATTTGTAAAAATTCCAAATAAAACGAAGTCGCGCAAAAGATCCTTAATTTCTAGGGTTTCATGCATTTCTAAACATAAATTCTTTCAACCAAGCCATCAAACATAAACAAGTTGCTTGAAAATTTACATGTTTTTAAGTAAGGTTGGGAGGATCGAGGGTGCTTGTGAGAAGAAGGCCCGAGGTGACGTGGACTGATCGAGACGAAAAGGGAGAGGGCGGATCCGTGCAGAGAAGGGAGCAGAGTTTCTCCCAGTTGACCTAAATCGTGAATAGAGGGGGCTAGTGGTGGTACAGCGGCTGTCGCAAGTTGGCGTCGAGAGAGGAGAGGAGCGGGGGAGAAATCGCCTGGTGCGATTTAAGGTTTAGAGAGAGTCTGAGAGAGGAAGGGAAATCGCGTGAGAGAGAGGTCGGGGGGTTTACTCAACTGGACGTCTCCAGTACTGGAGAACCATCCATAGCAATTCAGCGAAAATTTTCAGTTCCGATCAGATCAAATCTGCACGAATCTGAAATCAGATCGGACGGCTTAAAACTTATATGTTCCTGAGCTCAGGAACAAACGTTTTGACGTTAGCCACTCTATATATATATATATATGAGGGATGCTTCTATGGGCATAAGGACCTATTTGTAAAATGAGCATATTTTTATTTTCAAAGTTCAAACAGTCGATCCGACCGTTCAACATTATCTCCATATTAGAATGTACTTGGAGGTCAAATTTTACATTTTTCTGAATTTTTTTTACTATTTATTAAGTATTTTACAAAACTAGTCAAATTCAGACCATTGAATTTTGTACCCATCTTAATAAATAGTAAAAAAATTCAAAAAAATGTAAAATTTGACCTCCAAGTACATTGTAATATGGAGAAAATGTTAAATTGTCGGATCGACTGTTTGAACTTTGAAAATGAAAATATGCTCATTTTACAAATAGGTCCTTATGCCCATAGAAGAATTTGCCTATATATATTTCTGACGTCGCTCTACCCCGCATGCGACCTGTCACCCAGTATGCGGCATAGATTGTCCCACAGCTACCCCGCATGCGGCGCTGTCACTACCTCGCAGGGTGTGCTGGGTTTGTATGTACGTGATTTGAAAGGTTTTTCGATCTCGCGATCGGCTTTTGGGCGACAGTTCAGAGTATTATAAGTATGCATTATGTTTCTCACACAAACACAATTGTTCATATCCTATTCTACCCTTCAATTAATTATCTCAAAGACCCTACCTAAATTAAGTATCTACTAATAAAATTTAAATTTCCAATCTACACTATCCTGCCAAGGGAGCCTACTGGAATGTAACCCTAGTCTTTGAACCGCTGCCAGGCCCTGTTATCCGAAGTGTTACATATACTTACATGCATTATTCCACTTACACCGGGATGCAATGAAATCATACACCTATTGGTATGTGGAGGGTCACTGGTAGAGTGGGAAAAACGTGTCATGTCGTGCTGTGCCGTGACTAACACGCCGTGACTTTGGTCTAGTGCCGTGTCGTGCCGTGACCAAGTTAATTTTTCACGTGTCGTGCCGTGACCAAAATGTCAAGGGGTGGTCACGATACGCGAATGGTCACACCACTAGTCACACCGTGCCTAAACGTGCCATGACCATACGTGACTCGCGTGACCATTTAATCATAATTTATGTTAGTTTATTCAAGATTCATCATTAAATCAATATCTAATGGTCCTAATTACACGTGACTATGTGTCGTGCCGTGCCGTGACTAAATCTTTCGTCGTGCCGTACCGTGCCAAAGTTTCAAAAGATGGACACGGCACAGGACATGCGAGTCACGGCACGTAACTGACACGCATGCCGTGCTGTTCCGTGCCGTTTCATGACGGAGCCGGCTCTGTCGTGCCATTTTTCCGACTCTAGTCACTGGCATATAGTAGACAGAACAATGTATGCAAGGACTTAATAAAAAAGAATTTAAATAATAAAGCAAACACAAATCAACATGCACAAAACATAAATATATATTATAACATAACAAAGAATTCGATTACAAACCCCCATCCTAGAGATGAGAAGATATAATACAACCCTCATGGCAAAATAAAAGAAATAAAATAAAGAGAACATATAATACAACACTCTTGAAGATGGAAGAACCCTAGCCTCCTTAGATGACACCTTCTTTTCTTGCTTGACTTCCGATGACTACTCTTCTCTCTCTAAGTAACTCTCTAACCTAACATAGCATGAGGATGCTAGTCGATTCTATGGACTTAACACAAATTAAACACGCACACTCAAATCAATTACAAGAGGAGCTTTTATAGCCTTCATAAAGAAGAGGTTGAATAAAGGAAGTAGTGGAGAAGGTGGAGACTTGGAGTGCACTCCAAGTTCGCATAGATGGAGCCAAAAATATCGAGCCAAACTTGGCTTTGAAGCAATCACGCCCTCCTAGAAGGATTATGTCAAAATTAGCATCAACGGTGAAGATTTGATCAGAATCTGAATAGTCCATGGATTGAGTCCACGGATCGTGCGGCATAGATCTATACCGCATGCGGCATAGGATGACCCCGAATGACCTCCTGACTTAGTGAATTTTGCTGTGATTTTGCCATTTCGCATGTTGTGCACTTCGTGTGAGGAGTTGCATGCTCCAGGCAGTGCCCTGATTTGGTGCTAACTCCAAAAATCGTCTAAATTCGACACTTTTGCTCTATTTTTGGCAGTAAGATAATTAAATTTAATAAAGTATCAATTACAGTACAAACATTTCTAGCAATTTCTTGTGTTTTCTAATTCATTTCAATCTCCTTTCTACCACTACAAAATTCATCATAATTCTTTCAAAAATGTGTAATTATCTTGGTAGAATTTTAGAGTCAAACACTAAAGAAATTAATCACATTTAAAAAAAATTAATCAAAATATACTTTCAATTCCGTGGCGAGGCTAGGATTTGAGCTAGGGGTAGGCAAAAATCGGATTCGGGTTCGAAAAATTAACGGGTTTGGGTTCTGATTCAAGACACAATTCAAAAAAATAGCAAGAAATATATTAATGAAAGAAATATATCAAAGGTTTCAACAAAGTCAAAAGTTTATAACAAATATTCTTTTACATATAAAAAAACAAGAAATACAGTAATGCTACAAAATCAAGTCAATGAAGGAAGCATTGTTCTACGGTTCTTCATATTTTGCATAATTCGTTCATCATTTACCTCATCAAACAACTCATTCTCAACGTAAGTGACCAAACAATAATTCAATAATTGATCTCCCATTGAATTCCTTACTCAATTTTTCACATAATTCATCGCCGAAAGTACCCTTTCAACACTAGCCGTAGCCACCGGCAATATCAATGCTAATTTCACCAATTTGTAAACTAACGGATAAACAATGTGCCTCCTCTTTTCCACCATTTTTTGAGAAAGTTCAACTATGCCCTTTAACTCTAAAAATTCATCATCACTTCGCATATCCATGCGATAATTCTCCAATTGACCACCTAGGACAACAAGTTCATATTGGTTGAAATCAGAGTGATAAAATCGAGCTAATTGAACCAATCTATCTTTATTAAATGATGAAAAAGAGTTACTCGGGTCTAAGCATGACATACAAATAAGTAGCTCGGTACTAGTTTCTGTGAATCTATCATTAAGCTCCTGCAATTGCATATCAATAACCGTGTAAACAGTTCAACACGATAATAATGCAAATTAGTTGTGTTCGTTGCTTGTCTCTTTGGCTTACCGGCATACCTGTTCGCGGTAGAAAAGTTTCGGTACAGACGAACTGTACCTTTTAAAACCTTTGTATACTCTCGCTTAAGACTGCAAGTGCACAGTCCTACCCGTACAGTATAGTCGGGTATCGATCCACAGGGACGACTCAATTCTGAATTCCTACTTGACTTAGCTAAGTACTAGAAGTTTGAAATGGTTGTTTGTGTTTGTTTATGTTTCCTAAATTCAGTAACAAATTCAATGACAGGAAGTAAAAGCAATTAAATGTTTTGTTTTGGACTATTGTAAAAAGGCGTTTTAAGGGTTTCAGATTTCATCCTCAACTTTGCTGCTCTGGACCCTTGTGACGCGACCCGCGTGCTCTCACACGCGACCCGCGTGGCCCTCGAGCGACTCTGGACCTGCCACGTGACTCGCATACTCTCGTATGCGACCCTTGTGACGCGACCCGCGTGCTATTCACACGCGACCCGCGTGGCCCTTGAGCTGAACCTGCACAAGTCTGTTTCTGGGGGTTGTAATTCGTGTAAGACTCGATTGACCGTACCTAATGTTTCTAAACCTCAACTCTCGTGTATTGGCTTAACGGACCTGGTACAGAATTACAATTTCACCTTCCTAGGTTTAATCATAAGTTCTCAGTTCGGTTTACTAAAGATATCCATAGATGGAAATTTCACCTCTCGGCTACTATTGATCTCACCTTTCGGATCTCAGATCTACCTCAAATACTTAACCTAATTTGCAAGAAACATCAATGCCAAATTACAAGAAGAAATACCATAGGCATTCAACAGTAGACAATCAAGAATCAATCAAGCAACTTAGGTCAAGCAATCACAATAATACAAGAATCAAAGAAACACGAATAAAATTCAAATTCAAACAATATGCATTATCAAACAAAGTCTAAGATTACATCCAAATCCCTTGAAACTATAGAACTACTCAATCATGATAAAAACGAAATAAAAGAGAGAAAGAGAGTGCAAATCATGATGGAGATGAAGGATTGAAGAGGATCGAAGAGGATTGAAGAGGATCGAAGCTTCTGGCCGAATCTTCTTCTCCTGGCCGAATCCTTGCTCCAGATCGCCTCTTCTCTGTCGCGCCAAGCTCTTCTTTCAAATCCCGATAAGATCCATTTTTTTGTGAATTAATTTTCTGTCCCCTTAATTTGCGCCAGGCCCTCTGCATATATAGGCATCTTAATGGGCTTCAATTGGGCCCTGGCGCAATTAATTCGACGCGACCCGCATCAGGTGAGACGCGACCCGCGTCAGGTGGAACCTGGTGTGAGCAGTGAGGGTCAGGTGGGACGCGACTCGCATGGAGGATGTCAGAATTCTGGTCTTTTGCTTGTTTTCGCCTATTTCCTGCAAAGTCATAACCAAAATGCAGCAGTACCATATTCTATTGATATTCAATGTAAACAATGTAATTTAGTGGTTAAAAACATGATGTTTGGTTTGAAAATAGGTCGAAACAATAGATCAAATAAGGAGACATCAATACCTATCCTCCATATTTGGGATGTCTATATCGTGCTTCACACAAAATAGACACACTTCTTTGAATAATGATTCCCAACCACTATCCCGCATATCTTGCAAGCGAGCTTTAGCAAAATTCACCAAACGCATATCATTCACCATATCTTACTCTTTTCGTTGCAAGGGTTGCCTAGATAATATCTACGTATATTATCCTTCTCATTTGGTGGATATTGAGATATGGGTGGCTTTGAAGCGGGATTAGAAGGAGGAGGTTCTTGTGAAGATGAAGAACGAATAGGGCCTAAGCTAGACCCTATTTGTTGTGATTCTTGTGAAGATGAAGAACGATTAAGGCCTAAGCTAGACCCTATTTGTTGTGATCCTTGTGAAGATGAATCAATTGAAAATTTAGGTCCCGTCTTGTAGTATCTGTTCATTCTCTATTAACAAATTTAAAGAAAAAATTAGAGTTACCTTACTAATTGGTACACATGAGAACAAGAAAATGAGCTTAGTTCTCATTTAAACTATTCAAGCTATTAGCTATTCATGCAATTTAAACAATTCTAACAATTCAAACTTGAAAAGAAATTCAAACAATTCTAACAATTCAAACTTGAAAAGAAATTCAAACAATTCTAACACTTCAAACAATTCAAACAAGATATTCAATCAATCAATCCATCTTCATCAATTTATAAAAATTCAAACCTATTCAATCAATCTATAAAAATTAATTCAAACAAGATATTCGATCAATCTATCTATAAAAATTCAAATCTATTCAATCAATATATAAAAATTCAAAGTTTCAAACCTATTTGGCGATTGGCAAGTGGCGAGTGGCGACTGACGATTGGTGAGGGCGCGAGGTCTCTGACTCTCTGGCGAGTGGATAAAGCCCGAGGGCGCGAGGTCTCTGCTATCTGGCGAGTGGATTAGGGATTGAGGGCGCGAGGTCTTTGCTCTCTGGCAACTCGCAAGAAATCCCGCTAGGGCTCCGCTTTCTTTGGGCGACTAGCGACTCGCAAAAAAAAATGCCGCTGGGGCTCGCTACGGCCTTCGCTTTCTTTGTCACGCTTTCTTCGGCCTTCGCTTTCTTTGGGCGATTGGACTTCGGAAATTTGGGTTTGGGCTTCGGAGTTCGGAGTTCGGACCTCAATCAAAGAAATCACAAATCATGATACGGTGATATCATTGGCTTTGGGGTAGGCAAAGTCAACCAACATAAGTAGGCAAGCATTGACTAAGCCCAGTTAATTTCAGAGGTAGGCACTATACGTAGCCTCGCCTCTGTTTCACTTCCTACAGTGATACATAGCGGGCACTTGACTAGCAGTACAAAACAACGAATTCCAATCCACTGAAAATGGAGTTGCCTTTATTTCGGTACTAAGAATCTGTGTGCCACGAAAATAGGCAGAATCCAGTGACCACTGGTAAGCCTTCACTCTTGGAGGATAAAAGAGTCATTATATTGTACGACCTTCAGACACCTCGAGACAGTTGGATTACACTTTTTGAATCAGGGGACTGCTTGGAGTTGGAGGATTCTAACCCGGGTTTCGGATTATCTGTAACCAAATGTAACTCTTTATTGGAGGACAACATGTACTATTTGTTTTCCAAAGTTCAATATTGCTGGGATCATTAATTACTATAATTATGCACCCGAAATTCTTTTCTTATATCGAATAATATTATATAAAATTCCTGTGGTGCTTTATTTACAACTAACTTAAAAGTCATGCAGTATTATATTTTTCTTATTTGAGAGCTCAGTTATTTGACAACTTCAACAAGAAAAGATGTATGACATAATTTATCTTTAAATTTAAAATTCAATATTATAGGTTTTATTCACAGTTTTAATATTCGGTTCTCATGCGGTATTCGGAAGGCCACCGCATACAGCATATACGGTATGCGGCTGAATATGCAGATTCTTATTCGGATTTATATATACAATTTTTTTATTAAATATTTAATCCCACATTACTTAAATACAATAAGGCAGCATGTAGAGAGGTTATAAAAGACTTCTGAGTGGAACGCTTGAAGAGAACACCTACCTGGCGGATCTGTAACTATTTAATGGGTTATGGATTCGGATTCAGAACTCTTTTAATGGATTTTGAATGTTTTTTAATTTTTGTAAAGCATAGATTTAATATTCGGTCCGAATAGCTATTTTCTATTCGACCGGATACTGAATAAGAATATATGGCCATATATTCATTGAATATAACGGAATTTTAAAACACTAGTTTTATCAATGTGATATATCGTGCTTATCAAAATTATCCCCAGTGGTTTGAAATAAGTCGTTCGAAGTAAAAGGGGACATATATCCTCCCAGGTACCTGACTCAAGCAAATTGCAACGGCCGGCCCAAATTAATTCTATCTGGGTTAAATTTAATCCGGTGCCTGTTGAGACCGTAGGAGATCTGTTTTTAGATTCGTGCCATGTTAAATAGACTGTTCGATCGTAATTTGAGTCAGGTAACCTGAGATGATGTGAATTCAGTAAAAGGACAATTCAAAAGTTTCCCAAAACCGCTTTATGGTTTGGAATATTCCGTCGGTCATGTTACGCAAATCTTTGCGGTCGTCAGCTGATCAGCAGCTCCCTATAAAACGAGAATTACTGACAGTGGGCCCAGAGAGGGGTCATATAAACAGGAAAATCTAGCCTGCTTTTGCGGCTTACTAGCGGCAACAATAACTGACCTATTTAATTACTGTACCTCCTAATTTTAAACTTCTATCTTTCAATCACTGCAAAGTCTACAATGCCCTTATGATGCCATTTTCAGCTGTGCGACCGTCCGCATACGACTCTCCGTGCATCGTCTTTAAATGACCAGCAGTCCAGCGCAAGACGCGCACGCACGACAGCATGCCATTGCGATTGCGTGATAGCGTCGTCACTTGCTTTGTTAGTGGTTGCTGCGTGCGGCCAGTTGGATCCGGATCCGCTGCGGCGTTAAATGTGAAGCTAAGCACGTGGCTGGCTTCTGCACTGTAATATCTTTATATGACATTTTAACATTTGGGTTACTCGCTACAAGTCTGAATATTTTATAATTAAAATTAAGGCTGTTGTTTGAATATTATACAAGGAGTCAAACAATTCCAACAGAATGCATGCGTTAAAGTGAATACATTGACTGCATCATAATTTCTGCCGACATTTTTATTAATATCCAAAGTTTAATACAAATTATTAATTATACCCAGAATCTGACCAATTATCGAAAAATACCCAAGCCGGCCAGAAAATGGCCGGCCTAGGTCCCTCCCTAAGCCGGCTATTTTCTGGCCGGCTTGGTACCTTTTTTTTTTTTTTTCTCCGGTTTTTAGAGAGACATTATGAAGATCAAAGTATTGAAATTAAATACTGAAAATTTAAATTTTTTTGTTTAAATTATTTGTTATATTACTTCTTTTGATATATAATTAGCATATTTATACTAAAATATGCTATATTAATTGAAATTATATTGAATAACACTATATTATGTTAAATTACGCTAATTTACATTACATTACTTTACAATACGCTATATTAATTGAAATACGCTATATTGTGCTACTATTTTTTATGTTGTGCTACTATTTTAATGTTGTTATATTTTCTGTTTAGCATTATCATGATAATTTATTTTGATCTGTAAAATATAAAAATAGTACCATAAAAGCACACATACACAAGAACCGAAATATAGAATAATCCAAATAGACCAAACATAAATAGTATATCAAATATAAATAGTACAAAACTAGTAAAAATACAACTAAAATGGAGAGGGGGAATATTGCTGAGACGGTACTCCGGCGTTCGCCCGGCGCCAGCTCGGCCAGGCTCCGTCTCTCTCGGGCTCATCTGGGGCATCGGCAGACCTCAGTATCTGCTCGGCAGTATCCCATCTGGCATCGCCCGTGGAGACTGTCGGTACTGGCGGAGGTGTAGCGAAGATAGATGCGGCAAACCCAGTCCCAAAGGCAGGCTGAGTATGAGACCCGCTACCACTAGCCTCTCCATCATGCGGCATCTCTGTGCCATATCGGGGCCATGCCGGTGCCGACATGAAACTCTCCTCGAACTCATGGAGACTGCACGAGAGGGACTCGTACTCAGAAGTATCGGTCTCCGCAGGTGGTGGCTGTGGTGGCATCTCTGCTGGACCCTGTAATCATACACATAAATTATTAAATTTGATCTGAATGAAAAAATTTATTAAAACCTGACAGATACTGAAGTATGACATACATGAGGCTGCACCGGACGTCCATGCTCGTCGTACCATGCCGTCCACCCAATGTCGGACAATACCCAACGATGGTAGTCCCACTCTGGATGTGAATCGGGGGAAGATGGCATATCATCTAGCAGAACCGGGCTCGGATCGGGCTCATGCAGATCTATCTCACGCCAGTTGATGTTCTCTCTGGCGTCTCGCAGCATACCGATGATCTTTCCACCGTGCCCGGCATTCTCAACCACATTCGCATTCTTCTTGAGTGTGCGGTACCCAAGCCGTCTCCAGTTCTTCCTTCCCAGCATGCGGATTCCATGCCCGTACTCCTTGATCGCGGCCAAAAGCTGAAAAAAATTTGGCATGTCAGATCAAACCTTGATGTACTACTAAGTTAGACCAAAACTATGTGGTTTTAGGTGCTTTACCTGGTGAGCTCATGCACGACCGTTGGGATGGTAACCATCATCCGTTTTGATCCTGTCGCGGAGATGGGCACCGTAATCACCCTGCAGATAGACACTCGCCATGCAGACCTGCGTGTACTATACATCGTACCTCAACTGGGGATCCCCCTGGGTCTGCTGATACACATCTGGCTCGTGATAGAAGTCTAGATACTGAGGATCCTGGGCCGCCCCGTAGTATGCATCGTAATGGGTGCTCCAGTCCCTATCCAGTCGCCCTCGGTGGGTAACGCTGTAAGGAAGACGTTAGATGCAATAAAAAGCTATTAAGTAATATGATGTATTTAACAATAAATACAATAGACTACGACTTACCTGTGCAGGTCTCTGTGCGTGGAACTCAGCAAAGATGGGTCTCTGGGAATCAACGCCGCTCGACCAAACTGGCGGAGCACCCGATCTGGATAGTGGTGCTCTTCTGTCCAGAAATGTATGAGCGGACCTCGATAGAACCACATCGCCCGCTCCTGCTCGTCAGTCACACTGCCCGGCAAGAGGAACTCCTCGTACAACTGATCGTACGGCGTCCACTCAACAAGAGCCTCAGGCAAACTCTGAAGTTCTGACCGGACTGGCCTGATCCCAACGGTAGCACCGTGGGTCCGATCCTGGTAGTGGTGGAAACCGTACCACTTCTTGGCGTATGCCGGGCAACTAAACACATCTGGCTCTCCCCAATCCGGCGCCTCACTGGGGATAGGACGGCCCACCGGTAGCCGTGACCACGACCAGTGCTGAAGCAGGAGTACCGGCCCGTACATATGCTTCGCCGCCGGCTTCATTTTCAAGAACATTACACGTCAGTGTATTTTGATGGATTGATTGATTAAATAATTTACACTAAAATAAGAGTTGGTGACTTACCTCACTACTACGACACAGGTGGGAGTACAGATACGCCAGGACAGCTCCTCCCCAGTTGTACGACGACGGCTGCTCAAGGTCCATCAGCAACGAGAGATACATCATCGGCATCTGATCACCGCTGGAATTAGAAAACATGACAGAACCAAAAAGGTCCATCACGTAGCCCCGTGTATGTCTGCAATACAAAACATATAAAAATTCTAATAGAATCATCGTATTATAAATTAATTAGTAGAAACAAGTTATAAAATTTACCTCTGAATCTCCAGCTCGGTGGAATCTGCCGAGAGACCCGCGATGAAGTGCTGCCGTAACCTCGTCATCCGCAAATGGAATTTCGACCTCCCATGTTCCCCAATGATATAGGAAGGCTCAGCTCCCAACAACTCCTCGACATAACCTGCGAATCTGGTGCTGTCAGAGACGCCGCTGACGGGTGTGCCACGGATAGACAAACCCCAGAGAGCACTCACATCCTGGAGAGTCACTGTCATATCTCCGAATGGCATGTGAAACGTGTGTGTCTCGGGACGCCATCGCTCCACCAGTCCAGCGATGAGAGATGCATTGATGATGCTCTTCTCTGTCCGCACGATGGCACAACCTGGTAGAGACCCAAGTTGATGAGGTACGGCTCCATCACCTCGTAGTACTTCATGTGAACGCACCTCAACTTCACATCAAGAAGATCCGTGTCTTGCGTTGAAAAAGGTAATCCGCATGGTGATAACATAATAAAATTTAAACCCAACAAAATTTATTGAAAATATAAGAAAAGGAACGTGCCTCACGAGAAGCCAGTGAGACTCGGTGCTCGCTATGGGGAATCCACAGGAGAGGACTGATGTGCTCCGTGCTGCTAGTACTGATCGGCTCGTCCACTACTGGACGCTGGGTAGGCCGTGCTCTAGGCATCCTGATATCTAAAATAACCTAATTTCGGTGAAATTACGCTTGATCAGCATAACTATGGTAAAAAAGCCAAAATGGTAAAAAAGGTAACAAGCCGGCCAGAAAATGGCCGGCTTAGGGAGGGATCTAAGCCGGCCAGTTTTCTGGCCGGCTTGGGTATATTTCAATAATTGGTCAGAGTCTGGGTATAATTAATAATTTGTATTAAACTTTGGATATTAATAAAAATATCGGTAATTTCTGTCATGTTATACTAAATGCATTAGGTAAATGTATTGTACAAATCCGGAAATCCTGGTGGCTCCCTGTTGCATTTTTTTGGGCTGCTAATAGGAATATAGGATGGATATTTGGATATAACATGAACTGGAATTCACATCCTCTCCGGTACCCATAATAGGAAATTTTTTTATAATTATTGGATCTGGACCGTTTTTTTTAACTTGGCACGAATCTCAAAGTCTAATAATATTGCTCCTGCACTAGCTCGAATCTCAAAGCGGCTGAGAGTTAATCTCAAACCGTCAGTGAAGAGAATCTTTTACAGTAATGGAGAGGATACTTGTTACATGAACTGATGATTTCACCATATGGTTGTAGATGATCCAATTATCAATGTTTAGGTGAGCTTATTACTATTTCTTTTGTTAACCTATTTACCTACTTTTTATCGATTTTCTTGATTAAAGATTATCTCCTCAACAGAATCTCAAAATCATTGTTATTTCTCACGCTTGATGAGCTAATTGTATTGTGAAGGGGCTTCAAATGTCTCATTTCTTACGTACCTCATATTTTTTATCTTTATTTTTTATATCTAAACAGTTGATACAAACCGTTCAACATAATTTGCATATTATAATATACTTGATGACCAAATTTTAAATTTTTCAAAAATATTTTACTATTTTTTTAGATAGATACAAAATCACTAATTTTTTATGGTACAATTTTTGTACATATCTAACAAATAAATAAAAGTTCTAAAAAATTTAAAATTTGATGATGTCCAAACAGATTTAGTATGGAGATCATGTTGAACGGTTTGGTTTGGATCTTGAACTTTAAAAAAAGAAATTTTAACCTTCCTCTTATGCTATACTGCTAAACTTCGAAAATTGTCCAAAATATATTGAAGTTTCGTCCCTAATATTACTCTCTTTGTTCAATTTATGGGTGCAAACGGATCGGATATGGATCGGATAGTGGTAAAATCATATTTGTATTTGTTTTTATTTTTCGGATATGAATGCAGATCGGATATCGGATATCGGATATCCGTAGATATATACATAAATATTATATAACATATATTAAACTATATGGTATATATCTACTATTCGTATCCGGATACGGATAATTAAAATTTAAAATCATATCTATATCCGTATCCGCACGGATATTCGGATATCTGATATCCGTGTCAAATTTTTGGATACGGTCCAGATACTGTCGGATATTATCCAATCCGTTTGCACCAGGGGCGAATTCACATACATCAAATGGGGGTCAATTGACCCATTCATTTTCAAAAATTAATTATTATATATGTTATTTTTGTATATTTTATAGTTAAATGTTAAGGGTACCTAAAAAATGACTCCCATAGATTTTGTGAAAATTTTATATCGTTAATCCTCATTCATTTTTCAAAAAAAATAAACTATTAAAATATATACAACTTGAGAACTTACAGCATTTTTTACCCCTGTTATTCAAAATTGTGCCTCCGCCCTGGTTTGCCCCCCTAGTTCAATTCATCACCGGTAGGCAACACGATATGCAGCGCGCCATAGGGCACTATTGCTGCGGTCCACGGCCGACCAGCAGAAATCTCTGAATACATGGTCTGCAAGACTGCAATATTCACTATTTCGCACCCCCTTCGTCAAAAGTCAAAGCTGATATAAATCACTCCATTTCTGTCTCTACACAGACAACTGAATTTATGAGGCTTAATTATTCTAGTATTTTTTATTAATGTGGATTGTTTGTTTAATTTAAAATTTCAAAATTTCCTTCACATTATATTTGCCTATAATATATGTCGTATTCTTCATATTCAGTTCATTAATAATTGAATGATAGACATATACACAGAAGCGGTCTGTCCGGCCGCGGAGATATATTTAAGGAATGAGGTCGATTGACTCCTATTTATTTTAAAAAAATATATATTTATATATAATTGGAGGTTGGCTATTCTACTTATATAAGCATATGATGGCATATGCTTATAAGTCATTTTTATGTTTTTAAAGTTCAAATAGTCGATCTGAAGCGCTCAACATGTTCTCCATATTAAAATGTGCTTGGAGACCAAATTTTACATTTTTTGAAAAATTTTTACTATTTTTTTAGAATTTTTAAAAAAGAGTGTTTCAATATACTAAAAAAATCCAGAAAAATAATAAAAAATCCTCAAAGATAGTGATTTTGAAAAATTCTAAAAAAATAATAAAAATTTTTCAAAAAATGTAAAATTTGGTCTCCAAGCACATTTTAATATGAAGAACACGTTGAGAGCTTCAGATCGACTATTTGAACTTTAAAAACATAAAAATGACTTATAAGCATATGCCATCATATGCTTATATAAGTAGAATAGCCAAGCACTATATAATTGTCTATATATATAGTTTAGAGCAAAATATTATGAATTCTTTAAAATTGATTCTCATTCACATTTAACCTCCATAATTCAAAATTGGGGGAATCGGTTATATACCCATCAAAACTTTTGAATTTGGATATTTGCCCATATTCTATTCAAATTTGAGGTAAATTTTGAATAGGATATGGGCAAATATCCAAATTCAAAAGTTTTGATGGGTATATAACCGATTATGCCTTCAAAATTCTACCTCTACTCTTGCGTATGTATACGGACGTACACCAACGTATACATCTACATGTACATACACATAGATGTTTAGGTGTTTCACAAAGTAAAATATGTTGATATGTTGGCTTTTAAGTCTTCAACTTTTGAAATTCAAACATATGGTGATGCGTTCGCTTTAAGCCTCAACTTTTGAAATTCAAATATCTGATCCATGTAGCACGGAGGCCCTCTATGCTACGCGTAGCATATTAGCGATTTTCTATATATATATATATATATATATATATGTGCTATCATGCTTTGGGAAGTAAAGATGGTATTTTACTTTCCGCTAATATTTTCATTTTCAAAGTTTAAATAGTCGATTCGAACCTTCTACATGATCTTCATATTAAAATGTGCTTGGAGATCAAATTTTACAATTTTTGGAATTTGTTTACTATTTTTTTAGACTTTTTAAAAATCACAGCTTTTAATTAAATAAAAAAATTTAGAAAAACAATGATTTTGAAAACTTCTAAAAAAATAATAATTTTTTTTCAAAAAATGTAAAATTTGGTCTCCAAGCATATTTCAATATGAAGATCATGTTGAGAAGTTTGAATTGACTATTTAAACTTTGAAAATCGAGATATGAGATGAAAGTAAAACACCATCTTTACTTTCCAAAGTATCGAAGCATTACTCTATATATATAATTTTTTTTTGAATTCAATATTCTATTTGATAGTGCTTACTAAGAATAATTTAGCATTTTCTTGTTGTTGACGCGTTATGTTGAGCTATTTTGTTTATTTATATAAAATATTTGTGATAAAAACTAAAACCACCCCTTACCCCTTGTAGTTTACGTCGATGATCAAGTCGTCCTTTAACAGACATGCAACGCAAGTGTGAAGCCTCTATGATGCGCTTGAAATGGACTTCGGCAAAAAGAGCAAGTCGCCGGCTCATGTTAGTGCGCTCTGTATTTGTTTGCTTCTCAACTGGACAACATTTTCTGACCTTTTCTGTGCTCTCCAATATATAGTTTCCAGTGAAATCGAATTCCAAATATCGAAATACCGTTGAAAATAGTCAATTTTTGGATCGTCCGTATCATAAGATTTATTGTGGCCATCTTAATTATTATCCCGCTGACTTCCGATGCAGACTCTGATCTTGGTTTAGAAGGATCGGACCTAGCTAAATATTTACGTGATAGAGAGGAGTATGATGTCATTAATGCAGCTCCTGGTTTACTGTCTAATGGAATGTCATTGGAGGATACTAGTTCCCCTTCTAATGTAATTGTCATTAGTGATACCATTTAGTTGGTTATGTTGTTTTGTCTGATATGGTATTGCTTTGTTATTAGATGTGCATTTTGGTCCGTAGTTATCTCTAGATGAATCGTGTTAATTCTAGTTGGGTTTTATTTTGGAAATTGGGTTTCGTAATAAAACAGATGGATAATACTGAAGGAATTATCGGATTCAGGCAAGAGCAAATTTCTAAAATTTAACTCAAAGAAATCTACATAAATTTACTTATTTGACTAACTATGAACTTAATTTAGCAATTTAACTTATTTAAACTTTATATTTCAAATCTTAGTCTCTAAACTAATAAGTAGGGACTTCAAATGTAGGGTTGTTGTCTCTAAATAAGAAAGCCTTCACAAATATCCACCCGAGAATAAATGAAATCCTTGTTTTTCTCTTGCTAGAGATACTAAATCAAGGATCAATCTTAATCTTAGTTTCTACCCTTGAATTAACTATTAATTTAGTGTAGAAGTATTGTACTTAACACATGAGCAAAAAATGGTGGATGAAAATGGTTACATCTCTCAATTCTCCTCTTATTCTTTTGTAACCGCCAAAAGAGCAAGAGAAAGATCAGAGTGAAAGATGTGAATGAAAAGTTAGGGGTTGGGAAGAGAAAAATGTGGTTTTCATGTTCTACTAGTTGGCTTTCATCTTCTACTAGTTGTCTTTCATTTTCAACTAGTTATCTACTGGTTGTCTTTTATCTTCTTCTAGTTGTCATTTATCTTGTAATGGTTGTCTTTAATTTTCTTGTAATTGTTTTTCACCTTCTACTAGTTGTCTTTAATCTTCTTCTAGTTGTCTTTCATGTCTACTGGTTGCCTTTCATGTTCTACTGGTTGTCTTTCGTTTACTACATATTGTATTTCATCTTCTTGTAGTTGTATTTCATATTATTCTAGTTGTATTTCATCTTCTTCTAGTTGTCTTTCACCTTGTACTGGTTGTCTTTCTTGTTCTGGCGGTTGTCTTTTCTCTTCTTCAAGTAGTCTTTCATGTTCTACTGGTTTTCTTTCGTCTACTACAGGTTGTATTTCATCTTCTTCTAGTTGTCTTTCACCATATACCGGTTTTCTTTCATGTTCTACTGGTTGTTTTCATGTTCTACTAGTTGTCTGCTGGTTGTATTACATCTTTTTTTAGTTGTCCTTCATTTTGTACTGGTTGTATTTCATCTTTATCTAATTGTCTTTCATGTTCTACTGGTTGTTTTTCGTTTACTAAATATAGTATTTCATCTTCTTCTAGTTGTATTTCATATTATTCTAGTTGTATTTCATTTTTTTCTAGTTGTCCTGCTCCTTGTACTGGTTGTCTTTCTTACTCTACTAGTTGGTTTTCATCTTCTACTTGTTGTTTTTGATGTTCTACTCGTTATCTTTAGTCTACTACAGGTTGCATTTCATCTTCTTCTAGTTGTCTTTCACCATGTACTAGTTTTTTTTCATATTCTACTTATTGTTTTTCATATTCTACTAGTTGTCTTCTGGTTGTATTTCATCTTTTTGTAGTTGTCATTCATCTTGTGCAGGTCGTTTTTCATTTTTTCTAATTATTTTTCACCTTGTACTAGTTGTCTTTCATGTTTTACTAGTTGTATTTCGTTTACTACATGTTGTATTTCATCTTCTTCTTATTGACAAATGCACGGAAAATAAAAGTTTCCATACAAAATTCTCACTTACAATGACACTCATGACCATCTAAGACTTCATTAACATACATCAATCCAGTTATGATTGAAGTATGACATGGAGTTGGTTTCTTTATATTTCTCTCTATATGTGGCATGATGAGATTTTATGTCTCTCTCTATATGTGGAATGATGATGATGAGATTCGTACAGTCCTCATCAGCATTATTCATTTTCCATTGAAGATAATGATCCATTACTTTGCTATAAAAGAGATGAAGTAGCATTTGCTGCATTAGCTCTATATATAAACAATTTCAATATCTTTTTAAATGAAAGTAGTCATGATCACTCCTTTGTCACTTTTCAGTGTGTGGTCAAGTCACTCTGATATCACTTTTCAGTGTGTTGTCAATTCACTTTGCAGTGTGTGGTCAATTCACTAATTTATCACTTTGCAGTGTGTGGTCATTTCACTCTGATATCACTTAGTTCACTCTGATATCACTTTGCATTGTAAAATCAGTTCACTCATTTAAATTTTTTAAGAATATGATATGTATAATTATATTGATCATAATTAGTGATTAGTATCAATACACTTGATATAGTTTAATTTTAGTATTACATCTATAAAAAGAAAAAATAAACTAACATCGTAACAAATTGCCTATGCATTTGCTGAACACTTATATTTAAAAATTTCCTCACAATATTTTCATATTGCTGAACAGCCGCCCTAAGTCTATATCTGTCATCCTTATTTTTGTTTACGGAAAAAGTCCATATAAGTAAAAAGAAAATTCATCTGATGGGAAAAACTTTCAGCAACAAAAGTTGGCAGAACTAATAAATCAATATTTTTCACAATTAGATGAGGTTGGTGAAATATTACATGGCAGAGAGTCAATGAGATTGGTGATAAATGCTACAAAGCAAACATTGTAGAATCATTTATAATTATTTTTCATTAGAAAATAGATTATAGCCGGGTCAAGGCTAGTTGGCAGAAATAGTCTACCCACAAAATCCGATTTTTCGGCCCCCACAAGCACGTGTTAAGCTAAGAGCATCTACAGTGGTAAGTGTTTTTAAATTGCTAATTTGATGTGTTAATTGTTAATATAATTGTTGGATTGTAAGGCAATTGCTAAAAAAAACAAATTTGCTTATAAAGCAAATGATTTCTTTTGGACGTGCTAATATTCTCTCTATTTTCTATTGGCTCTGACTCCTTTGTTCTCTTTCTTATTGGCTCTGATTCAATTTCTGAGATGGAGAGGTTAAGAAATTAAAAGGAACTTAATTTTAAATAGTGCTTTACAGCTGTTTTTAATTTTTTTACGGATTGCTGGGTTGGAGATGCTCTGAAGGCAAAATTCACTGTTATAACTTATAAGCATGTATCTATTTTATCAATTTTAACAATTTGGTGATGTAAATAGAAGATGATTTTACTGCACGCATGAGTCATGACCCCTCTTGTGCTAGTTGTTTAGTGGCAAGCACTTTAAAAATCATTGATTCCTATTGAAGCAAGATTCAAGACTCGGTGAAGAAGGCCCGGCCCGTTAATATAGCAGACCTGATTTTAAGGTTCATTTTTTGCTCAAGGGAACAACAAAGAAAGGCCCAATCTTTAGTGATTTTTCTCAACAGGCCTAGGGCTACAAAATCATGTCAATTAGTAAGGCCCAAACATTTGATCGTCCGTACAGATAACGAATTGTTCAATCTAAATAACTATTGATCATTCAATAGGCAGTAGTATTAGCTCTCTATTAAATGCATAAAATAAGATAATTCCGGCACAAGTACATCGTACATGGATTCACACTCTGGTTTCCGAGAACAAAAATTAAGCATCCTCAAAAAACAGAATGCAGAAAGCAAACATAAATTACAATACCAAAACTATTACTCATATATTTCCTTGTTTCATTGACATGAAACTATTGCTCATGTTGTAGCTGAACACTCGCCACCTTCTTAGTATTACAGTTTAATTTTTGTGGCATGGAGATAGTGGCGCGCCACACAGACACTTGTTGTGCCCGAATGCAGCCACACTCAAGTGTGTATTCACGCCGCCACTCGGGATCTGACCGCACAACTTGTTGTAGCTCAGGTCCAACTTGTGTACCTTTGCCAAGTCCCTAATTGAAGCCGGCACACGCCCGCTGATCTGGTTGTGGCTCAGATCCAGATCCGTTAGCCCCTTCGGGAAAACCACATTGCTTATATCGAATTCCAGCCGGTTCCATGCAAGATAAATCTCAGTTGTCGGCTTTTGCGCACCGAACAGAAATGATGCATCACCAATCAATCGGTTATGAGACAAATTGATGGAGTCAATGTTGGCAGATCCGTAATCCAGTGGGATCCGACCCGTTAAAAGGTTGTGAGAGAGTATAAGGAAGGCGAAATTCCCATGTACCAGACCGGATGGTATGGATCCAGTGAGCTGGTTGTGACTCAGATCCAAGAATCGCAATTTGGGTAATTTGGTCAGTGTTACCGGTATGGATCCCGTGAGCTTGTTAGATGACAAGTCTAACGTGTCAAGTTGGCTCTGTTGACAGATTGAATCAGGTATTGGACCTGAGAAAGCTGAAACCGAGGTTCGGAGTATAGTGAGTTGCTGTAAGGTTTTTATTGTGAAAATGGATGCCGGAATGGGACCTGTTAAACCCATCAAGTCGATAAAGGCCAAGCTGATGAGGGCTGTTAGATCGGTGACAGATGAAGGGATAGTGGCTGCGAGGTTGGAATCTCGGATGGTAAGGCTGTTGACTCGACCGGCACGGTCGCACTGGAGGTGGGTCCAGGTGCAGCAGCTGGTGGATGGGACCCATGAGGAGAGGATACTAGGGTTGCCAAGTGATTGTTTGATACTGAGAAGTGCTTTTAGGTCACCACTGTTGCATTGTGAGGCTAGTGAGGGGGAAACTAGTAGAACTAGGAAGAGACAAGCAAGGAAGAGATGGTAGTGTGCCATTGAGAAGGTTGGTACAGAAAATGTTTGGTTATGGTGCCAACTTATAATGTGGATGGATGAATGAAACTATGAATGGATGATTATGTTTATTCAAGAAAATACAGAAAAGCTGATGAGATTGTACATAAAAATCAGAGAGGCTGACCCAGGAACGTGGCAATGCACATGGAGTCATGGAGCCACTGTGTTACAGTTTGGCTCTTGTCGGAATATCTGCACTGAAACCACAAATGTTATCCTTCTCCAGCATTCACCACACCAGTTCCTTGATGTGCTTGCACACATAAAACAAAACAAAAAATATATAAATTATGTAAAAATGAAGTTTGATACAAACCAGTTCCATCTTTATGCTGCATTATGTAAAAATCAGTTTCTAAAGTTTGATATTTATGCTGCTCATTTTAATTTGAAGTTTGTTAGGATACCTAACCCTATCTACAATCATTTCTTTAATTTTGTTAGCTTTTCAAAGGTTTTTTTGCTGGATTAAAAGTTGATGAGATAATTTTATAATTTAATGTAATTTTCTACAATTTGTATTGATGCACACTAATACGTTTCACGATTGTGTATATGTCAATCAAACAATTAACTTACCTAGGGCATTAAGTATTTAAATACTATTCACCGTATCATTATTCCAACAATAGATTTATCAAACAATATTATCATTATTCTATAACTATTAAATTCATAAAATAATAAAAAAAAGGATGGGTGGAAAAATAGCAATTCGGTTTTTGTGTTTTTTATAGGATGCTTTTAACAATCGTTCCGAATTAAAAGCTCCAAAGAGAGTATTTTATTCTAAATTACAAATACTGATATAATAATTAAAATATTAATTGTATAGAGAATTACTATTATTTTAAGTTTGCTTAGTTGTAATTTAGTTAAAACAATCACATCAGCATTTGCAACTATCAATTAAGAGGTACAAAATAATCCAATATTAAATGTCATATAAATCTTGAAGAGGAGGGTTCAAATGCCTTCATTTTTTGTGCCTCCACCATGCCTCTATTTTTTAGAACTTTAATAACTCAAATTTTAAAACTTAAAAAGTCAAAAGAAAACCGTTGGATATGATCTACATCATTTTATCTATGTGCTCATAAAAAATTATCACATTTTGATTTTGTTTTTATGTGAATCAATAAGTTGAAAAATCAACGTCTAAAAATTATCCACATTAGTACGTTTTTTACAAGCTCTTGATGTCAACTAAAACAAAATTGAAATGTCATAATTTTTTACACATGTATAGATAAAATGATGTAGATCATATCCAACGGTTTTATTTTGACTTTTAAGTTTTAAATTTTGAGTTATTAAAGTTTTTAAAAATGAAGGCATGGTGGAGGCATGAAAAATGAAGGCATTTGAATCCTCCTCTAAATTGAAAGGGGGTGACTTACAGGGACAGAGTCATGGAGATGTCTAAAATATATTGTGAGATCATTATTAAAGCTGCTCTGACAATAAAGGTTATCTTTGTGTAAATCCAGACCTTTTCGGTAAAATCGGACAGACCGATACGAGAAAAAAAATCATTAAGGATAAAAACAGCAAATACAGATTTAATAAACGGACAAAATTTGTGGGTAGCTCAGGACAAGGACCAAAATTTCCGACCCAATTTCATTACAGACAGGACATATAAGATTCGACCTTTTATATAGCAACACAAGGATTAAATATTAATATGCAAGTTCATTTTTAGTTGTCCTAGACAATGGATAAAAGTTATGGAGACTTAATTCATAGATAGAGGTATTTTAAGATTCAGTCAGAAAATTAAAATTTATGGAGGTTTCTTAAGACTCAGTCAGAAAATTAAAATTCGACAAAAAAAGATTAAAGGAGGTAATTTTAATCATCGCTAAAAACCAATATTCGGATAAATTAAACAACTAAGAAAATATAAGGAAACTTGAAGAGGCTTAATTTCCTCTTGTCAAAGGACCTCACTAAGCTTAGGTCCGGATGTTTGATTCCCCCTAAAGTAATCTAGAATTTTGAATTGTGAATCAGACGGTCTGATCAGGACCAAGTCAATTCGAATTGGAAGTTTTTTTAATATTCAGCAGATCAAACGGTTCGGATCCAAACTCAAATTTTGAGTTAGAATCCGAATTGCTGACCTCCCTGGTTCACCTGGTCTTCTTCTCTTCGAGATGGTAATTATTTTTTTTTCTGTTTTCATACATATTCGGATTTTATAATAAATGTTGATATTTAATTAGTAGTGATACTAATTTAAAGGGAGCACCTAGCTATCCTCTATAACCTTCTGCTATTTCTTCTTCCAGTCATTAAATACTTGAGTAACTACTTGGGGGGAACCACTTACTATTTGGAGACCACCTAATATTTAAAAGATTTTACAACTGATGCGTGCAAGTATTCATATATAATAAATCAAGTATTTATACCTAAAATATCAAGTATACATCACTCATCCATCTTTTACACGTTTTTAGATATGATTTTTTTTCTCCGTTCAATCTAACTAATATTTCTAACGATTTGTGAGAAATTTTACAAATCTAAAATCACGAACGTCTTCTATATAATTTTCTCTTTCAAATGAGATTCATATGACATACTTTCGAGTTATCCGTTGCACAAGTATTCATACCTCGTCATGTAAATGTAAATAGTTCATGTATCAAGAGTATTGCAAGCATATGTGCATACCTCGATTAATTTTACAAGAGCAACTGAATAGTATTGAACATTACTTTATTGTTTTCTAGTTCAATTTTATTTTTTGAAAATAAAAAATAGTTGTCACATGTTTCACTGTCGAAACAAAAATAATCTATCAAATTTTACAGATCACGTAATTGCAATATTACAAACAAAAAATAACAAAAACAACATTTAAAAGAAACAAAACATACTTCATTGAGGTATTCATACATATACGTTGAAGTATTCATACATAAGATATCAAGTATTCATACATATAAGTTGAAGTATTCATACCTAAGAAATCAAGTATTCATTCATACACGTTGGTATCTAACAGATTCTATCATTTTTTTTCCATATGTCACTGGATGACGTCTGAAAGTATTAATATCAAGTATTTAAAGTACCTCGTCATACAGGTGTAAATAGTTCATGTATAAATTGTTTGTATCTAACAAATTCTATTAAATTTTTTTTCATATGGCATTGGACGTCTGAAAGTACTAACATCAAGTATTGCAAGTATTCATGTCTCATCATGCAAATGTGAATAGTTCATGTATCAAATGTTTGTATCTAACAGATTCTATCAATTTTTTTTTCCTTGTAACATTGGATAACGTTTGAAAGTATTAATATCAAGTATTTCAAGTATTCATATCTCGTAATGCAAGTGTGAATAGTTCATGTATCAAGTGTTTGTATCTAATATATGCTATCAAATTTTAATTTTTTTTTCCATATAACACTAAATGACGTCTAAAAGTATTAATATCAAATATTACAAGTATTTATATCTCGTTATATAAGTGTGAATAGTTTGTGTCAAGTGTTTGTACCTAACAAATTATATATAAAAAAAAAATCATATGACACTAGATGACATTTGAAAGTATTAATATCAAGTATTACAAGTATTCATACATCGTCATGCATGTGTAAATAGTTTAATGTATCAAGTGTTTATATCTAATAAATTCTGACAATCTGTGAAGAATTTTGCGAATCTAAAATCACGACGTCTTCTACGTAATTTTCTCTTTCAAATGAGATCCATGATGACATACTTTCGAGTTGTCCATTACTCAAGTATTCATACCTCGTCATGTAAGTATTCATATCTCATCGAACAAGTATTAATACATCATCATACAAGTGAGAATAATTTATGTATCAAGTGTTTTGTATCTAACAAATTCTATCAATTTTTTTTTCATATGACACTAGATGTCTGAAAGTATTAATATTAAATATTGCAAGTATTCATATCTCATCATGCAAGTGTGAAAAGTTTATCAATCAAGTGTTTGTATATAACAAATTAGAGTAGAACTAGGGTACTCCTAAGCTCACCAAGCCCTTCGTGAGCGCGACTCTAAAACCTATCTAATTGACTTCAAACGACATTTCCAAACCGTTAGATGTTCAATCTATATTAAAATGTGCTTGGAGACCAAATTTTACATTTTTTGGAAATTTTTTACTATTTATTAAGATGGTTTGAAAATCGCTGTTTTCCAAAGGTGCAGAATTTTAATAAAAACAGCGATTTTCAAACCATCTTAATAAATAGTAAAAAAATGCAAAAAAATGTAAAATTTGGTCTCCAAGCACATTTTAATATAGATTGAACATCTAACGGTTTGAAAATGTCGTTTGAAGTCAATTCGATAGGTTTTAGAGTCGCGCTCACGGAAGGGCTTGGTGAGCTTAGGAGCACCCTAGTTCTACTCTAACAAATTATATCAATTTATTTTTCCATATGGCATTGGATGATATATAAAAGTATTAATATCAAGTATTGTAAGTATTCATACCTCGTCATGCAAATGTGAATAGTTCATGTATCAAATATTTGTATCTAATAAATTCTATCAATTTTGTTTTCCATATGGCACTGGATGATATCTGAAAGATTAATATCAAGTATTTTGGCTCAGTCTCACTCACTCTCTTACGTGATGCTTTAATTCTCTTTAATTTAAACTAACTCTAATTGAGAGGAATCAAATATTTTATTAATATCACTAACTCCACTAGCTTTATTCTTGCTAACTCACAATTTCTATGGATTAGTAGAATAGCTATTTTTTGAACTAACCCAATTTGCTAATTTGTGTATGAATCATTAAGGTTTGAGAATAATAGAGCTAACCCAAAGTTAGCTCTATTCTTGAATCATCCAAACACACCCATAAATAACTTATTTACTTCTCCGGTCAAAATCCTATATACTGGTATTATTTAATTCCTCTGGTCCAAACGATATTAGAGAGAAGAGTAAATCGGTACACCAGGTAAGGTAGCACCGGCATCTATTATAAAAATATTTCCTGTAACATACTCTGACGATTCATGGATCAGGTAACGCACCAACGAGGTCAATGCTGGGTCAGATGTTCCACGGGTTTTTAAAGGCACGATCTTGCTAGTAACAGTCTTGAACCATTTCTTTTCAATCAAGTTAGCCGTTATCTGAGACTTAAACACGCCTGGTGCAATAGCATTAACCCGTATTTTGTACTCTCCCAACTCTAGTGCCATGACCTACACAGATAAAATGCAATTTATTGAGGAGCTTTTGTGAGCTTTTGGTGAGTAAATACCCATAATTTACTCTTTAAAAAAAAAGAATTTCTTATCTTTGCAACATGCAATATGTTTGAGGCTGTGGTAGAAACACCAACCAGATTTAGATGTTAATTCCAAGTTCATTAAATTCATTGCTCCAAAAACTTGATTATAAGGTAATATTATAATTACAGGCAACTTGAGCCTATTATAGTTTGATCTAATTTTATTTTTGGCAATTCCTTATAGTAAATAGATAATAATTGTGGTGTTCTGGAAAGAAACATTATTCCATGCTAACAGTAGTTTGGAATGTAGTGGTACTGGTCAAGAGACTTGAAGACTAGAATGATAACTTTGACAGAACTTGAATACTATTTAAAAGCTAATGGAAGATTACTTTGACACAACAATTAAGGCGCTTATGGGAGCAATATAGGGAGACAATATTACTCAAACCCTTAAGAATTTCTAAAACCAGCACTTAGGCATTTGCCAGAGTCTATGACATAATGCTAACTTAAGAAGAGGAGGGTTCAAATATCTCATGTTTTTCATACCTCACATTCTATATCTTCATATTCAAAATTCAAACTGTCGATCCAAACCGCTCAACATGATATCCATATTAAAATATGCCTTGATACCAAATTTTATATTTGTTCGAACTTTTTTTACTATTTTTTAAGACAGGTGCAAAATTGTTGTTTCTCGGCCATCCAAAATCAGTGATTTTGTACCTCTCTAACAAAATAGTGAAAAAATTCCAAAAAAAAAAAATTTGGTCTCCAAGCATATTTTAATATGAATATCATGTTGAGCGGTTCGGATCGACAGTTTAAACTTTGAAAATGAAGATATAGGATATGAGGCACGAGGCATTGAACCCTCCTCACTTAACAATCCATCAAAGGTTTTTCACCCGGGCTTGGTAGGGTCCAGATCCCTAAAGTAACCCAATTTTTTAGTTTAGATCCAGACCGTCCGATTCAAATCCGGGACAATCCGGTCCGAGGTGGAGCGCACGGGGCCCCTTTAATCTGACGGCCCAATTCGAATCTGACGGTCCGGATCTAAACTCAAAAATTGGGTTACTTTAGGAGATCCAAACTTGGCTTGGTAACCACTACCAATTCACTGAGGTTTTGACTAAAGGTTTACTTTAGAACTTCAATTAATTCTTCTATTTATATGGTTCAAGTGCAAAGCCCAGATTACAGAAGTTGCATATCTTGCAGCAGGATACATTTTGAGACCTAAATTGTGCTAGTGTTGCAACATTTAACTCACAGAATGAAATCCATTTGAACAAAAACTAAATGCCCGGGGCCCAACCAAAAATTATGCTATAGTTTGAGCCAATTTCATACTTTACACTTTCATAAAATAAAACATTGGAATTACCTTTGTAGAGAAATTTACAGCACTTTTGGAAGCAATATAAGGGAGACCACCCGGTAAGTGCCCCCGATTGACACCGCCAATAGATGAAATGTTAATTATAGAACCTTTGAGATTAGCACGACGCATGTGTATGCAAACATGCTTCGTTACCAGCCATAGTCCTGTCAGGTTTGTTCTGACAATGCTGCTCCATTCATCTTCTGACCATTCTAGTACCGAATGCACCCCACCTAGAAAAAATTATAGCTCATTAGATACATAAATAGGTTAAGTTCGAGCATGTTGCATGAATAAGAATACGAGTATCACATCCAATACAATAAGGATGCAACAACAAGCAATTTTTCAAAATATTAAGATATACTTGTCACGATAATCATTAAAATAAATAAATCATTATCTATTGATCAAACTTATTGTATCTTTGACAAGTATTTTTTTTAAATATTAATTTCATTCTTTGTCTGAATAAATGAGACTATACAACTTAGAAAACTTAAAATATGATAGAATTATTCTAAAATACTAGAGGGTTGATTCCTTTGTAATCATAGAGCTTAGGGTTTAGGGTTTAGGCATAATATAGTTAGTATATTATTAGTATTATTACTATTATTAGTGGTACCATTATTACTATTAGTAGTACTACTACTATTATTATTTTTATTATTATTTTATTACTATCTACTTCACCTTGTGGCTACGATTGAGTTTCATTTTTAGCCTACCCCAACTTGTTTGGGACTAAAGTCTTGGTTGTCGTTGTTGTTGATTTCTTTGTAATAATATTAGGAGCAGTGAAAAAACAAATTTACAAAAAACATTAGAAAAACATATGTGAACAAATCATGTCGCAATGGAGTTCAGTCCATCCGAACTCTCGATTATATCCCACATTAAAGAAACAACCTATTGTTGGAACCATGAAGCTTATTAAAGACTAAGTGTGGCAGGATTTTGATGCGGATATGCATATCCCGAGCATAACGTACATATCCAGGTTGTATCTTGAAAGATTATTTTTTCTTTAAAAAAATGAGATGTGCAATGTTGCGTATCAGCTATGTATTGCACGCATATTGGAGTCATATCTGTATAGGATACATATCTGAATCTGATACTGATACAACCTGTTATATATGTGCAACATAGATATTCAAATTGCACACGACAACCATTCCCCAAAGTTCTTTTAGTTTTAGGATCTTGATTGCCAAGAACTTTTATGTTTTATGATCAATTAGCAGCATTGAGACTGAATTATGCAGTTAAAAAAAAGAGAGGCCTGAAGAATAAACAAAAGATATAAGAAACGGAATCGAACTGGAATAAGAACAACTATAATGTCAGAGTACCAACAAGTACTGACTGTACTACGATGTTAATCATTGATTCGTAGAATATTAAATACAAGAAGTAGACTTAAATTCTTGTCCTTTTGATTTTGGATTGGGATCATAGACCAATATGAACCTGCAATTCAACAAGTTCCACTTTGTTGAAGCTTCCATTTTGTTAATTCCGATTCTTTACTGTTGTCATTCCAACTCCAACGGAGAGAGTACGATCTCGAAAACTAACCAGCAGTTATCAATCAGTAACCAAATAATTAACTGAAACAAATTAGGAGAAAATGGCACCTCTAATCCCAGCGTTATTAACCAAAGCATCAATCCGACCAAAAGCATCCCAAGCTGTTTTCACCGCAGCCTCTATCTCTAACTCACTCCCACTCACATCCAGCTGGACATGCACCGATCGGAGAGCTGACGTGGCGGAACCAGCACCGTTGATCTCGTCGCAGAGTGACTGGAGACGATCAGTCTGTCTAGCGGCGGCAACTACAAAACAACCAGCGCGAGCAAGATCGAGGCAGAGCTCACGGCCGATGCCGGCGGAGGCCCCGGTGACCATCACAACCTTGCCTTCTAGAAGGCTCCATGGAGGCGGTAGTGGCGGGCTGTTGTTGGGGTTTCGATCTACTGACATTTGCTTTTATCCGAATATTTTAAGGATTTAGTGGAGTGGTAAGGAAAGTAGATGAGAATTGTCACATGTGTCAGTTTTCGCACTCGCCACTTTAACGATTCAGGACTTTCAAAAGAAAATTTTATTACGTATTTCCTTCTCTAAAATCAAATAAATATTAACTTTGATTTAATTCTCACTTTATCCTTAATAAGTATTAAAAAATTAGTATTAGAGTCCATCTCTTTTGTCCTTTCCTACTCTACACAAGTTCACAACTACCTATTACTATTAGTGTGTTTTCTATCTTCTTCTCTTATTACTCAGTAATACGTTTCTCAAAAGAACAGAGCATTATGATCATCCGATCTAATTTAAGATTTGTGCGAATAAAAATTGAAACAAATGCGCACGAATTTCAAAGTGTTATGCACGAATCTTAAAGCAAATCGACGGTGAGTAAACCCATCGAACCAAAGTAGGTCCGATGCCCATCGGACCTACTCTCAAGTGGTTTCTCAATGATACCCGTAAGATTCTCGAAGATACTCATTAATATGTTACGAATACACTAATTAAATAAAGATTTGTTTGCGGATTTTTCCGATTAACCGGCAGTTATTTTGATTATTACGTTTATTTCTATTTAATCGTCTGTTTATATATTTTCATTTATTTATATTATTTCTTTTTATTCTAGTGAATATATGTTTTTACATTGATTTTTTATGTGACTGATAATAAATTTCATAAATTATATATTGTAGTTTTATTTGTGTTTGAATATTCATCTAATATTATTATATATGGTTTTTTTTTTCTTACTTTGAAAATTGATTAATTCTTCTATTATTTATATATCATATTTTTTTTTAATTATGTAATTTTTTCAATTAGTATGCCATATTCATATATAAAATTAAGTTGTTATCATAAACTAAATTTAGTGATTTTATGTTGAAATATCGTTTCTTATTAGTATTTGAAAAAACTTAATTCTCAAATTTATTTTTTCATTAAATAAATGTGTTACTTACACAAAAAAAACGCATATGTGAAAAAATAAGCGTAGTGCCATATTATAATAATATAACTAGGTTAAATTAAGTTTATTTGATAAGTTTAATGAGTTAAATAAATTATTTTTAATAAATTATTAATATATACACATAATCATTTTTAATAAATTCAGTTTATCTTGTTTTGACCAAAGATCGGACAGTGTAAAGTTCTTTTAGAAGTACAAACTAAATTCCTACAAAAATCGTTTTTTTTTAAATAATAGAGGGTTCATACTAAAACTTTTTATTTATTTCCAAAGATAAAATATAAGTTTTCATTTTTCTATTTGTAGTTGTGGCATGAAAAAAAATTATATTAAGATCATCCATAGAAAAATCATTTTGATTTGACTTTTTGTTGTCAATATGACTCCTCATCCTCATATATTTATCCAGATGTACCTTACAATTTTTAAAGTGTGATACCTCTTCTTCCTCTTAAGTCTCTATTTTCTCGTAATAATTCAAAATGTTTGAATTTACTATGAAATTATTTTTTATTTTTATTGTAAGACAGAGAAAATATGAAAATCTGGCTTCCACTTTTTTTTATAGATATGTCATCATAGATGTCGGTGTTTAAATAATATAGTCTAATTTATTTTAGAAATCTAATGATAGTCTTCTACAAATATTTCAACTCTAACCACTTTTGATCAGGACCACCTTTTAAAAACTTGTCAACGAATTTAAAACTGACGCATGCAAGTGTTAATATGTAATATATCAATTATTTACACCTAACGTACTAAGTATTTTAAAGACTGACTCTTTACAAAGATTATACAGTTGGCGCTAGTTGGACTCTAATTTGAAATGAAATATTTCATAAATGCTCTATCAAAAGTAAGACTAGACGACTAACTAGTGTAAAATATTAACAAATTCGTTGATTTAAGCTTTCCACCATGACCAGAAATATATCAAGTATTTAAACCTATTTACTTTTAAGTCTTATACTTAGGGGAGTCAACGGGTACAATAAAGATCGGTTGGAGGCATTTATGTACCCATGTCCGTTACAAATTATCCTTACCTATACATATCTTTACCTGCTACGAATTATCTTATACGTACTCTATCATTACCTGTTATGGTTGTCAAGTAACAAAACCGTAGCGGGTATATAACTGGTAATGCTTATATAATAATTATTTTTATTATTTACTAAACAAAACATTAAAACACATTCATTATACACATATATACGTGTTTCGAAGGTCTAAACTTTATTGGGATTCGCTACAATTATTTACGTGTTTTAATTGTTAATTAAGTGTAACACAACTATCAAGAGTAGTTGAAAAATGGATATTATTCATTGCTCATTAATATATATATATCTTTTTTTTAATTACCTGATTGGATACCGGGTATGGAATAGGCTTTACCCATACCCTTACCCATTTAGATAAAGAAAAAAAATCTTTCCCCCTACCCGATAAGTTTACAAAAAAATATCTTACCCGTACCCGTCTTATCGAATACGGTGCGGATCAGTTAAACGGATAAAAGGGAGCCATTGACACCCCTACTTATACTTAAGTATTTAAGTCTAAATACTAAAACTTCAAGTATTTATATCTAGCATATTAAATCTTTATAATTACATATCAAGAACAGAAAAAAAACAACGGAGTAAATAGACCCAAAAGTACTTCAATATCGATCTCATTTGAAACAGAAAATCAAGTACAAAATTTTCATAGTTTTAAATTCACAATTTGTTTTACATATTATCATAAATATGAACGGGAATGAACGGAGAAAAAAAAAAATTTCTCTGAAAACGTGTAAAAAATAGGTGGATAATGAGAGAATGAAAAAAATAAATTTTCTATTTATGATATAAGTGTTGATGTTTATGATATAAGTTTTGATATCTACGCATGCAAATATTGATATATAACATGTCAAATATTTACGTACGGAGAAAAATTCAAAATAGAAGTTAAATTCAATAAGAAAACAAAATTAGAGAGTTCAAATAATAAATGAGTTGGATATGGACTAACTCCGTTAAATTGTATTGGTAAGCCATTGTTGGATCCGTATCCTCCTAGGTACATGACTCAAGACAATTGAAATGGACAGTCCAGATTTACTCTCAGCCGATTGTGCTTTGAGATTCGTGCCAAGTTAAAAGGACAATTCTAGACCATCCATTTCAATTGTACTCAGTCAGGTAAGCTGAGGTGATGTGAATTCGCTATTGTTCGGTCATGCATGACTAAAACAAACGGACACAACCCGTTACACAGTCGTGGCCCCTTACAACTAGATACATAACGTTTAGGAAATTGTTCTAAATTAACCTTTTTTTTTTACCAAATATGTTTTTTTAACTTGAAAGTCAGAGATAGACAGTCTGTATTTTCCTGTCTTTCAAGTTAAAAAAAAAAAGTACGAACAAAAATCACGAGTTTTTTTTTTCTGTCTAAGACAAGAAAATCACGAGTTTTTGTTTTTTTATGAAAATAGTGGCAGCAACTGCCAATAATACTTGCGTGAGGTTAAAAAGCGCCCATCTCTGTGACCGAATTCACATTCTCTCCGTACCGTAAAAGGGAATCTTTTAAAATTAGTGGATCTGGACCGTTCTTTTTAACTTTGTACAAATTTAAAGCCCAATAATACTGCCCCTGCGCTAGCCGAATCTCAAAGCAGCGGAGAGTAAATCTCAAACCGTAAAGTGAAGAGAACTTTTACATATATTGGAGAGGATACTTGTTCTGACCGAATTCACTCAACTTATTGGGCTAAGAATTACGCCTGATGTGTAATTCCATTGTGAAATATAGCCCATTATATAAAACCCGAAATAGAATACTTCTACATCGGATGTTTACCGACTGGGCTAAATTAGAGCACGGGCCTTTCCAAATGTCATATGGTTTCATCGCCTATCCGCTTATCTCCATTTAGCAGCTTTTCCCTTTTTCCCAACTCAAAAACATCCCGCGATTTCTCGAGGGTTTTGTCCTTTTGATTCCTCTTTTACTTTTTTTATCCCCAATTAACAGAATTGAGAAACAGTTTTAAGTACTTCTTCCTACTCCGTCTCGATTTCTTTGAATTTAGGTTAAATTGGGTTAGGATCTGCGAATTTATAGGGAAAATCGACCACTTTGTACTATTAACCGTCGCCGCAGCTAGGTTTCAGAGAGAAATTCCAATCTCGAGGGATTTTCGTGCTTGAATTGTTTGATTCCGAGTCCTTGGAAGAACTTAGCAATGGAGTACGACCCCTACGATAGCAGTGGTAAGTGCATTTCGACCCAATCGTATCAGCGTCGCTTTTTATATTATATTTTTTGTGATTTAGGGAAAGGGCTTTTGATTCGGGGTAAAGACCGAAACAAATAAATTGTTGAAAATAGATGAGATTTCACTCTTTCTCTTTGCCTGGAGTACAACACACTTGATTCAGTTTGCAATTTTTCATAGATGAATGCTCCTGAAATATCTTCACATAACTACCAAACCAGTTGATATTTTTAACATCTTTTATCATTTACTTTTGCTACAGGGACTGACGACGATCTCCCCCCTGCCCATCAAAACAGGGCTATAAGAGGACCCCATCCAACTGGTAATGGTAGGAACACAGGTCCATTTCCATACCCAAGACAACAGAACAATGATATGGAAAAGGAAATTCACAGGCTTGAGCGCGAGGCTTACACTTCGGTTCTGAGAGCATTTAAAGCCCAAGCCGATGCCATTTCCTGGGTAGTTTCTTTTTCTTTCCTTACCAATATAAGTTATTCAATATTTAAAAGAGAGATTTTTTAAGGGCATTTTGTTAATTGTTTATTATTTTATTTTTTTTCAGGAGAAGGAAAACCTTATTACCGACCTGAGGAGAGAATTGAGGTTGTCTGATGATGAGCATAGAGAGCTTTTAACCATAGTCAATTCTGATGAGGTCACTCGGCGAATAAGGTATTAATATGGCTTAATTTGTGACAAACAAGGGTTCATCACATAAATATGACGATAATTGGATATGAACAAATCCCAAGCACAGACACACCTTGGAAAATCAGTGTTAGCATGAATTATAAGAGAGGAAAAGATGCATATTGGTAATGGATTCCCTATGCTCTTTGGGAGAGATGTGTTAAATTCATCCATGTAGTTTGTCCTGAAGAGCAATATCGCCTGTTTAGGAGGAAAATTCTTCTTCTTTAATCTGTTATCTCTGCAATTTCACTCTGCATAGTCTCTTTTCTTAAAGATTGCTACCAATGTCGACAAAACTATAGTTTCCTTAAGATAGATTTCTTTAGCTGGGGAGTTATAAAGATGTGCCTTCTTGAATGAAAGCAATTTCTATAAGTAAATGCGATTGGTACAGCTTAGAACACTAGAGTATGTCACAGTTTTTCAATATAAGCTTTATGTCATGTATTAGATAATTGAGAGTTTTTATAGTACTTAAGATATTATTTATATTATTAAAAATATATTTAAATAGAAACTGCTATGGAGGATAGCTTCCATGATAGGTAATGCTATTTGCTATAGGTTTTTTGAGGATCTTGCCTCGACGAACAGGGAACTGCTATTTAACACCTTGTCTATTAACCATTTATTGTTAATCGTTCTCAGGCAAGGGCTGTTTGGATATGGCCGATTAATTTTAATGAACAATTTTCATAGTTTATAGTAAATTTGCATATGAGAAATAATATTAATGCAGTACAGCATCATTGTTTGAAACTTTTATCTGTTCAGTAATGCGGATCCCTGGAATAAAAGAGCAAAAATTCAACTTGGCACTTCTGAACATTGATATGACCATGATATATATAGTAGTTTACAGAGTTATAGTTTAGAAAGGGGATGATGAAACATTGGTCAAATGGGGCTTGAGTTGATTCAGAAAAACATAATACCTTAACTCCATCTCGTTGTGCCAGTGGTACACACCTCCTGAAGATGGGGATTGATTTATTTCTGTTTCAACTATAATCATCCATTCTTGAAAGTAATTTATGTCTCATAGATCTGGTCCCTTCTGTCATTATGTAAATCAATATTTGAGTGCCCTGTAACACCATAATAACATCTGTGGTTAACAATAGAATCTTAGTTTTTTTAGTTGCCAGATTCACACATAATGTTAAGAAAACAGTCAATTAATTAAATTTTTGGTGTGTTGATTGACTCAGGGAGTGGAGACAGCACGGTGGGGCCCAGTCTAGCATGCACCCACAGAGCAGCCGAGGTGCACATGATACAGAGCCTGGTGGGCCTGCCTTGTCAGACTCTAGAAAAAGGCATCTCTCTCCTGTTGCTGTTCCAGTGGCACCTCCCAACCAGCCCGGCTTAAAGTGGGGCCCATCATCTGCTGGAACCAAGCCTAAGAAACCTAAGACGGTAATTGCAGCTATTGTATTACTGGAAAGAGTGCATGTTTTTTCTTACTTTCTTTTTCTCCCTTTTCCTCTCGTTCTATCTCTTGGGCAATTATCTTTATGTATCTGCAAAATGTCAAACCATAAATTATATCTCTACAGAAGAAATATTCCACAAACATGAATATTATATGTTGTATCCCTCCTTGCCAATAAGTCATTACTTTTAAAGATGCACAAGTCTTTGCCTTCTTTCTGTAATGAATTTTGGGAGAATGAACATATGTGATATTATCATTCCTAAAGGTATGAGACATTTTGTCTTGCAGAGGTTTAAGGATATCTTCTGTTATGTAGATGCCTATATTAAATAGTTCCTTCTTCTTTTCTTAAACATGCTATGTAAATATCAAGGAAAGAAGTTTATTGCTGTTCAACAGCTTATCTTAGCACGGTTTGATCATATGTGTATGCAAAAAATGTGGAGACAGGCAGAGTGAATTACTGTTTATCATAACGTGCTCTTACTGGGTACATTAATGTAGAGTACACCTGCGGGTCCCAGTAATAGATGCCCAGTTCCTGGCAACCGGGCTCCACTAGCAGGAATTGAAAACCCAGCATCATTAATTGGAAGGAAAATCCTGACAAGGTGGCCTGAAGATAATACTTTCTATGAGGCCATCATAAAGGAATACGATCCCCTTAAGGTTTATTTTTTCACGCCTTACTGTTAATAATGATATGCACTTTTTCTTGTGCTTTTGGTTGTCTGACAAACCCGTTTTGTTCAGGGTACATGATATCGGCACGAAAAGTGAGACCTGGGAATGGATAAATCTTAAAGAGGTTAATATCCTACTTACAGTAAAGGTGAATCTTTAATTATATGTTTGTTTGCTTATTTGTGCAATTATTTGCTGTTGCATTGAAGATTGCTGCTGATGATATAAGATGGGAAGGTGAGGATCTAGGGGGCATTACTGAAAGGAAACATTTACACAATGGTGGTGCACGTGCTCCCGGTGCAGCCAGGGTAAGAGGCCCTCCAGGCTTACAGAGCAGATCAAAGAAGGAAGAAAATGTTGGGCCCACACAAAATGGTATCCAGAAAAAAGGCTCTGACAATATCCATGTTCCTAATACTGAGACAATCATTAAGGAGGTATACTTTGTTATTTTTAATTCCACATTAAGCAATTTAGTATTTTATAAAACATTGATAACTGCAGTTCATTGGAAGCTGAAGGTATCTCATTTTATTTTATAAACCCACAAAATACATCTTGTTTCTAACACATGCATGCATGGAGAAAATAAGAAATAGAGAAAATATGATGACCTGATTATGACATGACAAGAATCTGTGGATGTTTGGAGAAATTAGCGGATAATGGGAAATTTGTGTATAAATTGAAGAAAATGTCATTAATCTACTCCTAAAAAATAAAGATAAATTGATGACACTATCAAATAGCAATAAAGAAATCTATTTTAAAAGATTTTTTTCTTGCCTAGTCTCATTACAAATACAAGTTATTAAATAGCAATAGAGCATACAAAACAAGGAAATAAATTATAATAGAATTATCCCATAAGTGTTTGGCAATGCCAAGTAAGGGGTCTTCATATGCTGTATCTCTAGCTTTTGTGGGTTGTAATGTGCCTTGACAGGAAATTTGGTGGTGGTGTGTGTAAGAAAAAAATATGAAATAAAAACAGTATGAGGCATACTGTTCTTTTCGGGCTATTCATCATAAAAATGAGAAAAAATAACTCCTTTGTAAAAGAAGATCTGGGATCCCTTATTTTTGATCTCATATATAATTGCAATACTTTCATAAGAATAACTGTTATATTCGTCATGCTTCAAATAAACCATCTGGGATCCCTTTGTAAAAGAAGGTAACATCATATGATCAAGGGCCACCGTAGTAGTCGTCCTTGTGACATAACTAATTAAATGTGTATCAAACTGCAGGTTGAGAGGGTTTTAAGCAATCCAGATATACATGAGATTGAAAAGGCAAAAAAGCTACTCAAGGTAGAGTCCTCTTTCCTGTTTCTCTGTATAGGTAGTTTCTCCCCAAGTTGAGACTAACATTGGATATTTCTGTTACTGTTGGGAATCTGTAGGAACATGAACAGTCCTTGCTCGATGCAATAGCAAGACTTGCTGAGGCATCTGATTGTGAAAGTGGTACAAGTTTTTCCTTTATTTAGCTCCTAATGAAGTTTTTGAAAATATCAAGGACAGAGCCAGCGGAGAAATAAAATTCTTTTATTATCTAACACTGGGATAAATGTTCAAGAAACATGTAGTAGGGATTAATATCCAAAAGACTCCTATCCTAAACGAAAACTAAAAGCAAGATTTTCATTAATTCATCTTTGATTGATACAAACTAGACCTTGTTTCCTAAACTGAACAGAAGGAAATGAAGTACATGAAAACTCCAATGGAAAGCACCACATGGATAGAAATGGAAGATCTCACAATTATAGTTGAACGTAATATACTGCAGTGCTGATAATACGTGGCCAAACACTCTGAAGCAAGGGTTGAAAAAAAAGAGAGTCATGGAATGCACTTATAGATTGAACTTTTAGCCTTTTGTGATCCTGATCAAAGATAGATCTTTTTTTGGTTGGAAGGTGTTGTACCCCGGTGCTGATAGTTTGAATAAAGCACAATATATGGGTTATTATGTATTAATATGGAACCTCCTTTTAGTAGAGCTGGTTACTGGTTGGGATTATCTGTGCCATCTTCCGTTCAGTTTATTAATTCATTTCATTTGATGAAGTTAATTTTAAAATTCCTGTACATTGTTTGTGGTGAGAGGAGTCTCTCCAGGCATAATTTCATTTGATAGGCCAGCCCGAAGGCATCCTTAATATACTCGAAGCAAGTAATAACTAGGAATTTTAGAAAGTATTTTTTTTCCGGTGAAATCGGTCGAAGGTTGTCTGCTAAAAAATCATCGCGCAAGTTGCTGATAGAAACATCGTTACTCCATGATGGTTTGATGAGATAAAACAGTAGTTGTGAAATTTCACTGTTTAAAAACAAGACAAGATTGTCATGAGAATTGTGCTATTTTTTTAGAACTCTTGTTTTATAGGTAGCCGGGTAAGAAAATATAACAATTTGAAGGAAAATAGACAATTAAATTCCTTTCCTATGGTTTTTGAACCCAATTTTGATGATAGAAATGTTGGTGGAAGTTAATCTAGCTATCCTTTTAATTAACATTCGCAACTCGTCATATGTAGTCTCGAAAAGCTCAATAGGTTGCACAGAATTTTATTATATTTGAAACAAGGATATGTTTAGAAAAATATTATTAACTCATCTTATATGAGAATAATTTATATTGGAAGAACACGAAATTAAACTCTTTAGTTTTAAAGCATTTCTCTGATAAACGTCGATAAGACACCTGTCCGACATTGTCACGCATAAGTCGAGTACAGAATATCAAGAAAAATAAGAGAACATTTATCACACAAAATATCGAAGTTCAAACGTCAGATTTATGTTCATGAAATACTACTTTATTTGTTGTTATGACAATTTTTACTTTTTTTAGTATGGTGCTTTATGTAGAAACAGTGGAATGTTTTATATAGGTACAGTGTACTAATTTATTTATGGGATATTGGGATATAATCAATCTAAATATAAAACTTTAATTTTTTTTTTTAACAAATCTCCAAAATCTTTGGAGAAGAGGTAAAACGTGGGGTCCAGATGGTTTCCCAGAAAATTTTTTCGGCAGCCATTTTGAGGAGACATTAAAAGATATTTGTTTGACCTCATTGCTGACTTTGATTGTAACGGCGTAGTATCTGAACCAATTTATATTATATATGTAAAGAAATATTTTAAAAGAAAACATCAAGCGGGGATAGCTCAGTTGGGAGAGCGTCAGACTGAAGATCTGAAGGTCGCGTGTTCGATCCACGCTCACCGCATTAGTTTTTCTTATTCTTTTTTTAAAAGGCCGGAAGGCCTGTTTCACTCCGGCCCGTTTCATTCATCAAACGAACAATTTTTTAATATTCATTCAAAGAGATTGATCATAGCGAAAATTTTGTTGTAGCAAAACCCGAAATTTTTATTGTTGGCATCTAAAAAAAATCAAAATTAAATGAATATCACTCTGTTGGAGTCTTTATCAATACTACCACCCTCGTTAACCCAGTTCGCGCACCAAATAGGCTGGTGCGCGGACTGAGTTGGCGCACCAGCTGGTGTGCGGACCTGGTTAGCGTATCAGCTGTTCTGCCTATTAAGGCACCATCTCAGGTAACTGTGCTCATTCCATTCGACGCAAGGCAGCAGGCAGCAAAGAGCATTCTCGCAAAGACCAAAGAGTAAGTTTTTTTCACTCTAGTCCTTTATAATTTATAATTATTTAATTATTTTATAATTTTTTGTAAATTTCTTAAATGTTAGGTTTGTTCTGTAATTCAGGTAACTATGATTGGAATTACTTGTTATTTTGGTGGTGAAGTATTACAAGGGCCCAATGGTGCTTATTACAGTATCCAACCCAAGAAAATGTTCAATATCGTCCCGGATTTAAATTTCAGAGGTATAACTAGGGAAGTGTACCAGGAACTTGGTATTGACCCTAATTATTACGAACTGGTAATTTCCGCAAGGATCAATATTGGCCAAGGCAACCAAACATAGTTCCAACAGCTCCCTGTACTAGACGATAGCAGTTGGGGTTGTATACCCAAATGACATTGAATTTGACAACACCTTTCAAGTTTCTAGAGTTATATGTGGTTGCCAATCCCAGACAGAACCCTAGACAGAACCGTAGACAAAACCCTAGTTGGGGCATGGATCATTCAGTGACGGGTCCTACTCGGGCCCTAAATTTAGCGGGTACTAGTCGGTCCCCATCCACGGGGGCTGGTCCTAGTCGGTCCCCATCCGTGGGGGTTGGTTCTAGTCGGGGCCGATCTCGGGTTCCATCTTCCAGCTCTAGCCGGGACCAATCTGAAATCTCAGAACCACGTTATTATACTGACAATACAGACGAGGATCCCGAAGAACGGGAGGCAGAGAAAAATTGGGATGCTAGTGACGACGGTGGGCAGACAGTAGATCATAGTGACGAGGAAGACAATCGTCCCGTGCTGGGTATGCGAAAGTGGCCGATATCGGGTCTGTTGAGTATTTTAGGTATGGTGTTTTTATATTCTTTTAACTTTTAATATTTATAAACCTTCGTACCCAATGAATAGGTTAGTTGCATGCGCACAACCTATCGATTGTAGTATTTAGGTATCGATCCACAGGGAGATAGGGAAATACTAATTTTTAATAAAGAAAACTACTTTTAAAACTAAACAATAAAAGTAAAAGGGGGGTTTTGTGTAATTTCGTTTTTAAAGGAGAATTAAAGTAAATTAAAAGTTCGTAACAAAAAGCGATTGAAAGTTGGTTGTAAATCAAGTTTGAAAAGTCTAGGGGTATTCAGTCCACAATCCCTTGCTAATTCTATCTACTCGGTTTATTTAAATTCATGTTTGATATGACGAGGTTTCTAACCTAGATTTGATTAGCCTTTGGAACAAATATTAATACAAATACTTTGGGTGGATGGATTAATATTCCTCGAATTCTATGGCTGTCACTAACCTAGAGGGATATTTAAGTCACATGCTCCAAAGTATATATCCGATATTTGTTCTAAGGTGTCCTAATTAGGTTTTGACTTCACGATTAAGTTTTTCACCAAACCCTAACGTTAATTCCTATAGTTCCGGTTTCGATATCAAATTTGGTCCATTCTAATCCAAATCCTAAGGTATTTGCGATCACAATTTGTACTATCTTATATGATCCTAATCTACTTTAAGTCTAAAAGACCTAAGCGGGATAACTACAATTCAAGCACAAATCATGGAATATCACAAAGAATAAATCACAGAAATTAACATCAAATCAAACAATCATAATAAAAACTAAACTCCGAGTAAGATAAAATTAAACAAGTTCATGCTACATGACCTAAACTCCTAGAGAGAAAACTAGCCTCTCATGGAGATCCAAGTATTCATCATGAATTCAAGTACAAAATAAGTAAAGACAAAGAGAAACTAACTAGAGAAATAGAATACACCATTCTCTAATCAAAAATCTTAGTCTTCCTTGCGTTTGCTGTGAGAATTCGCCTTCTTTCTTCTTGATTTGCTCCTGTGGTTGATGTTCTTTCTCGTGAATTTCTCTCTTAGAATGGTGGTGATGATGGAGAAGAAATTCTCTTCTTTTTATAGTAGATCTGGAGCATATGGACGTGGGGAATCATTCTAAATCTGTCCCAACGTGTTCCCCACATTTCCACCTTCTATTCCTCACCTTTGGGTCGTGGTCTGAAGTGCCGAAAATAGAAAATCCTCCGAAATAGCAGTTTTTAAGCTGAATGCGGCCCAAGTGCGTCCGCATTGCGTCCGCACGGGTTTTGGTTTGTGCTCTGATTTGCTCTCTGAGTGCTGAGTGCGTCCGCACAGCTTTCCAGTGCGTCCGTATTCCTCTCGGACTTTTCTATTCTTCCTTCGCTCAGAATTCTGAATTTCTCTAAGTCCGGAGTGCGGGTCCAGTGCGGGTCAGGTGCGTCTGCATTCCTCTCGGACTTTTCTCTGCTACTGGATTTCTTCCTGAAAATTTGGCTAAGTAGAAAATGAGTCCGCACCAACTTCTGGTGCGTCCGCATTCCTCTCGGACATTTCTTCTGGAGCTTGCATTTTCTTCTAAGTGACGAGTGCGGCCGCACTCTGGCCAGTGCGTCCGCACTTTGCTTCTGTTTCTTGTTTTCCTGTGAATTTCACACAGACAAATGCAGTAACTTGATTCTAGGGGTATTTTATCCTATATTATACTAAAATACATGATATTTGGTGCTATTGTGTGATAAAAAACCAGACCGAACATATATATAAATTAAACCTATTAGGGTCGTGGAGAGAGACACCCGTTTTCAGCTTTTCATGACACTTCGGGGTTTCAAGAGGCTGACCACATTTTTTTTGCGGGTTCAGAGGTTCGTTTTTGAACTTATATAAATTTTTTATTTCGTTGAAAATTTAATAATTTAAAATTTTTGAATTTTCAACTAGGTTGGAGAAAGATCAGAAATTTCCGAGGGGATGACGTACAACGACAAGGATCAAATGAGAATTTTGAGAACGAGCAGTGTGCCCACCGGTTCTGCTCTCAACGCGTGTTTGAGAATTTTGGAAAACACACTCAGGATAAAATTGCTTCTAAATTCTTCAAGATGATGGTTAAAAAGAAGAAGCGAAGAAGATTACAAGATGGCCTTGATGCAATCGGAAGGCGAAATCCTGATTGGCTAACATACTTGGATACATGTGGCAAGTATAATGAAAATGACGAGAAAGAACCAGCTAAGCCATGGAAGGTTTATCAAGCTATGGACGACGGAAGTCGTTGGGAAATAATGACCAGCAATGGTTCCGAATCGTTGAACAATGTCTTCAAAACTTCTCGCAGGTTTGTTATTCACAATTTCCATAATTTACAATTAATGAAATATTTTAGGTTATTTTTATTTTAATTGTAAATTGTAATTCTCGTAGGTTACCGGTTGCTGCAATTATTGAGGAGACGTTTTACAAGTGTGTCACATGGTTCGTTGAAAGAAGAGAGAAAGACGTGCAATGCCAACAAGAGGGTCAACTTTTCTCCACTCGTACGCACTGGAAGCTGAACAAGCACATCCGGTAGACTAACAAAATGAGCGCGGTTGCATTCAATAGATCCGGGAAATTTATGGTGACATCACATTTGATATTGAGGCAGGCAAATGGGTGTACACGTCCCAAGACTGTAGGTACAAGGTCGTTGTGAAGAACGACCATGAGGTGGAATGCTCTTGCCAAAAGCCTCAGCTCACCGAAATACCATGTGTTCATGTAATAGCAGTGTGTCGTATAAGGTACGAATGTGTGTTAAATTTTCATAATAATCTTGGATGATGAAACTTACAAATGTGTGAAAAATGTAGGAACTACGATTCAAATGTCTTCGTAAATTACTATTACAACATTCAAACGCTTATCGACACATAGAGTAGAGAATTTCACGTGTATGACAATCAAGAAATACTACTTTATTTGTTGTTATGACAATTTTTACTTTTTTAAGTATGGTGCTTTATGTGGAATGTTTTATATAGGTATAGTTTACTGATTTATTTATAGGATATAATCAATCTAAATATAAAACTTTAATTTTTTTTTAACAAATTTCCAAAATCTTTGGAGAAGAGGTAAAACCGTAAAACGTGGGATCCAGATGGCTTCCCAGCATTTTTTTTTCGGCAGCCATTTTGAGGAGACATTAAAAGATATTTGTTTGACCTCATTGCTGACTTTGATTGTAATGGCGTAGTATCTGAACCAATTTATATAATATATAAAAAGATATATAAAAGAAAACATCAAGCGGGGATAGCTCAGTTGGAAGAGCGTCAGACTTGATATCTGAAGGACGCGTGTTCGATCCACGCTCACCGCATTAGTTTTTCTTATTCTTTTTTAAAAGGCCGGAAGGCCCGTTTCATTCATCAAACGAACAATTATTTAATATTCCTTTTCACAAGAGATTGATCATAGCGAAAATTTTGTTGTAGCAAAACGCACATCTTTTAAAACAATTATTTGGTTAATTTGACTTGAAAATTAAAATTTTCATTACAACCAAAAAGAATAAAAAAAAAAATATTGGTGACAACGTAATCCCCAACTTGTTTGGAACTTATGGCTTGGTTATTAATTTATTATTGTTGTTGGTGACAACGAAATTTTTGGTGTGTAGCTAAGCATTACCAAATAAATAATGTACGAAACTAATACACCTGTAAATTCTAACCTTTATATTGAGGGATAAATAATAGAGAGCTTACATTTTTTTTAGATCTAGATAATAGATTTTGGGAATCTAGGAGTTACAAATAAGCCGAGTTAGACAAAATCGTAATCCGCTTGTTGGTACAACGAGCCGAGTCAACCTGGCTCTATTCAGCTCGTTATTATATAAACTTGGTACATACCTTTCCTACTATAATAAATTTCCACAGCACCTTATCAATTATGACTAAAGAAAATGATATTTATATGACTAATTATTGAGCAATCAATGCTTAATCCAAGTGCAATCAAACAATTCAACTAACATAAATTAAATTTACAACTAAATTTAGGCATACCAAATTGGATCGCAGCTGATCATTATTAGTTTTGGTCTACGCTTTGTTACTAATCTTGGTGTTATGAGCTTATTAGAACAGAAATAGAAAATGGCCTTAAAGTTAATACATGAGCTTAAGAAACATTTCTGTTCCAAACATTATCACTTGCAATTGAAATAATTTTGCTGGGAATTTATGCACCAATCATATTTCTAATCCATTACATGTTGATTATTGTCACTCACCTTGCCAAAATTAGCACAGAAAAATACTCAATAGCCTCCCACTACCACAAGAAGTTGAGAACTATTGCAAATTAGAATTGATGAAATTTAGACACTCAGAAAAAAAGTTAAGCACATGTTAAATTAACTTTTGTTAAAGATGACATAATTAAAAGAAGTATCCATAAATGCCACTCTTAAAACCTACCGTTCTAAATTCTTCCTACTTCCTACTTTCTACTCTTGGTAGACCCAAAAAGAAAAGCTAAACTCCAACTACTTGAGCAGATAGATAAGCACAATAAGTTTTACACAATTTACACACGCTATTATCTCAGGACCTACGCCCGCCTCGCCTCTTTGCTGCTGGCGGTGGTTTGGCAGCCTCTTCTTTCAACCTCTTGGATGGAGGTGGCGTCACTGATGATGACGCAGGCCTCTTAGGCGGCCGGCCCACGCTCCTCTTCCCAGGTGGCGTCGTCTGCTTCTTGGATGAACCCTGCTCCCTTTTAGCCTCAGTTTTCGCTTTCTTACCTGTCTCGCCATGAGAAACCTTAGAAGATGTAGATGCCGAGTGATCTTTCAGCCTGTGTAGAAAATCAACTGCATTTCTTTTCTTCGGCAAATTTGCTGATGTGGCAACACTCTTATCAGACCCCTTATCAGATGACTGCTTCTGCGATTTTACGCTAGAAGCAATATCAGGATTTGAGGTCAAAGCACGCAGCGTGGTGTTGCTACGTGTCTTGCTTGTCCGAGGCCCTCTAGTGCTGGTCTTTCTCAGGTTTGAATCAGGATCCAAAACTGGACCCTTCTCCTGCTTCTCTTCCTTAACTACAGAGTTAGCTGAATTAGCAACAGTAGAAGAAGCAGTTTTTGCCAAAGAGCTTCGTTTTCGACAAACAATGATTGCAGGTTTCTCCAAAAGTGGGCCCCCAACATCTGAATCAGCTTTTGGTTTTGGCAAGTCCATCAGGTTTACTTCTTTAAGAGATGAGGATGAGGATCCATGAGGCTTGAGAGGATCGGTGGAGTTGATCTGTTTCATGACAAGCGAACGGAGGTGCAAGGCTGCAGCATGCTGCTGGTACGACTTGGGGTAGAATACCAGTGCGTTGGCACAAAGGAGGAGGAGGTCTCGGTAGAACTCAGTTGCACTGGTGTATGAGTCAGAGCTGCTAAGGATCTCCAGTTTGGTTCGGATCATCTCCAAATCCACATGTTGCTTTATTGTGCTCTGGTATGTCTCACTCTGCTGAGGTATATAGATCAAAGGAATATATTAATTGCTTGTTGGTGCAATTCAACATTCAGTTACTGATTCTTTTTTGTCAACCATGAAACTGCTCTTACTGCTCTAGTTCGATTAAAATTTAAGAGGTTCCTCTGCAACGGAAGTCATTGTTGAGGGCCCAAATTTTGCTTTGGGCTTTGGATCAGGATACCAAGAATTAATTCACTCATAACCCTACAATACTTCTAGCCCAATTTATATAATCCTATATCGGGAAATTGGACCTAAAGGGCATTAAATGAGGTGCCTAGTGGGAGGGTTCTTTCACCACACCACGTGGCAACCTATTACTGGCTTGACGTCAACATATATGACCCATAAATATAGCCACGATGGCGAAAGAGCGTGCTGTAGTTGCCACTTGCCACAGGATTCTATTTCTTTCTCTTATCTCAATATATTTTGCTACTTGTATTCTATCTCCCAACCAAACCCAGAATCGGATGCCTCACACGTGTTGCTACCATATTCCCACTAAATCAATCGGACGGTCCAAAGTAGGCTCCTCAATTTGGAATTATTTTAGTAAACTTGACGTCCTGATTAGGTTGCTTATCCGTAAAACCCTCATTACTCCGCCTGAACTTTTAAACAGTCACATATCGTTATACAGGCAGAGAAGAACTTTGTTCCGATTAATCGAATGAAATATCGCGAAAAATTGACAAGTACCTGAGACTCGAGACGGCGCTCGAAAGTGGATCCAAACTTATCAGAGCGTATGGTCTCAAGAAACGCGATCAACGGCTGAGATTCAGCTGGTGAAAGAGCGGGTCCCCCCTCAGCCTCACCGCTGGAGACAGCCTTTCGGCGCCGCGTAGAGAGAGATGCTGAACTCTGGACGTCGCTACTCTCCTTCGACTCCGCCACAGACTCGCCGGACTCACCGCCCGGTTTCCCAACCTCTCCAGCGGTACGGTCCGTTCCGGTCTCTAATCCGGTACCGGACTCGTCTCCTGGTTTCGCCTTGTCGTCATCTTTCAGATCTGTGGAGTTGGATTCGTTGGACTCCTTGCAGGACCTGCCAGAGATCTCCGCCGCTATAGATCCCGGCGATCTGCCGTCATCCTTGTGGTCCTCGACCGTCGGATCTTGTTTCTTGTCTTCCCCACATGGATCATCCTCCTTCGGGCCGCGCTCGCGCTCTTCTTTCAGACGATTCACTTTCAGCTCTAGTGATCTGAAAACCCAAAAGAAATAAAGAACCGTTTACTCTCGACTATTGGATATTGATCGTGAGGCCATAACAGAATACATGAGAGACTGGACAACAATATAGACCACAAGAAAACAGAGAGATGGGATTACACGATGGAGAGGTCGCATCGCTCTACCTCGCGGCGGAGCTCCGCAACTCTGAGCTTGCGCAGCTTGTCCACCCAGGCGTCGGCGTCGGACGACTCGGGATCTCCGATGGTGCCAGATTCTCCAGCGGATGCGGAGGCGGCGTTCTCCGGTGAGGCGGCGGAAGAGAAGCGGCTGTTGAGGTGCAGATATCGAAGTCGGCACTTATTAGGGGTCAGAAGATGAGAAAACGGGCTACGCGATTGTACCTCCACGGCCACCGAATCCCAGCTGGAGGTGCCATGGCGAGTCACAGCACATGCTAGCAAAAGTTCCTCCCAAGTGCCCCAGATCTCTTTCTCCGTGTTGTCTGTGTCGCTTGATCTACCCATGGAGCTTCTACTTGTCTTTCATGGCGCCTCCGTGTAGGGGAAACTGTTGTGTGATTATAGGTGTGTGTGGAGGCCCTCCTAGGGTTGGTTTGCTGCTTTTCTGGGTTTTAAATCTTCATCCTTTTTTCTTTCCGCTCAACTTTTTTGTATGATTTGAATAATTTAAGGAGTCGATAATTTAATTTGAACTTGTGTTACTAGCTTCCTGTCGTCTCCTCTTTCTATTCACTGGATCCGTCTCCCGCGTCAAAATGAAAATGGTACCGCAACGAGCAAGGAGGTGTGTTCAAGAAATTGAGCGGGTTGTTTGCGTTTTTACGTTCTTTTCCCTCTTTATTTCCTAAATAGTCTTCATATCCTCCGTGCGGTTCAGATTTACATTTACGTGTGTACTAGGACAAATATCCTCTCCATTACTGTAAAAGATTCCCTTCACTTTACGGTTTGAGATTAACTCTCAGCCGCTTTGAGATGCGGACTGACGGAGGGGCAGTATTGTTGGGCTTTGAGATTCGCGTCAAGTTAAAAAGAACGGTCCAGATCAAGTAATTGTAAGAGATTCCCTATTACGATACCGGGGAGGATCTGAATTTCTGTGTACTAGCCCCAAATGGCCAAGTGTATCTTTCAGCAGGCCTCATAGTTTTTTTTTTTATTTACAGACAATTGCTTCTACTTGTTTTAAAACCTTGTAAGGTTAGCAGACATTTCTGAAACAAGTTATTTGCATCGAGGTCAATTTGGGTCCGATGCCCATCAGAGTCAAAGTGAGTTCGATGAGCTCGATAACTGTCCGATCTACTTTAAGATTCGCGCCCGCAATTTTCGCGTCTGCTTTAAAATTCGTGTGCACGAATCTTAAAACAGATCGAACGGCCCCGAAACCTATCAGATTTAAATTTGAGTCCAATGGACATCGGACCCAACCTGCTCTCATTTGCATCTTTTACATTATTTTCCCTCTTCGTTTCCCAAATGGCCTCGATACCCCTATCCAGTTCAGATTTGCGTCATTTGCTGGGAGTCTGCAGCCGCTAGCGGTTCATCCAGTATTTTTTTATAAACTATAGATGAAAATAAATAAATTAACAAATTAACTTGACGGTTTCAGATTTTACAAAAATCATAAGTACCGAGATATTGATATCGTTCGTTTTTTTTCTGGCTGTACCAAAATGGTATCTCAGTCCGATGGGTGTTTTTACAATTTTTCAACCAAACTGTGTGATGTTCGGTACAATTTGTTTTTACGGTGATGAAATGAGTACTCAGCCCAACCGGATTTTAATAATTTTCTTCTATGTGCCGAATTGGAAAATCAACACATTTTTTTTTTTAATTTCAGCTGATTGCCATTTCGGCACGACCTTCGAAATTATTGAGTGAAACGCTAGAATTTTGCTATTTTTTTCTATGCCGAATGTCATATTTGGCACAATGTTTTTTTTTTTCTTTTGGTTAAAAATAAATTTATAATTTGTTAGGGTTTGCTTATAAATATTATTTTCTTCTCCCTCCAACTCTCAGGCATCATTTTGACGGGCTAGAATGCCATATCGGCACAGCAAAAATGAGACCAAAATGTCATACTGGCACAACCAAAAATATGGTGTGGACCGATATGCTATCTCGGCACAACAACAAAAATTGAGAGAACCGACATGCCATTTCGGCACAATGAAAAAAATGATTTTCTGTGACACTGTGAATAAAACTTGTGAAAACTCTTGAACCGAGATACCATTTTAGCACAGCACAAAAAATAAATTTCGTGCTAATTTGACATCTCAATACTTGTGGTTTTTATAAATACAAAAACCATCAAGTTGGTTTGTTAATTTTTATTTTATTTTATTTATAGTTTATAAAAAAAAATCCGTTCATCCAACTCCCTAAATCAAATACACTCTTTTGGATATTATTACTGGTAAAACTAAGCATAAGAGATGAAAGTAAATGCAAGTCAATGTTTCTATGTGCACCCAAAAAGTGATAACATTTCATCCTCATTTTTAATGGCATCAATTATTCAATAATCAATATTCTCCAAAAAAGAAAAAAGAAAAAAACAATGCTGACGTCGATGTTTATGAACATTATTTTCTGTGCTCCTTAAATTCCATAAAAATAAAGGTGAAATGCGTTAATATTTTAACCTATTAAAAATTAATATAATCACGTTTAATGATTTATTATTATTTGAAATTTTAAGTTTGTTTATTAAACTTGCGAACAGTAAAGATGTGAATTCTAGAAAACATAAGCATTTTAACCCGCTTCGTAAGAAAATTTACAAGAACTAAAGTCTTTCCAATGAAATTGAAGTTCAATCAAATCAAGTTCTGTAGAGAATGTTGTGACACAGAATTAGAGGGGTCCGGTCCCCTAAAGTAACCCAGATCTTTGGGTTTTTGATTGAGATCATCCGATTCGAATTCGTCGCTCGAGATCGTTTCGGGATTCGAATTTGTAGTCGGAATGTGTGTGCTCACTTCGTGGATGGATTTTCGCGGATTCGAATCGAACGGTCTCGATCCAAAACCCAAAGATTGGGTTACTTTACTGGATCCGAATTCGGCGGTGGGATAGGCCTCGAACCGAATACGGAGAATTTTTTTTATAAACCATAATTATTTTTTTTGTACGAAACTAACGTAATTACATTTTCTGTTTACAAAAATCATAAGAACTGAAATGTCATTTCGATCCGTTATTTTTTTTACAAGTTTTCATATGAGTCGCCACGAAAAATTTAAAAAGAGACCGGACCAAAATGTCATTTCGGTTCAAAATAAAAAAAAATAACGGACTGGAATGATATTTCGGTTCTTATGATTTTTGTAAAAAAAAAAAAAATCATATTAGTTTCGTAAAAATATATATTTTTTAATTATGGTTTATAAAAAAATTCGAATACGGACGGACGTCCATCAGACCCCTCAACTTCATGGAATTCACATCGATCCTCTCCGGTAGTGTAAAAGGGAATCTTTTAGAATTAGTTGATCCGGACTGTTCTTTTTAACTTTGTACAAATCTTAAAGCCCAGTAATATTGCCCCTGCTCTAGCCAGAATCTCAAAGTGGTTGCGAGTAAATCTCAAACCGTAAAGTGAAGAGAATCTTTTACACATATTGAAGAGGATACTTGTTCCAACTTTCATGTGATTGCGCTGAATTCACATCCTCTCCGGTACCGTAATAGGGAATCTTTTACAATTACCGGATCTGGACCGTTATTTTTAACTTGGCATGAATCTCAAAGCCCAATAATACTGCCCTGTGCTAACCCGAATCTCAAAGCAGCTGAGAGTTAATCTCAAACCGTAAAGTAAAGAGAATCTTTTACGGTAATGGAGAGGATACTTGTCCGACTGCACTAGACATATGATTTCTGAAGTATTTTTTTTCATTCTATGAATATTTTAACTGTCAACAAATTTAAGATGTTTACGTTGACATGATAATAGTAATATTTTTTTTTCCGTTGCTTTATATAACTAAACTATTGGTGCACAGTTGCTGAGAATTTAATTAATAATTGGTTTAAGAAAAACAAAGCTCATCTTCTAATGTAATTGAAAACAGTCTATATTCCTTCAAAAGGTATAAGTTATAACAGTATCTTTAGTAAAAAAAATATTCCAATTAAGTGCCGAAATTTTTTTTAGTTATAATATTTTAAAATTCTGACCTTATCAGCGGTTTTTTTGGAAATTCAAAATCAACCATCCATGCAGATCCAATTTACGTAGAACCATTTTTTTTTGTTTTGAAAAATAGTTAATTCTAGAGCATAATCGGTACAAGGTATAGAACATCGGCGTCGCATTTATATTTTGTAATAAAATATTGATGCACTGTTGCTGGAATTAACTAGCATATAAAATCTCGGCGCGTCATTAATATTTTTTGCAAGTGCATTGTTTCCAAACCTTATACAACCATAACTTCGGATAAGAAACTCCGATTTGAGTGTTTGATCACAATTTGGAAAGCTCGTGAAGAGACGAAAGGCCTGGTGTGCGGGGTATAAGTACAACGATCTTTTTTTTTGTTGCAAAAAATGTCATTTAGGGTCTCAAAATTTGAGTTGAAGTTTTTGATCCTCAGCAATTATGAATACTCTTTTATTTCAACTATAAACGACTCTTTAATTATCAGGATATTTTTTTTTAAAAAGGCAAATGCCCATTTCATTGCTGAAATATTTAGATACAAAAACCAGTTAGCCCGCCAGGCTGGACTGAGAACCTCATACCAGGAGAGACAAAACATTGTTTAAAGCAACATAATAGGCATAACAGTCAGGAGATAGCTAATCTCCAAAAGTATTCTAAATTTGCACTAACTAAGCCACATAGTAAATGGTTGAGATTAACAACTAAAGACAATAATTATCATGATATTTAATTTGACAATAATTAATATCTTAAAATTAAGAACTAATATTTGAATACTTTTTTATTTAATTCTGTCCTTCTTTACCATAGTCCGTGAATTAATTATTTAAAAAAAAGAAAGGTTCCACGCAGATTGAATCTGCGCATAACCATTTAAAACAAAAAAGTTCCATGTAGATCCAATTGCAGTTTCAGGATGGTCATATTGAAGTTTTGAAAAAAAACGAATCAAAATTTTAAAATATTAAGATAGTAAAAAAATTGATTTCGGAATTAAGTGCAAACTTTCTTTGAAGCTATTAGGGGATGCATGCGGAGAAAATAATAATTTAAAAAAGATACATTTTTTACTAGCCAAATAGAAATATACTTTTATATCTGGCTATTTGGTAGAGGTGAAAACGGAGCGGATAGTGGTAAAATCATATACATATTTTTTTTGTAATTTTCTGGATATAGATATGGATCAAATATCAGCCGATACAGATTGGATCAGATATTTATTAAAATAATATTTAAAAATATTAAAGTTCATATTATTTATCTAATTTTAATAGTGAATAACAATATTTTTTCATAATATATATTAAAATATATAATATATATCTATTATTTGAATACCGATAATTGAAACATAAAATCATATCAGCATCCATATCCACACAGATATTTAGATATCAGATATCCATATCTAATTATACGAATCGGATGTTTACATGCCGATTTAGATAATCTGAAATAACACATGTTTTAGATTTCTTAAAAAGTATTCGAATTTTATGAATTTCAAGACTATTCATCTGGTCGGAAATTTTAAGAATTAACTCGAATTCTTACCAGTTTTGATTATAATTTTATTTAAATGTTAAATAACTTATGGACTCCTCTCAACTCTCATCCTGATCCATGGCCGATCTATTTCAAATTCAAATTTGAAGAAATTAATTTTCGCGTCCAAAAATGCCCAAGTCCGGATCTGCTATTATAAGGTGACGGCCTGCTGGTGCCATAGTTTACCTGACCGTCCAATAAAACGGTCTACCTGCCCACTAACTTTTCGTGCAAAAATAAACTTTTCTGACCAAACCGCTCTATTATAATCAGACGGACAATGCGGAGTCCAAAGTTGGGGTGCAAACGGATCGGATAATTTCCGACCAATATTCGGATCCATATCCGAAAATTATAATTTCCGACCAATATTCAGATCCATATCCGAAAATTTGATACAGATATCCGATCCGAATATTCGTGGAATTCAGATCCAGTACAGTAACCCAATTTTTGAGTTTTGATCTAAACCGTCCAAGATGCTCTAACACGAATCTTAAAGAACCTGGACCCCACAAATAATACTGGCCCCTGCGCTACCACCGAATAGGCACCGTACACGTCTAAACTCAAAAATTGGGTTACTTTAGGGGATCGGACTCATATTCGTGCGGATACGGATAGGGTTTTACGACTATCTGATCCGTTTGCACCCTCCAAAGTTGTCGCCGCGAATTCGTTTGATGACTTACAGGTGGGCCCCGTATTATCTTAAAAGAGGCTCGCCGACTCCAATTCCTAACGAATCGCATAACCCGCGGGACCGCGGGTAGAGGGAAAGTAGGCTTATTTTGGTTAAAAGGCGATTGGGACCCGAAATTTCGATCATTTCCATTTTTATCGGAAGAAACCTTTCGAATTCCCCATCCCCTCTCCCTCTTTCGTCTCCTGGGTTTAGGGTTTCTCAATTTGTATAGTTTTTTTAGGGTTTATAGTAACTTCCAACCTTCTATGGATACCTCTAGCGAAAATCCAGGTAGCCAGCAGGAACCCTCGGAAAGACGCGTCATTCGATCTCAATATCTTTCCGTGAAGAATATAATTTGTGGTGCGCTTTTTTCTTTTATCACTTATCACCCTGTTTATTCCATGTCTAGTTGTGCTTTGTATTTGATTTAATTTCGTGCGTGAGTTTCAGACCTTGGAGAAGATATAGGAAATGTCAATTCCAATATTTTCTGTTCGATCATCAGAAAAGTTGAGGACCTCCATCAGAATGGTATGTTTGTACCTGTTTATGGTTTTGGTTCATTTAATATACATCACTTTATATCGTTTTCTTATCAAGTTGAGATAAGTTTAAGTATCAAATCCATTTAATTTGCTGAGTTATTGGATTTACTATTCATTAATTGGCTTTTTGATTTAGCAGCGGTTTTCAGATATTGTATAATTGATAGTGAGACCTTTTAGGAACATGCTTCTTTGGCATGTTTCTTCATATTCTTGCACTCAATATGTGTTATTGTACTCAGTGCTGCTATATCCAATGGTGGATCTAAGAAGATCCAATGGGGGTCAATTGGCCCCCATTTAATTTTAAAATTTTAGTATTTATGTTTAATTTTCTATATAATTTAGCGTGAAATGTCATGGTACGGTAAAATTGACCCCCGTTCTCCGCTTAAATTTTTTATATAATTGACCCTTATAGTTCTAAGAATTTTATATAATCGACCCCATATGTGTTTGAACCCCATTGTTCGAAAGTCTGGCTCCGCCCCCGACTATATCTCAGTTTGTTTCTTATCAAGTAATATGACCCGTAAATCAACAGGATGTACTCGAAATCAGAAAGTTATAAATTACGAAGACTGTTGTCTGTGGTCCCAAATACAACACGGTAGTGTCAAGGATCACAGACTACCACTGCGAACCAAAAAGAGGATGGTTACAATCTTCCTACTTTAGAAAAAAAGTTCTTCTTGATTTGCATTTTAGCATACCAAAGATTAAGAAACAGGCTATAATTCCATATGTTATCTTAAGACAGTAAAATAAGGACAAGAACTATGTGGATTTGAATAAGAATTTTTAAGAAATCAACTGCTCTTGAATTGAAATGATCTGATTTGCAATGTTGTATGCAGTTCAAAGGCCAAGAGAACAGGTGGCAGATGCTGAGACTCTGCTTGACATTACTACCTCTTTAGTCAGATCTCTCAGGTCTCAAAGAAGCGGGCCTACTCCGTCAGACTTTGTGGATGCACTTGCAAGAAAATTTGGCGTGCCTGATAGGGATGGCACCCATACTAATTATTTAGGAATAGCTTCGTGGCAAAGTATTGGGTTGTCAGTGTCTCATATATTTATGAGGGGACATGGATACTGCACCATGTAAATATCTCTTTCTTCTCCTATATTTTATTTCAATATATATGCATGTTTATTTTTAACCATATTTATTCTTTGTTGTAGGAATGGACCAATGGTTGCTGAGGTTAAGCCTCTAAGGAGTGCGGTACGAGGAAAACGAACAAGACCAACTATATGTTCTCAACCTAAGGATGTAAGTAGAATCCTTAACCTTTTATTTTTTGTGTGTGTGTGTTTTATGTTGTCAGTTTCGTAGTTTTTAATTACATGGATTGTTAAACAAATATAAGTAGTTGTTTGAACCTAGATTTAGGCACACATTTGGTATCAAACCATTAATTGTAGTATTGGCTCTGAGCTTGTCTGTATGGAAAGCTTATAAATTCTTTTGTCTTCATTCTATATCATTAATGGGAAGGGAAGGGATATCATTTATGATGGTTGAGGAATTGCTATATTGATCTAATGATTAGTATCTTTGTTAGGTTGGCGAGACAGAGGGTGACCCTACAAAAAAGACTGATACAGACAAAAACATGTTGACAATGTTTACTATCTTGAGAAAACGAAAGCAGACAAAGCTCGAATATTTAGTGTTAAACCGGCAATCTTTTGCACAAACTGTGGAGAATATATTTGCGCTTTCATTTTTAGTGAAGGATGGCCGTGTAGAGATCACAGTGGATAAGAATGGGCACCATTTTGTTTGTAAGAAATTTATTTATTTGTTTATCTATTTTCATCTTTTGGTAATTTAAGTATGAGACTAAAAATATATTGTTTCATGTTGTATCAATTTATGTAGCCCCAAGAAATGCACCAGCAGCCACCTCCATAACGTCTGGAGAGGTGACTTATAATCATTTCATATTTCGTTTTGATATGAAGGACTGGAAGGTAATTGACATTTTGATTAGTTATCCTTAATTTCTTTTTAATTTGCATGCTGGTCATACTTGCCATTGTCAAGAGAAAAAAATCTATAAGACCGTAAATTTTGTCTATTTTAGAAGTCTTACTGTGATGTTGTTTTGATTAATCTCTTTTTATCATCATTTGAGTGTTTGGTCCAGTTGAGATGGAATTGTTAATTAGTAAAATAAATTAGACCAGATCGGAGTCACCAGCACTCAAGTCTGTTAATATACCTGTCTGAGTTTAAGAAGGCCGCATCATCTCAGGATCTCAGATGCTGTGTAAAGTACTTCAGGTACCTGTGGGAAGTAAAGTCAGGTTGAGTTGGGTATATGGTGGGTTTAAGCCAACAATTACTAATGTTTGTTTGCAATATGCAGTCAATGAGAGAAATGGTGGCACCAGGAGAGGAACTAATGCCCCATAGATTTAATTCGGTAAAAGATGTCTCGCTAGGATCCAACATTAGCCAAGTCAATTCTGGGACTTCTAATTTAGTTAAATATGCCACACTGGCATCCACCATTGACCAAGTCAACTCTGGGTGTTTTAATTTGGTTAAAGATGCCACAGTCACACTGGTATCCAACAATGGCCAAGTCAACACTGGGTCTAGCGAACCAGGTTCAACTTCAACATCAATAAAGACTCTGTCTCGCAATAGGGGCTGTTCATGAGAGAAGACTCGGTCAGAAATGATTCCCTTAATAGAAGTTCTTTGGAGGAAGAATTGTTTATTAGGAACAAGTGTAGGCGCCTAACTGACAACACTGCACAGTAGATGCACTGGGAGTAGCAGTTGCAAATTTTAGTACCTACTTTCAGCATACGTTTAGCTTATAGGCATAAGATCTTATTTTGTGTGTATATATTATCATAGTCTAAAATCAAAGCATATGATATTCACCGTACTATAGTTTATATTATTGATGCACTGGGGAGTAGCAGTTGTAAATTTTTGTACCTACTTTGTGTATGTATATATTATCATAGTAAAAAATCAAAGTATGATAATTCACCATACTAAAGTTATTTACTATTAATGTTGTATTCTGGCCTTGGAGACCTCAATACAAGGACTGTAAAGCCCGGATTGTTTTTTTTGGGCCTTCTGGACATTTAGTCCTTCGTGTCTTATCCGAATCCATATCCTCGACGACGGTACCGTAAAAGATTCCCTTTTACAATTAGCTTTTAGCTATTTACGGTTTGAGATTAACTCTCAGTCGGTTTGGGATTTGAGCTAACTAAGGGGGCAGTATTATTGGGCTTTGAGATTCGTGCCAAGTTAAAAAGAACGGTCCAGATCAAGTAATTGTAAAAGATTCCCTATTACGGTACCGTCGGTGATATGAATTCGTCTTATCCATATTTATTTGCTGTACAGGATAAGGCACAAGGTGCGGTCGCCGCGGGTCATGATTCTCACCTAGTCACTTGACTCATTTTTCCACGCCACGTAAACCCTCTTTCAGTTCTGGATGTTTCCCCTCCATCAGGCATCAGCCACGCGTCCCATCACGTGGCACGTACCTTGGCTCTTCGTCTCCTTATTTAAACACACCACCTTCCCCTTCTCATTCCATCACAAACCCTTTTATACAGTCTGAGATACACACTTTCTAAACAACTCTGATCTTCGGAAAAGAAACGAACTAATTACCAAAATGCAGTCTGCCAAGGAGAAATCCGCGAATGCTGCTGCCTCCACCAAAGCTGGCATGGAGAAAACCAAGGCCTCTGTTGATGAAAAGGTCCTTTTCTTTTATGTATTTAATTCCTCATTTCTATCTATTATTTCAAGTGTTACAAAGAAATGCCTCATAAACGCACTCTGATTTTTGGTTCTAAATTAAAATGCTTAAGAAAAAAGAAGGTACAAAATAAAGCATTGTTTGACACTTGTTGCATTTACGTGTGGTTAATTAGGGGGATAAGATGAAGACTAGGGACCCAATGGAGAAAGGTGCTGCAGAGCAACACAAGGAGGAGAGGAAGATGGGAGCAGAGAACGAGAAGCAGGGCGAAAAGCAGATGAATGCAGCCAACACCGGAGGTGTCACCGGTCACCACCCCACCGGTGGATTTGGGAGCGGTGTCTAGAGTTCTCCTTATCTATTTTTCCTTTTGTTGCAGTTATTGCCCCCTTATAGTTTGTGCGTGGGCATAATTATGTGTGTTTTTATCTTTGTTGGAGGCCTTAGGGTCCCCTTGTCTGTGTGTTTTTAGCACTTCATATACGAATAAAGTTGCTTAAGTTTAATCTTTTTTATATATCCGTCTTTTTTTATTAAATATTAAACATGCATAATTGACATTGGTCCGGATTTTTAATATGTAAAGATATAAAAATAGTAATAGGTTTGAGTTCACCGCCGAAGTTGACGAGCAATCGAGCATAATTTTAGAATTTGTTGGACTGATTTACGTAGTTAAATCAAGCCCATAAACAAGGAGGTGAGGCCCATAAACAAGGAGTTATTAAATCAGGCCCATAAACAAGGAGGTGCCGTGCAGGAGACTCCCTTTTCTTTATTTTATTGTTGTTTTGTATTATTATATTGAATCAATTTGATCACAGACTATACAGCGTCTGAAGTAAATGCTTTGGTCTGAAGTAAATAGTTGGGGTAAGATTATCATTTAAAATTTAGAAGTATATAGTTAAAAAAATAAATTTGAATAGTTGAAATGAATTATTATTTACCTTCTCGAATGAAATGCAAAAGTGAATTTAGAAGGTTTACAGTACCCCCTTCAAATTTCAGTTGGGCCTAATTTTGACGCCCAGATTCGTAAGGTGCTCTGCCGCTCTGGTTTATGTTCAAACTTCAAATCGTGAAGAAAACAGTGAATGTTAAGTAGTAAAGAAAAAATGAGCAGAGCAAATCTTGCAGAAGCAACGAATTTATTACCAATTCTTACTTCTTTTTTGAAGGTTTATCACCAGATCATGAGTGAGGCTACCGTGCTATGCATAGCTCGGATTGGTCGAGCACGGTTCAATATTTGAGTTTTCAAAATTTTAACGGTTAATCCGAACTGTTCAACATGATTACAAAATAAATATGTACTTACAAATCAAATTTTATATTTTCTCGAATTTTTTTATTATTTTTTAGATAGGTAGAAAATCACTTGATCTGAAAATTCTGAATCATCCAAAAACAGTGATTTTCCTACCTATTTAAAAGAATAGTAAAAAAATTTGAAAAAAATGTAAAATTTGGTTTGCAAGTACATATTCATTTTGTAATCATGAACGGTTCACAGATCGATCGTTAGAATTTTGAAAACTCAAATATTGAACCGTAGCACGAACCAATCCGTGCTATGCGTAGCACCGAAGCCTCACTCCCAAATCTTTCATATATTCTCAATCTTGTGGGCGATTAAATGTGGCCGTCTTAACGCCGTTACTGGATTTAGAGAGACGGATATTGGCACTGGATAATCTCATTTAACAAGCATATGAGACATGCTATGGTTATTGATTATAATTTCACATAATTCTGAATTGAAGAACCAAGAGAGAACATTGAAGTAATTATGATCATTAATTTCTTGTGCTATCCAATCATCAATAATAATTAAACTTGCAACACCGACATTTTGCAAAAACCCCTTCCAAAAATTAGAGAGAACATTGAATTAATTATGACATTAAGTTCTTGTGCATATTGTAAAAAATCAGTGTAAAAAAGTTTGTTCCTTAAAATAAATCAAAGTTGCACACATTAATTTGTGGTAGATGTCTCCTTTTGCTCGAATATCATAAGAGGAAATTAACTCAGTAAAGGGACAGGCCGCATTATATTATAATAATCCTGATTTAGCCGGAGTCACCATATACAAAAAGGAAATTTTTATAAAATTATATTGAGAACCCCATTATTTTGACAATCATAATTAAAATGATAAAATTTCATTAAAATTAAAAAAAATTATATTGCTGTAATTCTCGAATAGATAGGTATGTTAAAATTACATTTAGTTGCTAAACACGGCTGTTTTTGATGACTATATTTTTACTATAGAATAAAAGTCACGAAGATATAAAAAATAATTTTTTACTAATGACCTTTGTAGAAGATATAATCTCTTAAAATCTAGATTTTTTAATTTTTAAGCAGCTTCACAGTTTTTCAAGAAAAGACCTTACATGTCCAATCTCGAAGGCATCAAGATATCCATTTGTTCATGTATATATAGTAGCTATCTGATCTTTCACTATTCCCTTGCTTAGATAGAGATAGAGAGGTGGGCAGAGCTTCTGGTTTTTTCATGTTGTCAAAGAGTTGAATAATGAAAATAGATGGCGAGTGCCTGATCGAATTGATCAGGTCACTTAAGAACAAGATTCAAATCTCTCGGTCTGTTAGGATGCCTCAGCTGCATACATTACTGCACTTCCACTTGACACCTATCGTAATGATAAACGGCTCGTCTCGCCGTGACCTTATCTGTATTTATCTGTATTCTCAAGACTTCTGTCGCTCCACCCCGGCGGGGGCAGAGAACCCGCCGCTGTCTCGGCTCTGCTACCGTAGGCTCAAGCATTTCAGGCCTCCTAATAATCCAATTGTTTCATCTTGTTACCTTGGAGACCTCAATACAAGGACTGTAAAGCCCGGATTGTTTTTTTGGGCCTTCTGGGCATTTAGTCCTTCGTGTCTTATCCATATTTATTTGCTGTACAGGATAAGGCACAAGGTGCCGGTCGCCGCGGCCCATGATTCTCACTAAATAACTTTTTGACTCATTTTTCCACACCACGTAGACCCTCTTCTCTTCAGTTCTGGATGTTTCCCCTCCATCAGGCATCAGCCACGCGTCCCATCACGTGGCACGTACCTTGGCTCTTCGTCTCCTTATTTAAACACACCACCTTCCCCTTCTCATTCCATCACAAACCTTTTTATACACACTTTCTAAACAACTCTGATCTTCAGAAGAGAAACGAACTGATTACCAAAATGCAGTCTGCCAAGGAGAAATCCGCGAATGCTGCTGCCTCCGCCAAAGCTGGCATGGAGAAAACCAAGGCCTCTGTTGATGAAAAGGTCCTTTTCTTTTATGTATTTGATTCCTCATTACTATCTATTATTTCAAGTGTTACAAAGAAATGCCTCATAAACGCACTCTGATTTTTGGTTCTAAATTAAAATGCTTAAGAAAAAAGAAGGTACAAAATAAAGCATTGTTTGACACTTGTTGCATTTACGTGTGGTTAATTAGGGGGATAAGATGAAGACTAGGGACCCAATGGAGAAAGGTGCTGCAGAGCAACACAAGGAGGAGAGGAAGATGGGAGCAGAGAACGAGAAGCAGGGCGAAAAGCAGATGAATGCAGCCAACACCGGAGGTGTCACCGGTCACCACCCCACCGGTGGATTTGGGAGCGGTGTCTAGAGTTCTTCTTATCTATTTTTCCTTTTGTTGTAGTTATTGCCCCCTTATAGTTTGTGCGTGGGCATAATTATGTGTGTTTTTTATCTGTGTTGGAGGCCTTAGTGGTCCCCCTTGTCTGTGTGTTTTTAGCACTTCATATACGAATAAAAGTTGCTAAAGTTTAATCTTTTTTATATATCTGTCTTTTTTTTTACCTACTCATAAAGTCTGTTGCAGTTGTGCGACGAATCTCCAACATTGGTCCGGATTTTTAATATGTCAAGTAAAGATATAAAAATAGTAATAACTTAGATTTTTAATAAGTTGACGTACGAGCAATCGAGCATAATTTGTTGGACTGATTTCAAGGGCCTGATTTACGTAATTAAATCAGGCCCATAACAAGGAGGTGCCGTGCAGGTAGGGGTGTAAACGGATACGGATATCCGCTCCGAATCCGCATATAATCCGTATTCGGATTTAAACGGATACAGATATCGCGGATACGGATACGGATAATTATCAATTATCTACAGAAGATGCGGATACAGATACGGATATGGTTTTAAATTTTGATATCTGTTTACTATCCGTATCACGTGAGGTTTTAACTTATTTTGCTTTCAAGAGAATTTGAACTCATGTCATGTGAGGTGAAAGTCTAAGCAACCAAGATACAAATTACTACACCACACTATCTTTTGTTACTACTTTATTTTGTTTATTTTGTTCTATATTCGTATTCGAATCCGTATCCGTAAATTATCCGCTCCGTATCTGTATCCGTTTAAGGCGAATATGATTTTAAATTTTGATATCCGTTTACTATCCGTATCCGTATCCGCTCATTGAAAGACGGATACGGATTTAGTATTAGCATTATCCGTTCCGAATCCGCTCCGTTTACACCCTACGTGCAGGGGACTCCCTTTTCTTTATTTTATTGTTGTTTTGTATTATTATATTGAATCAATTTGATCACGGACTATACAGCGTCTGAAGTAAATGCTTTGGTCTCCGATATTTTTATTAAAACCCCAAAAAAAAAACAAATTATCAAATCTGCTCCCACTTCAAAATTATAATTATTTCTACCCTAACCGCCCGTGGACTGGGCGGTCCACTTTTCCCACCAGACTGCCCAGCAGCCGGGCGGTCCACTTTCGATACCTGACCGCCCAGGTGATTGGCGGTCCACTATGAAAATTTTTTTTTATAAGGTTTTATGTTTTAATTTGTTTGAATATTTTATATTAATTGTTGTAATGATTTGTTTGAATGTTTTTATATTAATTGTTGTAATGATTTGTTTGAATGTTTTTATATTAAATTGTTGTAATGATTTTTGAATGTTTTATATTAAATTGTTGTAATGATTTGTTTGAATGTTTTATATTAAATTGTTGTAATGATTTTTGAATGTTTTATATTAAATTGTTGTAATGATTTGTTTGAATGTTTTATATTAAATTGTATGATATATATTTATTATTTGTTGACGATTATATTTTTATAATTGACGATTATTTTTATATGTTATGTAATTGTGTAGTTTTAATATAATTGATTAGTTTTATATTAAGTTTGTTAATGTTTAAATGTTCTAAATGGTAATCTAAATAGTAAGTCTAAACAATAAAAGTAGGTAATCTAAATGGTAAGTCTAAACATGAAACATAACAGTCCAAACATGAAATATAATAATCCAAACTAAAATACTAGAAACCTATCAAACTGAAATACTAGAAACAATCAAACTAAAAAAAATATAAAAACCCTAACGGCGACGACGAGGGCGAGGTCCGGAGAGGTCCAACCTAGTAGGTGCATGGCGCTCTCTCTGCGACGGCGGACGCCTCTGGTGAACCTCATCCACCTGCATGTCATCGTGTACGTCCTCACGCGCCCATGGGTCCGCCCCCAGGTGTAATGCATGCTCCCCATGGATCCCCGCCTGTGTACGCAACACCCACGGATCGGCCTCCCAAGTAGGAGGATACGTGGCCGGAGGCGGTGTGCCAAATATAGCAGCGGCAAAGCCATCTGCAGTCTGTGCCCCACTCCCACTGGCCTCGCCGTCGTGCTGTCTGGGCTCCATATACTGCGGTCGGTGGGAGCTAGCTGGCTCCCATCCGCCCTCATCTGGAGCTAGGTCATCCAAAGAGAAAACGGCGGCGGCGGCGGAGGCAGCTCTCTCGGCGGCGGCGGCAGATTCATCCTGCATGTAAACAATGTTAAATTAAAGACATAGAAGTAACGAGTAAATTAATTAAATAATGAACTTTTGCTACCTCGGTATGCTGCACGGGAACTCCATGCTCGTTGTAGTACGCGTTCCACGCGTTGTTGTTCAACACCCATTGGTGGATCGCCCAACCCGAGTCATCATCTGCAGAAATGAAGATAAATTAATAATAATGATATTTTGGAGAGACACTTAATAATGATCATTTGTATGACATATTATTACCTGCATGAGGTGGCGGCATCTCCGCAGCGTAGATAGGGGCTGCAGGCTGCTCCGGATCTGGTGGTGGGGCCTTTATCTCGCGCCAATTGATGTCCTCCCCGGCATCGTGCAACATACCAACGAGGCGCCCGTCCCAGCCAGAGTCCTCAACGATCGGTGCACTGTGTTGGAGCATTTGACATCCTATCGCTCTCCAACTTCTTCTCGCCATGCACACCAAGCTGTGTGCCACTCCTCTAATAGCGGTCAAAATCTGCACACAATGTATTTTCATTATTATTATTAGAAGATGAATAAATAACTACAATTTTTTAAGCATGTCAGTTTCATTTAAACATACCGAACGAGCATGGATCGGACCGAAAGGCAAGTAAGTCCTAGATCCGTCACCCTCACCCGTGAGTCTCCGTCGAAGAGCATCACCATAGTCCCCCTGTAGATAAACCGTCGGCATGCCCCATCTCTGGTACCAGACTAAATACCGCAATCTCCAAGGCCCGACCGGCATAGGGGCATCTGGAGCTGGAGGCGGGGTCCATAAGTGAAACTGGGGTGATGCAGCACGCTGGTAATGCTCCCAGAAACGCGTGCTCCAGTCGACTTTGGGCTTGTTTTGTTTAGCGCTGCAATATAAATTAATTAGTAACGTGTATAGCTGAGCAAGTAATAAAATAGGGAAACAATAAGGCAGTGGGTAGTTACCTGTGCAGCTGGGTGGTCCGCTGCTCGCCCAACTCTGGAAAATCAGGGACATAGGCATCCAAGCCAAACTGACGGGGCACTCGATCAGGATAGTGATACTCAACTATCCAGAAGCATACGCACGGCCCCCGATAAAACGAGAGAGGTCTCTGCTCTAATGTCAGCGGGCACAGAAGGCCCCGATCGTAGAACACACGATAGGGGTACCAGGTGACGCTCGCCTCGTGAAGCATCTGGAGCTGGCCCCGGACATACGAAATCCCCACGGTCCTCCCTCTGCCCGTGTCCTCGTACGTGAGGGGAGTACTCCATATGGCACCGTACCCCGGACGTCTCTCGGGGTCATCTCCCATCCATAGCCCCTCCTGAGCTGGAGGAACAGGCCGACACACCGGTAGATGTGACCAGGACCACTGCTGGAGTAGAAGAAGTGGTCCGGTAATCTGCCTGTTCGTCGCCTAAATTTTGGACATGCGATGCATTTCTGGTAAATATGGAACCATAATATATGTAATAAAAAAATTAAAATATTTGTACAAACTTACCAGACAAGCATGACACAAGCCCCGGTATAAGTGAGCGAGCACGGCTCCACCCCAATTCCACCTCGACGGCCGCTGAATGTCCCTCAGCAGAGAGAGGAACATAATCGGGACTGCGTCACCGCTGGAATCGACAAACATGACGCTGCCACATAAATCCAAGACAAACGCCCTCACGTACCTGCAATATAAATTAGAAACATAAATAACTACATTTTTTGTTCAATCCATAACATATTTTAATTTGCAACTGTTTGTGATTACCTCAGAACAGCCTGCTCGTCACGTGTCTGGGGGGTGATCCTACGCCGGTGGAAGTATCTGCGGAGCGCCGCAAGACTGATGCAGTACTGTGAATACCGGTACTCCTCCTCCTCCTCTCCTTTCTTCTTCTTCTTCTTCTTTTGCAAGTCCGACGGAGCGGCCCCCAGCAGCTCCGGTATCATGTGCATCAGGTCTGGATGGTCTGAGACACCACCGATGGGGTCGCCGTCTATCCGTAAACCCCACAAGGCGCTGACATCACCTAGTGTGACTGTCATCTCCCCAACCGGAAGGTGAAATGTATGCGTCTCCGGTCGCCATCTCTCCACTAGACCGCAAACGAGGGCCTGATCAATATCACAGTGAGGCATGGTGGCCAACTGATACAACCCGAGACGCATGATGCACTGCTCCATCAACGGGTGACGGACGTATGGTATCTCGGGGGTGCGATGCCTCACTGTCATCATCGTCGTGTCCTGCATTTTACAACTATTTCAATATAAACGTCTAATTAAATAATGCTATTTAAATTAGGAATACAAAACCAACGTACCTCCATAGATGCAAGTGAGACACGGTGCCTGACATGTGGGATCCACAGAAGAGGACTAAACGTGTCAGGATGGTGAGGGGGATAATCTCCAAAGGGAGCATCTGCACCGGATGCCTCTGCACCGGATGACTCTGCACTAGATGCCGCTGCACCGGATGCCTCAGCATCGTGATCATGTGAACTCTCCCCCGTCTCCAGAGGGGCATCCCATGCACGTCCCCGTCTAGTTCTGACCATACTACATTTCAATAAACAGAAGATTTTATCTTACAAATCCTGATTTATAAACCCTAACTTATAAACTCTAATTATGTCAACCCTAAACCCTAATTTAGGAATTCAACCCTAATCTAACAATTCAACCCTAAACCCTAATTTGATTCCTAAACCCTAATTTAACCCCTAAATTCTAATTTAACCCCTAAACCCTAAATTAACAATTCAACCCTAAACCCTAATTTAACAATTCAACCCTAAATCCTAATTTAACAATTCAACCCTAATTTAAACAATTCAACCCTAAACCCTAATTTAACAATTCAACCCTAATTTAACAATTAAATCGCGACAGGAAAATCAACAACCCGCACACGATAATTAACAATTCAACCCTAATTTATAAACTTCAGTTTTGTCAATCCTAAATCCCTAAACTACAAACTCATACCGGAAACTCTAATTTTGAACAATTCAATCGTTTCGGGAAAATCAACAACCCTGACACGATAATTAACAATTCAATTCTACCAATCGTTCCAATGCCAATACAAGATACAAAATATAAATTAAAAAAATTATTTAGAAACTTACCCGAAAATAATCGGACTGTCGCCGAGATGGCCGAAATTAGGGTTCGGGTGAGAGAGGAAGAGGGAGGAAGAGAGAGAGGAAGAGAGAGAAGAGGAAGAGGGAGAGGAAGAGGGAGGAAGGGAGAGAGAGAATGGCAGAAGAGAGAGAGAGAGGAAGCTCTAGAGAGAGAGAGGAAGAGAGGGAGAGGAAGAGAGGGAGAGAGAGAGAGAGAGAGAGAGAGAGAGCTCTAGAGAGAGAGGAAGAGAGGGAGAGAGAGATTCGGCTGGGGTGGTGGTTCGGGCGGCGACGCGGCGGGGCGGCGACGCGGCTGGAGGCAGAGGCGAAAGAGAGGCAGAGGGGAGCGGTCTGCTCCCAGCGGACCGCTTTTAAAAAAAAAAAAAATTTCATAGTCGACCGCCCAGCAGCTGGGCGGTCAGGTTTTAAAAGTGGACCGCCCAGGCGCTGGGCGGTCAGGTATCGAAAGTGGACCGCCCGGCTGCTGGGCGGTCTGGTGGGAAAAGTGGACCGCCCAGTCCACGGGCGGTTAGGGTAGAAATAATTATAATTTTGAAGTGGGAGCAGATTTGATAATTTGTTTTTTTTTGGGGGTTTTAATAAAAATATCGGCTTTGGTCTGAAGTAAATAGTTGGGGTAAGATTATCATTTAAAATTTAGAAGTATATAGTTAAAAAATAAATTTTAAGAGTTGAAATGAATTATTATTTACTTTCTCGAATGAAATGCAAAAGTGAATTTAGAAGGTTTACAGTACTCCCTTCAAATTTCAGTTGGGCCTAATTTGGAGGCCCAAATTCATAAGGTGCTCCGCCGCTCTGGTTTATGTTCAAACAACGAATTTATTAGCAAATCTTACTATTTTTTTGGAGGTTTATCACCAAATCTTTCATATATTCTCAATCTTGTGGGCGATTAAATGTGGCCGTCTTAACGCCGTTACTGGATTTAAAGAGACGGATATTGGCACTGGATAATCTCATTTAACAAGCATATAAGACATGCTATGGTTATTGATTATAATTTCACATAATTCTGAATTGAAGAACCAAGAGAGAACATTGAAGTAATTATTGATTATAACTTCATGAAATTTTTTATTAAGGTTTCTATTAACATATTTATTTTCATAAAATTACTTATCATTAACATGTCACTTAATTGTATTTTATTTTATGAAAATCTTATTTGAAAATTTTAATTTATTAAATTGTAAGTTTTTAATTTAGTTCAATAACCAGCCCTATATAATTTAGTTTATTTCCTTTAATTAACTAAGTTGTAATTTCCTTATTTAATTAACTAAATTTTTTAATTAGTTCTAGATTTTAATTGTTAGTCTAATTAAATAAATTTTAAAATTTTAGATTAACATAAATAATTATTGCATCCCTAGCTTAGATCATTTTGTATCGAAAATGCATTATTTAAAGTACGAGCTCGAGTGTTGCGTGATCTATATACTGTATGCTCATGTTACAAGTGAACAATTAAACCAAGAGGGAGAACAAAAAAATATTTATCAATAAGTATAATATGCATTTATCTCTTGTAACATGTTTTTCTAAATGTACTATTTGATTAATCATTATAAAATTCGTGGTCCTAATTTATCTTTCTTCTTCATTCATGACCCTTTGCTGCCGAAATTTTTATTAACACCATTCTCAAAAAATAAATAAATAAAAAGACCACAAATTTGACAGAATTTGAAAAATACCAGGACCGCCATTTGTCATTGCGGCCCCGCAAAAACTAAAAAAAAACCCACGAATTCAACATTCAACGTAACAGTTGATTTTTAATATATATTTTTGAATAATTTTAAAAAATAGAAAGAACAATTAATAATTTGAATATGTTAGAAAAAACATCAAATAAAATAGATGAAACATCTTATAATTTAGATGTACTATAAGGACTCCAAAATAATTTCCAGCCATGATTTTTCGGGTTATAAAAAAAATTAAACTATTTCTTAATGTGTTACTGGAAAAAAATAAAAATGCTTTGTATCTGAATTATTGATCCCGGTTCAAAAGTCGCTTCTAGTAAATAAAGAAATTATTGTGGTTTTTCTAGTACATTCAATTTCTAAGGTACTCCATCTATTTTGAAAAAAAATTCCTTGCCATCATTACAAAAGTCAAATCAATTTTTTTCGAAAATAGATGGAGTATCTTTAATTTGAATATACTAGAAGGACCATGATGATTTCTTTATTTAGTAGAAGTGACTTTTGAACTGGGATCAATAATTTTGATCCAAAGTATTTTTATTTTTTTCCAGTAACACACCAAGAAATAGTTTAATTTTTTTTTTACAGCCAGAAAAAATTCCACCTAAAAAATAATTCAGAGTCCTTCTAGTACATCTAAATTATAAGATATTTTATATATTTTATTTGAAGTTCTTTCTAACATATTCAAATTATTAATTGTTCTTTCTATTTTAAAACTTAACATAATCATATGAATTTTGTTGTTGTTTTTAGTTTTTGCGGGGCCACAACGGCAAATGACGACCCCCAAGAATAGGGCCGCCAATTGTCATTAATGTCCTGTTTTTTTTCGAATTCCCAGAATTTGTGTTTTTTTTATTTCTATTTTTTTAGGAATGGTATTAATAAAAATTTCGGCCTTTGCTGATCTGAATTTTTACAATTTTTTTCGTTACTAACATAATGTAGAGCCAATAAAGTGAGATTTAACACAGTATGTATATGATATATATACTTGTAAAAGTAAAAATTGTTAATTACCTCGCAAGTACAAAGTACAAGTATTTTTTTTTATGGTCAGTGAGCAAAAGCATCACTAACAATTATATTAAAATTTAAATGAGTAGGGTTAAAATGCACCCTTGATTTTGTGCTCTAATCATGCTCCATATCCTTATCTTCATTTTCTAAGTCCAAACAGTCAATCCGAACCGCTTACCATAATCTTTGTATTAAAATGTGTTCGGACACCAAATTTTATATTTTTTGGAATTTTTTTTACTATTTTTTTAGATAGGTACAAAATTACTTTTTCAGAAGATTATGGACCATTCAAAATAGTGATTTTGTACCTATCTAAAAAAATAGTAAAAGAATTTCAAAAAATATAAAATTTTGTCTCCAAGCACATTTTAATATGAGGATCATGTTGAGTGGTTCGGATCAACTGTTCGGACTTTGAAAACAGAGAAAAAGATATGGAGCATGATTGGAGCACAAAACCAATGATGCATTTTAACCCTACTCAATTTAGAAAGGTCTGTACAACGCCTCCACCCTGAAAATATAAATACAATTCTAACTATAGTATATTATCAAAGTAAAGTATTTGCCATCCAGCTTTTTTCTTTTTACAATTGCATTATTTTCTATAATAAGTTCGGTCTGTCAACCAACAATCCAACATAGTGTATCTTTTCCTAAATAAATTATTTTAAGGAAAAAAGGGTGATTTCTTGGAAATAAATTAATTCGTGGCACATCATTAATTGAACTTTAATTCGTCTGATCGCCTCTCCTAATTTATTCTAATCAAATGGCTTATATATTGTCATACTTCCCTCTCCTCATTTAAATAGAAAATATATATTTCAAGTAGGTAAAGTGCAGTAAATTTTTAACATAATACAATTTTATTAGGGTAAATTTCGCTGGAGGTCACTAAACTTTGTCCTTTGTCACGAATTGGTCACTCAATTTTGGTTTGTCACTCCATAGCCACTGAATTTTTATTTTGTCCCAATCAAGTCACCCTATAACTTTTCCATCCAAAATATTAACGGAATATAACTTTTCCGTTAGTATTTTAGACGGAATGAGCATATTCCGTTAAATTTTTGGATGGAATGAGCATATTCCGTTATAATTTGGATGGAAAAGTTATAGGGTGACTTGATTGGAACAAAATAAAAGTTCAGTGGCTATGGAGGGACAAATCAAAGTTGAGTGACCAATTCGTGACAAAGGACAAAGTTTAGTGACCTCCAGCGAAATTTACCCAATTTTATTAGTAACTTTTGCTGTATGAATTTCTGAATGGCAATGCTGTTGTTTTTTCTGCAAGGTTTCAACATTTTGAAAGATATTAATTTTTGTTTAAATTTACTAAAATACAAGAATTTCTTATATAAATTATCTCATTTTGAAAATTCAGATTTCTCTTTAATAAATATATATTTTGAAGTGAAAGCTCGAAAACAGAACCTAGTTAATAATAATGAATAAATAAATAATCATTCCTCATTGAATATTATCATAAGTATATAAGGAAAGGAATTAAATATAAGAGTTTTGATGCACATGCTTTGCATGTTAATATAATCTACAATTCTTCAATTAATGATGAAAGTATGTAGTAAACAAAAGGATTTTCAAAAAACAGATACTTCCATGAAATAAAATTGTAATTGATTGTTATTTTCATGTGGCTTCCCCCTGTTGTAATTCATGTGGCTTATATGTTGTAATTTAATATATTTGTCTAATAATTTTCAAAAATAAAAAGAACAATTAATAATTTAAATATGTTAGAAAAAACATCAAACAAAATAGATAAAACATCTTATAATTTAGATGTACTAGAAGGACTCCGTAATATTTTTCAGGCAGAATATTTTTCGACTGTAAAAAAAATTAAACTATTTCTTAGTGTGTTATTGGAAAAAAAAATAAAAACTATTCTTAGATCTGAATTATTGATCTCGGTTCAAAAGTCACTTCTAGTAAATAAATAAATTATCGTGGTTCTTCTAGTACATTCAAATTGTAAGATACTCCATCTATTTCGATTTTTTTTTTCCATAGTTACATGTCAAATAATTTTTTTTTTGAAAATGAATGGAGTATCTTACAATTTGAATGTACTAGAAGGATCACGATAATTTTTTTATTTACTTAGAAGTGACTTTTGAATCGGGATCAATAATTTAGATCCAAAACTTTTTTTTTCCAGTAAAACACTAAGAAATAAATTATTTTTTTATAGCCGGGAAAAATTCTGCCTGAAAAATATTTCGGAGTCCTTCTAATACATCTAAATTATAAAATGTTTTATCTATTTTGTTTGATGTTCTTTCTAACATATTCAATATTATTAATTGTTCTTTCTATTTTTGAAAATGATTAAACAAATATATTAAATTTCAATGGTTTTGGCCAAATTTTGGTTTTCAAATGGGGCCGCAACATGAAATGGCAGGCCCCAAAGAATGGGGCTGCCATTTCACGTTGCGGCCTGGATAAATTTCGGTATATATACTTCTGAATTTCTTAGATTATTCAATCTTATACTCATTTATGGAACTCACATGCATGATATATATCCATGCAGCAAATCTTCTCCGAATAAATATTAAAGCATTCACTATATATTAATTAGGTTTTGATTTAACATTTTAACTGTTGTGTGCTCCCAAAATCATGAGGAATGATTATGAACATCTTTGGGAAGATATGCTTGAGATTCTCTGGCATTCATTATACCGAATACTTTTTGTTGGGGGGGTGCTGTAAAATACTAAGCCAATGAAATTCCTAAACTGGGTGGTGGGTAATATACAGTTAAAATTATGACGGGCTAGCAGAATAAATGGTAAATTGCAATTAAATAAGCCCATTGCATTCTAAGCCCTCGGTTTCATTTAATTTTGAGTGAGATAAAATGTCAAATCAATCTCATCATCTGAGAACCGCACGTCATGCATGGCCAGCAGGCACCTTAACTGTTAACATCTCTTCCATGCAGGAGCACTAAACCCTAGATATTTTTAATTAAGACACCTATCAAATGACCATGCTTCTCTGCTCTAAATCACATCCATCCATCAATCCATATTTTTGAAAATGTAAATATAATCACATCATCACAATAAAAAACAGCAACCAAGGTCCATGCACATGCATAAGTAGAACTAAGAAGACGACATAACCTTAATACCGAACCGTATTCTAGGTACCTAGAACCCTAGCCATTAAAAAGAAGGGCCCAAAAGTACTAGTTTACACAGATATTCATGCACATATCATTTCATCATAATGTCCTCTAATATGTGATATATATAATCTTATAAAGATTTAACCACTTCTAAGATATCAATTCAGATTCGGCTGCTCCTGTAGAATTGGGTCCCACAAAGCTCGAGTCATGATAGATAAATGGGCTTTGTAAAAAAGTGTCAAGCCAGTTGGGGGGAGTGGCAGGAGCCAGTGCCATCTCTTCATTAGGATTTATATCAGATTGAAATGGAGAGACAGGGAGAGGAGGTAAAGGAAAGAGATTAACATCAGGTTCTTGGTAATGGAGATTACAAGGTTGGTGGTTGTGGAGAGAGTGCAAAATAGGGTTTTCTAGTGTTTTAAAGTCGAGGTATGGGAAGAGAGAATTAGGGTTTTGAGAAGAACACATGGGGTTGTGTGGATAGAACATTGGGGTCTTTTTATGATCAGCTCCTCCTGTTATCTTGTGAAATATCCTGCAGATGACCCACTCTTCCTGTAAGATTTGATGCAATTAAACCAGAAACATTATCAGAAAATAATATATTTAATCAATCAATAATTTTGTTAGATATATATATATATAGACTTCTGTGAACCAAAGTCAACGGGTTGTGTTTGTCTGTTATTGTTTGTTATATAGTATCTTGAGATGTTCACTATTTATGAGCAAACAACAAATGACTTGAGAAAAAAAAAATTAATGTTTTTTAGGGCAAATTAAGAGCTTTTTTAATTTGATTGCACACAGAGACACCCCCATCTTTAATTAGTTTAGGACATTGTTAGAATAATAAAGATGACACACTTCAAGAAATTCTGAAGGACAAACTAACTAACTAAGACATGGTAAATCATAGCTCGATCCGAATTGCATACCTTGCAAGCATGGCGGCACGACAAGTCGCCTTCGAGGCGGTACTCATGTAGGACCCACTTTGTCTTCTCACCACGAGGGGCTCTACCCTTGTAAAAGACGAGTGTTTTCTTCATTCCAACAAGGGCTCCGGTGACATTGCTTCGTACCTCCCGATCTTTACCCGTTGCCTTCCAGTATCCTGCACCGGTTGCCCGGTTTGTTCTTAGCCCGGTAGGGTACTTCCTGTCCCTCAGGCTGAAGAAGTACCACTCTCTTTCTCCCATCTTTGCCACATCTATTAATCATTTTCAAACAAAAAATAATTACAAAATACATGATCGATCCACACATAATTGCGTCATCTGCATATATCATTTTATAAAAAAGGTAAGGATATTCACAATGAATAATGTATCTCAGGTGAGCGCAAACCATGTTACAGAGGACATAGGAATCCTACCTAGCCGACCTAGCCTATAGCTAAAAGCCTGAAACCTAAATTTATTCGGTTGTGCTAAGCTCCATTTCCAATGATTCTCATGATTATTGGTTAATCAGATATTGTTCACTTCTATTAAATTAATTAATAATCCTTTTATGCTCTTTACAATTTTCATCTTTACTGATTACATAACTGGAATGCCAGAATAAATATTCGCCTTGTATGTGTGTGTGTGAGTGTTGGGGGGTGGGTGGAGGGCACATTAATTGTACTTGTTTTTTTTTAAAGGAAATATATTAGTACGGATGCAATAATAACATCAACATCTAGATTAAACAATTTTTGTACATTCTAACCTGTCTCTTGATTTAAACTCTTTTTCTTGATTTGATAAAAGTTTAAAGCAAGATGACACTACTTACCTCTTTAAAAAAAAGAAAAAAAAGAAAGAAAGATGAAGAGTATATGAGAAACGAGAAACAAAACAATAATAAGCAGAGGGGATAGTGATGTTACCAGGGAGTTCCCAAGGTTCAATTCGATTCAGATCAACCTCAACAATTTGAACCCCAGAGAAGCCTCCATGGAAAACCTTAGAGGCCAGATAAAATGTGATGAGCTCTTCATCCGTGGGATGAAACCTAAAACCAGGTGGCAACCCTTTCTCGCTTCCTTCTTCTCCATATATCTCCCACAATAGTTCCTCCATTGCATGCATTTTAAGAAAATTGTATCCACTAGAAGATAGCTAGAAGATAGGAGAAGGGGACGAGATGAGAAAAGACAGCTTGATAGATAGATTGTTTTGTAGTGATTTCGTAATTTTGAGTTCGCTAAGGGCTCTATGTAGTGCAACCACCGAAACCCGGATATATATATATATATATATATAGGCCTTTATCCAATTTAAATATTTCAATATAAATTACAAAAGAATAATAATAATAATAATAAATATTGTTTTTTTTTGTAAAATATTTTCTCATATGCCCCCCTAGAGCTTCTTATATTTCCATTTGGTATACGCAGGTCCTCGTGTAATTTAAAACCTTCTTCTATATAGCACATTAATTATTTCAAGCGCTACAAATAATGAACAACATGACATGATATGATTATGAGAATGTCGAAAGATATATATATAGTGTGGAAACTCTGATAAGACAATTTTAATTAGGTTGGCTACATATATGCTCATGTCAATGTGCTATTTATTTTTAGAATGATGTAATTAATGTGTGTTAATTCAACTTAACAAAAATTATTTAAGCTGTAGTACATCAAGACAAATAAATGCAGAAGTAATGAACTTCTCTCATTTGCATTGTTCTTAACCAGCTTTATTGTGAGAAAGGATTAATATTAGCTTAAATTTTAAGCCCATCTCTTGCGCTATGCATTTTTTTTTTTCCTTTTTTCAGGGGGAGCAATTGAGAGGAGTGTAAATGTATTTGAAGTTTTGAACGGAGAGAGATGACAAAAAGCATAAAATAAAAATGAGATATAATAAATGTGGCGATGGGCAGGGCAAAGCAAAGGCTGAAGAAGGCTAAGGAGCACCTGAAAAGGTCACAAATAGGGAAACTTTGTGCGGTTTAAATGGAAAATAAAGGAAGGACAGAGGGGTGCATTAAATGCTGAGCTGGTAGTTTAGGGATTTATGCGTGCATGTGTAACCAAACACATCTGAGCTCCCCGAGTAGGGGGTAACTAGGGCTAGGAAGGTTAAAGTTTAAAAAAGTACAAAAAAGTAAGGGCAGCAAGGGTAGAAACAAACAGTGAACCATTGTTACGACATTGTTATCATCAGAATTGAACCGGACCGGTCGGTTTGACAGAGAAAACCGGCCGGCCTCTTTTGAGAACGTGGAGCTATATATTTCAAGGAGAAGAAGGTGGTATTAATAACCGGTTTAAAAAGCACCAAAGAGAAAATGTTGGGGAATGCAAAAAATAAAATGTTGATGAGTTTGTCAACAAAAAATAAAAAAGAAGAAAAAATAGGCTATTATTAAAAGGTTAATATTTTCATTTTTAATTTGGATTAGAACCTTTTCAATTAATTATGTATAAATTTGATTCTTAATATATCATTTTTCGTAAAAATCATGTATAAATATATATAATTATTTGATATCTTATCTTGGCATTTAATAAATAAAATTGTTTTAAAAAATCAACGGTCGATATGCTTCAAAATTTTACCGTACCGGATTGATTCTTGTAACATTGAGTAAAAGTATATATATATGCATGCATGGTTGGTTTTTCAGAGAAAAGTTTTAATGCACGAGGGCCACCTTCTCAATTGTTGCCACTATTTACTGCATCCGGACTCTACTTGTCAAAGAACTATGTTCCATTTATATCATGTTCTTTTACGGTTAAATCTTCTGTGGCGCTTATATATATATTGCAATGACAGGAGATTATTAGATCTCCATCTAGCTTCCTATCTTTAACTGGTACGTACAAATTATCATATATATATTCATATATCTATATATATATATATATAAGAATCAAATATGAATTACATAGACAAATAAACTACTGGCTGAAGTGATAAATCACCAAAATATATAACTCAAAGATGCCATGTAAGTTTCCATGCATAGACATAATATGAATATATAAGGATATTGGAGCCTTCTTTATTTAATAAAAATATAATTACCCTGTTAGAAAAGTTAATGCAGGGATACCTTGTGAGTCCTTTCTAGAGATAGTGGGACCCATATAACAAGGCGGGGGTTAGACTTTCGAACTATGGTGGTTAAATACATATTAGAGGTCAACTATGTAAATTTTTCGTGCTGGAAATGAGAGTCAATTTTTACAGCACCCATGATATTTTGCTCTAAATTATATAAAAAATCATACATACATAAATACATATATTTAAAAATAAAATAAATAGAGGTCAATTGACTCCATTCATGTTACTTGATATAAAGGCATTGAAATTATTTCTGGAGGTGATTGGAACATTAATACTAAAAAATTGGACATTTATAATTGCAATATAAATAACTAATTAATGTTTCTAAGGTCAGTGTACAATCAATTCTAATTAAATTTTAATGATTTAGTTTAAATTTTATAGATCTATCGATTATAGAGTAAAGTCAAAATTAGTAAATCAAAATATATATAATGACATGGATCACTTAACAATTGCTTATTTGACAATCTTTATAATCTTCAAAAATAAAATTTAAATTTGAAACCCAACATTAATTATAGTCATGATGTAAAAGTAACACATATTATGTACACAAGAAATAATGAGATTTGATATATATATTTCATCAGACATCAAGTTACTTAAAATTTCAACGGTATAAAATTAATAGTCATCGATCGATGCATCATCAAACAATACTCAAATTGTATGAAACTTGATTGTTACATTATTTATATGTCCGGTAATATTCAATAAATTTAATTCATTTATTTTCAATTTTATTTGAATTTATTTGAAAAATCAATGTCAATATTAATGATAAGTGGTCTCTCCATGTATATAATTAATATTCTCTATCAAGTTACTAGCACATTATTTGCTAAAAAAACTTACTAGTACATTATATTTCCATCAATGATAAATTTAATAATTATTTTTGTAAAATAAGCTATGTCGTTAATAAAGTAACTCGATCCCTATCTTTTCTTTTACATGACTTATATATATATATATAGTGCTTGGCTATTCTACTTATATAAGCATATGATGGCATATGCTTATAACTCATTTTTTCGTTTTCAAAATCCAAAAAGTCGATTTGAACCGTTAGATGTGATCTCTATATTGAAATGTGCTTGGAGACCAAATTTCACATTTTTCTAAATTTTTTTACTATTTAATAAGCCACTTTGAAAATCGCTGATCCAACGGTGGCTTAACAAAACAGTAAAATCAGAAGCCACCGTTGGATCAGTGATTTTCAAAGTGGCTTAATAAATAGTAAAAAAATTCAAAAAAATGTAAAATTTGGTCTCCAAGCACATTTCAATATAGAGATCACATCTAACGGTTCAAATAGACTTTTTAGATTTTGAAAATGAAAAAATGACTTATAAGCATATGCCATCATATGCTTATATAAGTAGAATAGCCAACCTCTATATATATATAGGAAATTGCTAATATGATATGCATAGCATAGAGGACCTTCGTGCTACGGCTCAATATTTGAGTTTTCAAAATCTTAACGGTCGATCCGAACCGTTCAACATGATCTCCATATGAATATATACTTGCAAACCAAATTTTATATTTTTTAGAATTATTTTACTATTTTTTTAGATAGGTAGAAAATCACTTGATCTGAAAATTCTGTACCATTCAGATTAAGTGTTTTTCTACCTATCTAAAAAAATAGTAAAAAAATTCTAAAAAATATAAAATTTGATTTGCAAGTACATATTCATATGGAAATCATGTTGAACAGTTCGGATCGACCGTTAGGATTTTGAAAACTCAAATACTGAACCGTAGCACGGAGGCCCTCTATGCTATGCATAGCACCATAGCCAACTCCTATATATATATATATATATACACGGTCAAACGTTTTAAATGATGTGTTTTTTTTTTTTTTACTTATTTATATCGGCATTTTAGTAGACTATCTCCGCTAATAAAGGCTCTGATCGGAACCAATTCGTTCCCATAAAAATGAGAAAAAGAATTCTTGTTTTGATAAGTTTCATGATCGGAAGATGAAACAGGAAGAGAGGGAGTTCAATTCACATGATTTGAAATGGGAAAAAGAGGCCAGTTGAAATCCTGACAAAAGTGGTCGGATTTGGCGAGAAAAAATTCATTGAAGTAAAAAGACAAAATTACCCCTAAGCCCTTCTCATTTTTCAGTGGCATATGCTGTAAATAAGGTGATAATTAAACCTTTTTACTATGTGACCCAAATCAATTCTTCATTTAGAATTAATCATTCCAATCATTAAAATTCAATTCTATATCATTTCTTCTCTTCTCTATTCTATTGAAATGAAATGAACTTTTGTTCTACTTCTATTCCGATCAGTATGAAAGTAATCCTAGAAATGCCTTGTCACTCCAGCTGCACATGAGGCTATTTTTTGAGTGTCTACATAAGAACTAAACAATACATGAAGACCACCTTCCCCTATACTTTGTCTCTTTGTTTTGGTTCTACTACCTGATATGACCATGGTGATGGGCACATATTAGATCGTACCCTTTATCCCCAGTATCCTTCCAGCAGCATATACGGACCAAATGGTTACTCTGCAGCATAGTGACAAATGAATAGTTCGGATTCGGTTTGGCAGAGTCAAAAATTCGTGATTCGGTACAACAAGGAAGCAAAAAAAAAAATTCACGTTTTTTTCGCGAATAATTTGTGATTCGTGTTTTATTCGCGAATAAAACGTATTATACGTTTCTTTTGCATTTTATTCAGAATTCAATTCAGAATCGTAAAAAAACAAATAAAACGCGAATTATTCGTGAATTAATCGCGTATATTGTTACTATGCTCTCCAGTGCCTGCTCAAAGTGGAGCAAAATTCGCAGTAGAATGGTGAACTTGTCTTTTGCTACGAAAATTGATCAGTCTTTTACATTTACAAAAATTGATCAGTCTTTTGGTCTAGTGGAAAAGATAATGTCTTCTATATGAAAAGTTATATTTTCAAAACTCAGATGAAAGATCTCTTGTAGATACTAAACTAGTTGAGTAGCTTGATCTCCAACTTCAGTAAAAAAAATAAATAAAGAACAAGTCAATACATTTATATAATTAGTTACAAGCATTTAGTAATTAGTTCCCGAGCTTAGGCAAATCTATCCACTAAAAATATTGTAAAAGAAGATAATTTTGGCTAAATAAATTTTTATATTCAATAAATATTGTGTATCAGGAATATATAGCACATTTTAATATCTAGCTGAACATATTGGAATGTGCACCATATATAAGCTTATTCGGTTGTTACGAGATTGTGCAGCATGAGATTTCTCAAGTAGAGAAACTTATAAATTAATACGACAACCCGTGCTCATGAATATGCACAAGAGGTTATGGAATTATGCTGAAATTAATGTTACGTTGTATTGTTAAAAAAATTCTAATTTAAGAAATATATTCATGAAAACGGTACTTTTCATTTTTCAAAGATTTAGCAATGATACTAATTTTGTGATTAGTACTTTATTAATAGTTTTGCGGTCAATTCTAATAATTTCAAGTCCAATAATTAACTTAAAAATCATTATGATTTTCGATAACTGAATTTATCTTTATAAATAGAGAGTTAAATTAGGTAATGTGAGATTTGATAATTTTATGAGATTCATATGCAAGCATAAGTAAATATAACAGTTACAATTTATATAAGTATAATAACTATGCATTCAACATTAGTTTATTTAAAAAACTCGAGAAAAAAGATGAAGCAAGCGATTATGGAAAAAAAAATATTTGGCTTTTTTTTTTTCTCTCACGGATTTGTAAAGAGATGAGAATGAAGATGGAAAAGAAGTTCCAATTTCATGCTCGAAAAAAGGTATCCGAACACTGAGAGTGGTTAATATCAAAACGTTTGTTTCTAGCCCTCCGGTGCTACCAAGTCGTTTTTCGATTTTCAAAGTTTAAACAATCGATCCAAACCGTTAGATATTCAATCTATATTAAAATGCGCTTGGAGACCAAATTTTACATTTTTCGGAATATTTTTACTATTTATTAAGATGGTTTGAAAATCGCCGTTTTGAGGTTTTTTTTTAGCACCATTGAAAACAGTGATTTTCAAACTATCTTAATAAATAGAAGAAAAATTTCAAAAAATGTAAAATTTGGTCTCCAAACACATTTTAATATAGATTGAACATCTAATGGTTTGGATCGACTATTTGAACTTTGAAAATCGAAAAACGACTTGGTAGCACCGAAGAGCTAGGAACAAACGTTTTGATATTAGCCACTCTCTCCGAACACTCCTAAAACTAATTTTGTTCCATTAAATACAAAATTCCATCAATTCTCACCCCTTAGAACACACCTGAGGGAATTATTTTTATCTCAATTGGAAGTGTATATTTAAGCATGCATGTACCTATTGTGTGTTTTATCAGTAGCTTTATTTAAATATATAGCTATTCTTGTTAGAGGGAAACATGAAATATATATAACATGAAGGGATACTATGGAATCGGCTAAACAAAACCCATTAGTTTTTGGGAATTGCTCCTTTCTCTCCCTACTCTATTCTAGAATCAAATCATGAATACAGATTGTACCAATGGTTTCTCCTCTCTCTTGGCCTTATGGCCCTTATTACCTATTTCAATTTTTTTTTCAGTATTGAGGAGCCCTGTCTCTAATGGAACCATCACGTTTGAAGGTACCTTCATTCTCTCTCTAATGGAATGTATGATGGGCTTAGCTACTGAGTACTTTAGCAGACAAATTAAGGGGCCATGTAGAAACATCTTTCAAGCTTGTGATTGGAGTTCAAGTGAAATTGAATGGAAATGCAAAAACTAAGAAGTAGAAGATTGCACGCAGGGTGCTCGATCAAATGCCTCAGTGACCCTTATTTCCTACACATCCTTTAGTTATTGGGTTTATTCATACTTTTGAGTTGAAGTCCGTAGGCGTTGAATCTTTTCTACCTACTATACATGTTTTTCTCCTTAATTAAGTGATAAGAACTATTCTTCCTTGTAAATCAATATATTGATGTCTGATCTTTTGAGAAATTTCTTGTAAAATACAAAATCACGGTTAAATGAGAAGAAAGAAAAGATGGGAATCAATAAGACATCATTATCCCATATTAAAGGTCTGTCTAACAAATTTAATATTCACGCTGATCAAGTCCGTACGAATCTCGATGCACATCAGACCGCCTACCCAATCCTTGTTAGATAAGAGCTGTGTGTGCTTCCTTAGGAGAGCACAGGAGGATGGAGGAGAATATAACAGTTCTTATTTTTGTATTTTGTTTTCTTGAAGCAATTTGATCCCAATCTAAATGGGAAGAAAGAGAAATTATTTCTTTATGTTGTCACACCGAAAAAATGAAGAAAATAGTACTTTCCATATTTAGTTAACAAAGGAGAACATAACTTTCGTTAGCATTAATTAACGAATCACTAATGTTATTTTGATGAGGTTTCGTTAACATAACTTTAGTCTAAAATTAATTGATGAGGACTTCGGACAAAACCCGTTCTCTAGTTTTATAGCTTAATTGTGATCCAAGGATAATGGGAAAGAAATGAGGCATCTACATTAAAATTAATTTTATTTTTTCTAACGTTTAATTGTAAAAGAATACTATGGAGATATTTTAAATATTATTATGGGTATGGAAGCAGGGAACAATGTCTAATGTATGGAGAAGAGATTCCAAGAATTAAAGATGAATCAGAATGACAAGTTCTTTTTTTTTGTTGTTGTTGTCATTCAACAACCCGTAGGCATCTTACAATTACTCATATTACAACAATCATTTCTAACAAGCTCTATCTGATATCAAGTTATAGAAACAGAGCAACTTAACCAGAAAAACTGAGGAATTTATGTCCCACGCAGTCCCGCCGGTAACTCTTCCATTTTTTGCCAAATTGTCAGCCAATTCGTTCTGGCTTCTTTGAACATGGACACAAGAGAACGAGTTAAACTCCTGTAGCAGATTCCAAACCTCCACAATCTCTTCAAATGCTCTCCAATCTGCATTCAATGGCGGTTGCTAACTCGAGTAAATTCTCACTAGCTCTAGGCAATTCGAGTAAAAGGACCACTCTTTTATACCCAGTCCGATTACAATATGCATCGATTCTTTTAACGCCAACGCCTCAACTTGCAGCGGACAACATCCCTAGTAAAAATTGTTTTAAGAAATCCGATAATCTAGACTCGTAAAAATTATTTAAAATCTAATACACTATCCATGTGGATTGACACCCCAATCATACTACACGGTAAGATCATGCGCCTGTGATCTGAACGTAAGTAAAAATTAGAGTTTATAAATCTTTTAAAGTAGTAGTTCACTTTGGACTCATCAGCCAATTGTTATATGGTTATAATATTTCAGTTTTTTTTCTAAGGGAGCAACGGACTAAATTTATCTAGCAATTATATTAAATGAAAAATATGGACGAGCTGCAAAAGGTAGGGGTGTCAACAGGTACAGTAAGGGTTCGGTGGAATCATTTTCATATATGTACCAGTTACAAATTGTTCTTATCCGTATCTTATCATTGCCCGCTATAAATTATCTTATACGTACCCTACACTTACCCGTTATGGTTGTCGGATAACGAAACGGTATCGAGTAAATAACGGATAATACTAATATAATAATTATTTTTATTATTTATTAAATGAAATATTAAAACATGTACATTCATTTCACACATGTATAATACTTTATAAAAAAAAAATCCTAATCATGCTAAGCGCAAATAAACTAATTAAAGTACTTTTTTTAATGCTTACTAATATATATAATATATATAATTTTTTTTATTATTACTCGATCGGATAACGGATATGAAATAGGCTTTACCCGTACTCTTATCCGATTAGATAAAAAAAAAAAAACTTTACCCATACCGTACTCATACCCGATATGTTTACGAAAAAAAATCTTACCTGTACCCATCTTATCAGATACGATACAGATCGGGTAAACGGATAAAAGAGTGCCATTGACACCCCTAGCAAAAGAAACATTAAGGCAAAGGGGGTTTTTTTTTATTACTAAAGATATAGAAAATATATATTAAAAAAAATTTGCTTTTTTTATTATATATTTCTACGACTTTTTCTGCCTGCATATAGCTTCAATTAACTTTATGAAATCAAATAACAACCAGAGCAGAATTAAGGAAAATAGCCGAATGGATATATTCTTACTGATTTAAGCAATATAAAACGTCAAAAAAAAAATGTTGCTATCAACTATGGCATATTTATACAACTGCATATAGAATAACAGAGCCAAAGCCTAGTTATGTCCAGCATGTTTTCCTCTTTTACACACGTGTGGGACTGACAAATTACATGGTGAAAACTAGCTGTAAGGTACAGGTCCTTGTTATCTTTCAAAAAAAAAAAAAAAAAGGTACAGGTCCTTGTTATATGTTCTGAATTCTTGAGTACCTTTCAAAAAATTGGCATATATGCAGCTTTGGAAGACTGTCACAAGGTATTGAATTGTGAGATAATAAATTTTAGTGTGTTATCTATGCAAATTTAATATACGACTGACAAATATACTTCTTATATGTGCTCTAGATGTGTTTATAGTTTTTTTTATAAGGAAAAATTTCATGTATACCCCTCAAAAACCTCGAAATCATGTACTCCCCCCTCTAACGTTAATAATATCATATTTACTTCTAAATTTTAAAAACTCACAAATTTATTCATTTTATTGTCTTTTCTATTGAGCCCATTTTACACATTACTAATATATATATATATGGGGCTGGCTACTATGCTTATATAAGCATATGCCTACATATGCTTATAACTCATTTTTTGCGTTTCCAATGTTCAAATGGTCGATCCGACCGTTCATCTTGTTCTCGATATTAATATGTGCTTGGACACCAAATTTTACATTTTTCTGAATTTTTTTTACTATTTATTAAGCCACTTCGAAAATTGCTGATCTGGGTGAACAGTAAAAACAGTGTTTCCAAAATTCTGGACCATATGATCAGCAATTTTCAAAGTGGCTTAATAAATAGTAAAAAAATTCAGAACAATGTAAAATTTGGTCTCCAAGCACATATTAATATGGAGAACAAGATGAACGGTCGGATCGACCATTTGAACATTGGAAACGCAAAAATGCTCATTTAAGCATATGTGGGCATATGCTTATATAAGCATAATAGCCAAGCACTATATATATATATATATATAGGAGAGTGGCTAATATCAAAACGTTTGTACCAAGGCCCTTGTGCAACCAAGTCGTTTTCGGATTTTCAAAGTCCAAACAGTCGATCCAAACCATTAGATGTTCAATCTATATTAAAATCTATTTGGAGACCAAATTTTACATTTTTTGGAGTTTTTTTACTATTTATTAAGCCACTTTGAAAATTGCTGATTCGGGTGAACAGTAAAAACAGTGCAACCAAATTCTGGACCATGTGATCAGTAATTTTCAAAGTGGCTTAATAAATAGTGAAAAAATTCAAAAAATGTAAAATTTGGTCTCCAAGAAGATTTTAATATAGAGATCACATCTAATGGTTTCGATCGACCGTTTGGACTTTGAAAATCCGAAAACGACTTGGTTGTACGAGAGCCTTGGTACAAACGTTTTGATATTAGCCACTCTCATTTTACATATTTTAAAAAAAATTTACTATTTTTTTAGATATGTAGAAAAACACTTGATCTGAATGGTACATAATTTTTAGATTAAGTGATTTTCTACCTATAAAAAAAAATAGTAAAAAAATTATAAAAAATGTAAAGTTTGGTTTGCAAGTACATATTCATATGGAGATCTTGTTAAACGGTTCGGATCGACAGTTAGAATTTTGAAAACTCAAATATTGAGCCGTAGCACGGAGGCCCTCTATGCTATACATAGCACATTAGCAATTTCCTATATATATCTATATATAGTTGAGCTACGGTACTTCACGAAATAAAGCGAGTGTTTTACTTCACACTCATATTTTGCAATTTTAAAGTTCAAAAAGTCGATCCGAACGTTCAAGTTGATCTTCATATTAAATTGTGCTTGGAGACCAAATTTTACATTTTTTTGAAATTTTTCACTATTTTTTTAGAATTTTTTAAAATCACTGTTTTTGATGGTCCAGAATTTTAGAAAAAACAACAATTTTTAAAAATTCTAAAAAGTAGTAAAAAATTTCCAAAAAATGTAAAATTTTGTCTTCAAGCACATTTTATTTTGGGATCATGTTGAATGGTTTGGATCGACTTTTTCGACTTCAAAAATGAAGATATGAGCGTGAAGTACAATAGCCCAACTCTCTATCTCTCTATCTCTCTCTATATGTGTGTGTGTGTGTGTGTGTGTGTGTTTGGGTGTAGCATGTTTCTGGAAAGATCCATCTTTAAAGCAATTTTGGGTGTAGCATGTTTCTGGAAAGATTCAAACTTTGGAAAGATCCATCTTTTGAGGGTCGTACAAACTCAGCTCTAGCCAAACCGCAGTCCCTTTAATTTTAGGGGGAATTTCACGTATACTCCTCAAAAACCTCAAAATTACGTATTTCTCCCTCTAAACTCAAAAACTCACAAATTTATCCTTTTTATTGTTTTTATATTAAAATTCATTCTAAATTTATAAACTAACCATTTTACCAATAAAGGCATAAAAAGTCCATCGGACTCAAATTTGAATATGAAGAGTTCCTCTACCGTCCGATCCACGCGTATCGCATTAAGACCTGTTCGTGTAGCTTCAGTATATGTGTGTGTTGGCTTTAAGATTCGTGCTGATCTAGTGCACACGGATTTTAAAGCAATTTTGATCCGCGCACATTTCATTAAGATCTGTGGATGTTGCTTCAATATTCGTGTGTGTTCGCTTCAATATTTATGTTGATCTAGCGTGCACAAATCTTAAAGCAGTTCGGACAGTAGATGAACCCTTCAGATTCAGATTTGAGTATGATGGGCGTTTTAAGCTTTTAATAGAAGATAAAATGGGTATTTTATAAATTAAGAAATAGTTTTAATATAAAAGATAGTAAAATGAGTAAAAATGTGAGTTTTTGAAGTTTAGAGGGGGAATACGTAAATTTAAACTTTGGAGGGAGAAATACGTAATTTTGAAGTTTTTGAGGGGTATAACTGAAATTATCCCTTAATTTTATTGTCATCTCCGTCAATTTTACGCATACCCTTTGTTCAATTTATTACGATCTTACCCCTCTCGGATTTTGGAGTGTATTTTGTTTCTCCCTAGTCCCTACTAAATCTAGAATTTATAAACTTATATGTTATATGTACGTGTGTTGTATTTTAAGCAATATAAAACCTTAAAAAAAATAAAAATGTTGCAATCAACTAGGGCGTATTATACAACTGCATATAGAATAACAGAGCCAGAAAGCCTAGTCATACCCAGCATGTTTTCCTCTTTCACACACGTGGAGTGGGACCCACAAATTACATGGTGAAAACTAGCTGTAAGGTACAGGTCCTTGTTATATCTTCTGAGTTCTTGAGTACCTTTTTAAAAAAAAATGGCATACAACAATTAATAATGATAAATATATTACGTAAATTAATATTTGATGTATAATTTAAGCAATATAAATCTATAGAGTGAGTCTATGGTACTATGCATAGTACGGATTAGTCCGTACTACGGATCAATATTTTCATTTTCAAAATTCTAACAGTAGATCCGAACCGTTCAACATGATTTCCATATGAGAATATACTTGTGGGCTAAATTTTTTATTTTTTAGAATTTTTTTACTACTTTTCAGATAGGTAGAAAATCACTATTTTTGAATGGTCCAGAATTTTCAGATCAAGTGATTTTCTATATATCTTAAAATATAGTAAAAATATTCGAAAAAATATAAAAATTTAATCTGCAAGTACATATTCATGTGGAGATCACATTGAACGGTGCGGATCGACCATTAGAATTTTCAAAATGAAAATATAACTCCGTAGTACGGACTAATCCGTGCTATGCATAGTACCATATACTCACTCAAATCTATATGATGGTGCATGCAACAGCATAATTGTTTGACTCCATAAACCATTTCTATTAATATATAAATTTCTGTTGTATAAATATATAAACTAACATGAATCCATCTGTATTAAACAGAGCTGGTATTTAACGAATTAAGCCCCTTTATAAATACATGAGGATATTTATAAAGTTCTTCTTTATGAATTTTAGAATTAAAAAATGTTGTTATAATCAATATAATCCAAAATTAATGTTGTTATTACAATGCATAGGCGGGTCTTTTATACAATTGTATATCGTTAGTATCACAGTTATTAAAATCGGACCGAACCGGTCGGTTCGACAGGAACAAACCGTAACTGGCTCCCTTTTCCGGTTTGATTCGTTTAGCAGACCGCATATATATTGAATCGGTAATGAACCGTTTTTTTCTAAAAACCGCAAGTCGATTTAAGAAAAACCTTTTTTTTGAACTGGTTCGGTTTTAAGTGATTTTTCCATGCATTAAATGAAGAGAGAGAATAAAAGTAGGCAAGTAGACTGGCTACCAATCTACCATGACCATACATGCACACGTGACAAGTAAAAAAGTAAACAGATGACTTAGTATTTGATTTGTCTTGTCAAATTTGCACATAAAAACCCAAATATTTTAGATATTTTAAAAGAATTATTGTGTATTGTGTATATTTTTTATTTCTTTTATTGATAAAAAATTTCGTAACTATTTATCAAAATTGCATTTTGATAATTATCAAATAAAAATAAAATTTCGGTGATTATATTTTTCCATATAAAAGAAACATTTGATCATTTTTTTATCAAATCGGTATTTTCATTCTATTTAGATATTAAATTTTGAAATATATATATTACATTGATTTTATATTATATCATTGAATATAGGTACGAATTTTCACAGATACAATATTAACAATGTGATTTATAATAATCATCATACATCATATATATATATATATATATATATATATATATATATATATATATATATATATATATATATATATAGTTGGGCTATGGTGAGTTGTGAAGTAAGATGTCATTTTTACTTCACGCTCATATTTTCATTTTGAAAATCCAATCAACCGATCCGAACCGTTCAACATGTTCTCTATATTGAAATGTGCTTGGAGACCAAATTTTACATTTTTTGGAATTTTTTTACTATTATTAAGCCACTTTGAAAATCGCTGATCCGGTGGTCCAGAAAATTTTACTGTTTTTTACTGTTCACAGTGGATCAGCGATTTCAAAGTGGCTTAATAAATAGTAAAAAAATTCCAAAAAATGTAAAATTTAGTCTCCAAGCACATTTCAATATTTAGAAAAAGTTGAACGGTTCGGATCAGCTGTTTGGATTTTCAAAATGAAAATATGGCGTGAAGTAAAACGACGTTTTACTTCACAACTCACCATAGCCTATATATATATATATATAGCAAAGTTAGGGTGTGATGTGCTCACCAAGAGGGATTGGTGAGTACACATCCAAAAAGTCTATCGGATTGTCTTCCAACGACGAATTCAAACTGTTGAAATCCATCTACTTCATAAGTGATGCATGTACATGAAATTTTTTGAAAGTTTCGAATTCATTTAGTACAAGATCAAGCGGTCAAAGAAATGATGAAAAATGAATATATAAAACAACTTATAAAAGATTCATTTTTTTTAACCGCTTGACTTTGTACTAAATGAATTCAAAACTTCAAAAAAAATTTATGTACATGCATTACTCATGAAGTAGATAGATTTTAACGGTTTGGATTCATTGTTTGAAAACAATCTGATAACTTTCGGAGGTGTGCTCACCAGCCCCTCTTGATGAGCATATCACACCCTAACTTCGCTATATATATATAGGAGGAATCCACTTACAACATTTGTAAGTTACAACATCTTACAATAATTCAATTTTATGATTTTCAAAGTCCAAATAATCGATCCAAACCATTCAACATGATCTCTATATTAAAATGTGCTTGGAGATCAAATTTTATATTTTTTTTAAATTTTTTTTTATTTATTAAGTATTTTACAAAACTGTTGTTTTTAGACAATTTTGGACCACTGAAAAATTGCAATTTTGTAAAATACTTAATAAATAGTAAAAAAAATGTGAAATTTGATCTCCAAGCACATTTTAATATAGATTTCATTTTGAACGGTTTAGATTGACTATTTAGACTTTCAAAATTGCAAAACTAAATTGTTGTAAAATGTTGTAAGTGAATCCCTCCTCATATATATATGTAGAGGATGGATTCAATTACACCATTTTATGATGACACATCTTAACACCATATATTTATAAGTTATTTTGTGAATTCAAAGTCCAAACAGTCGATCTGAATTGTTTAACATGATCTCCATATTAAATTGTACTTGGAGATCAAAGTTTACATTTTTTGAAATTTTTTTTAGTATTTATTAAGATGTGTACAAAATTATTGTTTTCAGACAATTTTGGACCATTGAAAAATAATTATTTTAAAAAATTCTAAATAAATAGCAAACAATTTTCAAAAAATGTAAAATTTGGTCTCCAAGTACATTTTAATATGGAGATCATGTTGAACGGTTCAGATCAACTGTTTGAATTTTCAAATCGAAAAAATAATTTATAAACATATGATGTCAAGATGTGTCACCATAAAATGATGTAATTGGATTCCTCCTCATATATGTATGTACGTACGTACGTAGGTATATATGTATGTGTTAGTATTTTAATAAACCAGCAATTAAACCGGTCGACTCATTGGTCCTACCAGTAAACCGTTAAACCAAAACTTTACTGGGTTGATGTCCAATCCGGTTCTGATAACATTGCTTAGTGGAGATGACTCCTTAACAATGCGCAAATATTTTAACATAGCAGTTTTGACTTCATACAGCACACAACTTATAAAATCAAAACAGTGTTGCATATTGATTGTGCGTTGCATGAAATCAAAACTGTCCTGTTAAAATATTTAATACTTAACAATCCCGATTTCTAATTTATATTTTTTACAATGAAGTTAGTTGATAGATTACATAGAGAACGAAAATATATATTAAGAAAAACAACAGGGGCTCTCAGCAGGTCCATTCAGGCACTCAAAAATTTAAAGAGAGCAATTTTTATGCAACAGTGGTAGGCGAGAGTAGCTAAACAGCTAGGGGCTGCGGGGTTTGACGTGGTTTTGGTTCTTACATAGTAACATGGGGTTTTGGGCTCTGTTTCCTCTGTCAGAAACTGAAAGTCCATCTGCCAGACCTCTGCTTTTGGATTCAAGCCTGTCATTATTTTTCTTAATTATTTGGTACTAATTGGTCCGTACGCACACTTTCTGCGTCTGCGTCTCTGTCATGCCTTCATCTTCACTCAATGTAAGGCATGTTGCTTTGTTGCATGGATATGGAGATAATTAAGAGGTGCTTTTGTTCACCAAAGCCTGAAATATATCACAAGTCACGAAAGAAGGGTAGGGGTGATTAATGAGCTGAGTTTAAGTGACTTGGGGTATATTTGTATATTTGTGTTCAGTTCATTAACTTAATGAGCGAGTCGACTCGAGTTAAGAAGACAATATTGAATTGACAGCTGTGCTCGTGCTCGGTTCGTTAAATGTTTAAGTTGACTCGTGCTCATTAAGCGACTCGTTAAGAAATCAAGAATTTTGTTTCGAGTTTTTTTATTTCAGATACATCATTAAAAACTAATTAACATTGTAAAATTTAACAAATTATCATAATCTAACCTACTTAAACAATACATAATTTAACAAAAAATTATCCACAAGCAAATTTAACAAAATCAAACAGCTATCTTCTTGTCGATTCTCAAGGCCCTACGTACATGTCACATGCTCATAAGTATCTCCTTGTCACAGACCTACAAATTTGCATTATCAAAACAATAATAAAAATGCATCTTGAACTAGAAATTTGTTCTTAAACAAAATAAATAAATTGACCAGAAATTTGGTCAGTCTTGAATTAACAAAATAATTTCATGTAACTAATTAAGTTGGATTTGGGTTTGATCCGATTGGGATTGGATGTGGCATGATTTCATATAACTCTGTTCTTATTGAACGAGTTATGAGCGAGTTGGGATATGCTCGTACTCGGTTCATTAAGTTAACGAGTTGTTAGCAAGCGAGTTACGAGCGAGTCACGAGTTATGAACAATTTACTCACACGAAGGGAGTATTTGCGGAAATATATTTCTGCTCGTGTTGTTCAATATCAAGTTTGCTTTAAAAAATTTAAAATAAATATTATTAGATATTAAAGTAGGTTGTCATTTTCGTTTTCGTTTTCGTTACTATTATTATTTTTGAAGTGGTATAACTGCAAAAATTAATATTCTGTTTTATACATTGATCGTGCTTCCTGAAAAGTTTATTTTCACTAAAATAGCAATTTTCATTAAAAAAAAAAGTAGTTGGTGTTGGACATGCGACTGATAAATTATAAAATCATGACAAATCATGTGTTTCGTGTTTTCTCTAATGTTTTAAGTACCTAGGCATGCCATTTTTTGTATGATATGGAATTTCACAATTTTGTTTAAGATTCATGCAAATTTTGAAGTATTGGAGGAAACTAATTTATATTTTATTATAAAATTTGAGTAAAAGTTTTATTCAGTAATTTAAATTCAACAAATATATTTCATTTATTAATAATAAAATTGTCAGCTTAAGGAACTAATTGTTGTCAACTTAAGCTAATTATATTTAACAAAATAACAAAATTGATTTACTATAGTCATTAATCAGAGAAGTCCATTAAATCTGCAGTGAAGTGTTAACAAATATAGAGGTTTGATTGAAAATTTAGAAAATAACACGATTTACCATTAAGCTAAAACAGTCTGCTGGTCTTCTGGTAAGAATTGTTTTATATTAGTATAATTTGTTTTGGATTTCTTATAACATTTTTTATGCTTGTTCAGTAGATGTAATTGTATTTTAAAATTAGAGTTTCTTATAATATTTTTATATACTTTTTCAGTAGGTGTAATTGTGTTTTGGTACCAGTTCTCTTGTGATGTTGATTTCATTTTTATTGAAGTGGGTAGGCTTGGCCTATTTTAATTAAAAAATAAATAAATAATATTTTTGCATGAAGCGCTTGCTTTTAATTACAAAGAACTTTGCAAGATTTTCGAAATTGATGATTGTCTTTCAAATATTTGTTTATTGTATTTTCTTAATTATTAAGTTATTTATTAAATAAGACTCAGACTTTTTCTAACATAGCTACTTAACAATATGAAATATTACGGGAAGTCACAAATTCAAAATTTGAATAAAAGATTTTTTATAAATATTAAACTAATTAGGTCCTTTGACTCCATCTTTACTCAAAAAAAAATTACAATATTATTTCTGGTTTTTCAAAAATCACAATACATGTCAGATCTTTTGGACTTCTCTTGATCTATTAGTTAGTAGCTACAAGCCTACAAAGCAAAGAAAAGTCCAAATCCCTAACAATAAATCGTAACCTATAAAAAATTAAGAATGCCATTTAGTCGGGGACGCTAGTAGAAGCTAGCCCGCTTTCATTGCGGCCCGAAATTTGCTAATTTCGTTTGTGGGCCTATCATATTTCGGACTGTCGAAAGCAGTTCTTGTTTCACGGAGTTGTCAATTCACGTTTGAAAGCCAGAAGTAGGGGTGTTCATCGGTTCGGTTTGGTTGAAACCGAACCGAACTAGACAAATCAAATTAATAATTCGGTTTCTAAAATTGAAACCGAAACGAACCGAACCGAACTAAAGTTTTATTTCAGTTTGTTCGGTTCAAACCAAAATATATTATTTTTTTTCTTTAAAGCAATTGATTTATAATAAACCGAAGTATATTAATAAATAAACTGGGTATTAAGAAATAAACCGGGATATTAAGAAATAAACCAAAGTATTTAAAGCAATTGATTAAAAAGAAAAACGGAGTATTAAGAAATAAACCGGGACAGTCCAGACCAAATTCATACTGTATAAAAGTTTGGTTGGTTCAGTTATTTCAGTTTTGAAAATTTTCAAACCGAACCGAACCGAAATTATTATTTGATTTTAAAAAGCAAACCGAACCATTAAACTAAACAAACCGAACCGTTTGGTCCAAACTAATTCGGTTCGGTTCAAACCAACTAAACCGGACCCAATGAACACCCCTAGCCAGAAGTGGCCTTTGAGCTCTACAACAAATTTCCATTTTTCTCCCAATCGGCAATTTAATGGATTATATTTATATCTAAGCCATATTCCTGCACCATAGATCACCACACCAATATTTGTAACTAATAATTGCAGGACGTAAATGGTAAAGATATGTTATGATTGAATAAACCTCACGAACTTAATTTGTGATAATTTGTAAGGATGAAGATGATTTGATATTATTTAAAAGAGGAGGGATCCACTTACAACAAATTTGAGTTACAACAAAGTTACAACATTCATTTTTTTAATTTTCAAAGTCCAAATCGTCGATCCAAACCGTTCAACATGATCTCCACAATAAAATGTAATTGCAGATCAAATTTTACATTTTTTTGAATTTTTTTACTATTTATTAAGTATTTTACAAAAAATAGCCATACTTAGACCATTGAATTTTGTACCCATCTTAATAAATAGTAAAAAAAATTCAAAAAAATATAAAATTTGATCTGCAAGTACATTTTATTTAGATGATCATGTTGAACGGTTTGGATCGACGATTTGGACTTTGAAAATGAAAAAAATAAATGTTGTAACTCAAATTTGTTGTAAGTGGATCCCTCCTCTATTTAAAAACTATTTGCTAAAGTTATTGATGGGTAGAAGTTTTTTTTTCTAGTCAAACTGATGCAAGCTACGGCAAGTCCGAAACTATTGATCTTCGTGATTTCTGTCGAGAGAGTAGAAATCAAGTTCAAATTGCTTATCGGGTTCAAACTCATTAGCTAATCGGATACTAAGGTGTAAGAAATTTATAATATAAATCCAAATTTATAGTATAAATCTCTCAACTAACATAATTTATGGTACAAATGAATTGGTACCGGATTCCGGAGCTGGTAACAAACTATCCCTTTGTTATTTTGACCATTACTTGATAAACTTTATAGTATGACAGTATAAAGTGAACTATGTAACGAAAGCTTAAAATTGGAATAAGGTTAATTTGGTATCAAATTCTTTTTCTATGGTTGGTCTTTGCTTTAATTCTTTATTGCATAAGCTCTGAACAAGCACGGAGCACCTTTGACTTAAATTAGGCACAAAAAACTGTCACATTCTCTCACGTTTTCAGCAAGTGAAATCAAATAAAATTAAAATTTACCATAACGCTCCAGGGTGTTGCCTAACAGAGAGAACTAGAGGTGTTATCGGGTCAGATAGGGTCCGGATACTATTATATTTGGACATGTATTCTAAAAGTGTTCGGTTCCGAATTTCAATCCATATACTTATTAGTTTTAAATCAGGTCGGGTCCGGATCCAGATATCTTTCTACCCGTAGATATTTTGGATCCAGTTTGTCAGTTCCGAATAGATAGATACCCATAACTTGTTTGTAAATTATCGGGTCCGGTCCGGATCCGGGGCAGGTTCGGATTCGGAGCGGGTACATGTCACAACTCACAAGCATTTAAGAAACCCTTTACGTTTAAATATAATTATAATTTCTTAAACATCTCACATATATATCATTATAATATAAACTAAAAATTTTGTTTCAAAATAAAAAAGTATACTATTGTTCTTGTTCATATATAATACAATATAACATGCTACATAGCAATATAAAAATAACAATCCTACATTAATTTGTTTCAATCAGTGAAATTTTCTTTTCTATGGGTCTAAAAATTCATAAATGGAATATTAATACCAATTTGTTTCAATCAGTAAAGAGATCAATAACTTCCATAAATGAAAAGACATTATTTCATTCAATAAATTAATAGGTAAAAGGTGAGTGGTGTGACATTTGATTTAAAACAAATGAAAAAATTAATTATTAATCTAGATATGATATATATTATGATTTGTTTCTTAAAAAATGCTACAAATGATTGTCTTTTCATAGTTATTAATCCATGTTTTTATATTAAATAATATAAAGAATGGTATTATCATTGTATATCACTTCAATTATTCTCCTCGAAGAAATATAATTCATCTTCTCTCCATTTATTATTAAAATTAATTTAGATGATTTTTCATTTACAATTTTTAGCATATAAATAAAAGTTTTGTAAACTTATATTGTACATATGAAAAATATATAAATAAGAGATACCTTCTCAATATTTTGTTAATTGTTTTATCTTTAATTTATAATAATGAGACCTTACATTTAAAAAAAAAAATCCCTGTCTTTGTCGCCGTTTGTACAACAATTAATAATATTCGGACTGTTCCTAAGAATTGATTAGTTTAAATATTGGAAACGAATAGTTTAGAAACTGTTCAAATAGTGAGGCATCTGAGAGTATGAAAGCATATACCCATATATAACACTTAATTATGATGGCATTTAATGTTGCCACATCAGTTGGTTGACTAAAACAAAGCATCGACAGAGAGCTCGATCTGAGTTGCGTCTTTTATGCACCGACACATAAATAGATTGTTAGGTTGTGTGCGTCTCACTTCATTGTGTTTAATCTTAATTGGTGACTATTATGTTCAAGTACTTTTTGTCTTCATTAATTGCCGCAAAAGTAATTGTACATGTCTACGGTTTTGAATGTCATATATATATCCACTTATCAAGTTAAATTTATAATGCATTGCTTATAAGCAAGGTGAACCAGTTTAAGAACTCTATAATTAATTAAAATAATTAGTCTTTGGTCTAGTGGCAAAGGCGCATAGTCTCTATGTGAGCACTTGAGAGTAGGTCTGATGGGCATCGGACTTACTCTGGTTCGATGGGTTTAATCACCGTCGATTTGCTTTAAGATTCGTGCACTACGCTTTAAAATACATGCATGTTTGTTTCAATGTTCGTGAGCACAAATCTTAAATTAGATTGGACGGTCATCGTGCTCGTTGAACCTAAAAGTAGGTCCGATGGGCATCAGATCTACTCCGTTCTCTTATGTGAGAGGTCATGGGTTCGAAATCCGGATGGAGAAAATCTTTTGTTATAATAATAAGAGTATTAAATAATTGGATAACTTGATCTCCAATCTTTACTTAAAAAAAAAAACTCTATAATTAAAAATGTAAATAGAAAGCTTGGAAATCATTCACTGATCGGAATGCCGACAATTTTTCTCAAATGTGATTCGGAAATGGAGTTGGAGTTGTGACGAATCCAATAATTAGAAGAGGAAGACAAACAGAAGCATAATTATATTGATTCCGCGCGATTTTGAAGCGCTGAATTTGAGCAGTGAAATCCGATCTAAGACCAAGAAATTTTCTGAAATTGCTTCGTCGAAGGTGTGAATCCCGCTGTGCCCTTGTCTTCTTCAACGACAAATTTGTATCCTCTGCATTAACGGAACGTGCGTTAATAGATCTGGACCGTCCAATTGAGATTTGCACTATTATTAAAGAGCCCCATGCGTTATAGGCATGAACCGGATTGGATCCGATCCTGATCAGAAGGTATAGATGCATTAAACTCAAAAGATGCTCTTTTGAGTTAATGTAGAAGATGCGGACTCGTGGAATACCTCAGAGATACAGATAGAGACTATAGTGATATAATTCGCGTATAATTTGTTTTGTCGACGTTATCTAACCGAATTCTGAATAAAATGCAGAAAAATGTATAATACAATATATTCGCGAATAAAACGCGTATAAAAGCGAGTTGACGAATTATTCGCGAAAAAAATGTGAAAATTCTTTTTTTTAAAATTTTTTTTTTGTTTTTTTGCTTCCTTGTTGTACCGAATCTTTCCGAATTATACCCGAATCACGAATTTTTGACCTCGCTGAACCGAACCCAAACTATTAATTTGTCAATACGATAGAGACTCCGGAAGAGGGACATGGCCCCGGAAACAAAGGATCTGCTTCATCAAGTGATATGTAATTTGTTTATTGTTGACTTCCTACTAGGGCTGCAAACGAACCGAACCAAATCGAACTTACCTCTAGTTTGAGTTTGGTTTGAATTAATTTCGAACTAAGTTTGGTTTGAATTAATTTCGAACGAACTCAATTTTGAACGATCTCAATTTCGAATCAATTTTTTTACGAACTCAATTTCGAACTTTTACGAACTTTGTTACAACTTACGAGTTATGACTTATGACTGGACCATAGTTCGAAATTACAGCACTTCAATAAAAACTCAGGCATTCTGAATTCTAATTACACAGTACATTAAAAGTTTATATCAAAGTTCATTACAAATACCAAAATTTATATCAAACGCCAAAGTTTAGTACAATCAATCAAAGTTCAGTACAATCACATAATCCAAAGTTTTGCAAATAGCCAACAGGAGCAACATCACCAAAGTTTTCAAATATCTAAAGTATTCAAAGTACAATTTAAATATCAATAGAAGTACAGAACAATCATCAAAGTCTTAGAATTATTACAAACTCAAATATTATCCTAAATAAAATAATAAAGTTCATTATCAGCGGAAATTAACGGTTCACGTTTGAGTTAATTTCGAACTCAGTTTGGTTTGCGAACCTATTTCGAACGAACTAGGTCCAGTTTGAGTTTGGTTTGAATTAATTTCGAACTAAATTTGGTTTGAATTAATTTCGAACGAACACAATTTCGAATCGAATTTTTTACGAACTTTTTCGAATCAAACTCGAATCGAATTACGAACTACGAATTTTTTGTGCAGCCCTACTTCCTACCAACCTCTTTTTTTTTCTATACAATTTTATATAAATATAATAAGAACCTGGCCTGTGGGCCCGTTCATATGAGTTTCCTTTGTTTTTTTTGTATTGAGAAAGAACTTCTCCTTTTATTTTATTTTATGGACAACAACTTAATTAATTAAGAAGCTATTGCTCCAAAAAAAATTGAGCTCGTAATTTGAATTTTCTTTTTGAAATGAAAGAACTATAATCTACTTTAATTGGATCCAATTGAATTTGATGAAATAAATTGGACAAATGAAAAATTTAGAGAATTCTCGATGGGATTTCATTCAATAAAGAGTTCTTGGAAAAATGACAGATATATAGAATTTCATATATATTTTTTGATAGAATTTATCTATTTTATACATGAAAAATTTATACAATGTGTCACCACTTCTGTGATCCTGAGGTATCTTTATGTAAAATATCCTGAGGTTTTTTTTTTACCATTGAAGAATTTTTTAATGTAAGTTAATTTCCTTCCTCCAAATACTTCATGCAACATATTTTACAATTTTACAAGAGTTTATTAACTGTAAACTGCTTTGTAATTGCCATTAGGAAAATCTACAAAGATACAAAAAACACAGAGAGCTGCAGCTACTTTTCTAGCAGAATTAGTACAACGGTATATGAAAAAAAAATATATATGTACATTAATTTCAATTCAAGTAAATTATTTCTATTAACACTTCCATTAATAATAACAGACTCTTGTCAAAAAAAATAACAGACTGGAACCATGCATGCCAGATCAGCTCTTTGCTCACTTAGAATTAATATATGATAATATGAACATGCTCCTTATATATTAAACAAAATTACCACAAAAATTATAAGAAATTAACAACAAATACATAACAAACACTCAAAATGATTTTGCCATCTACAACTGTATTTTCTCTCCATCATCAAAGTTCTGAGCATAGCTAAACGAATCATACCCGAACTTATGAGAAGTAGGCAACTTATCAGATCCAATAAGCTTCCTTAACTCAGATCGAATCTTGTAAAAAAAATGCACAAAAGAATTACTAGTGCCATTTCTACCGAGCATTGTCGCGCTCTCTCCCTCCCCATTCATCTCCAGGTCGCGTGAAAACTGAGCTTTCTTAGAGAGCAGCCAACTAGTGCCCCAAGACCACCACTTGCTAAAAGGACCAGAGGTGATATCTTTAAAGTTAGGCATCGATTGGGATTTCCGGAGAGCCCATTCGGTGGTGGCGGTGGAGATGGGCTGGATCTTGACAGAGAAGGATGCGATGCGGCGCCTCATACCGTTGAGATGCTCTGGGCTGCTGTTTGTTTGAATAGTGGCTGTGGTGGTTTGAGATATTGGGAGGGCATCTTTTGGTGCCATGAATTTGCTTGTGTTTTTGTGCCTCTCCTGACTCCTCCCTCTTTCTTTGCCCCTATTAATTTCTTGGTTTTGATCTCGGAGGAAGAGAGAAAGAGAGAAAGAGAGAGGGGGGTTAATTAGACAGTAATGTGTCACAATTAGAGACAGCTGGTTATATGTTTGCATAGGGTGTGTGTGGGGTCACACAAGCATTGGAGCATCTATCCTTTTGTTATTTTCTAGATAGTACATGGTAGATCATTTTAATACATACCACAAGTAATATTAATAATAATAATTAATAATAATCTAATATGGCACATATATTTGTATCACAAAATGTCACAACTTCATTTTTAAAATCTTAAATTCAATTTAAAGTTCAAATTTAAAAATATAAATAAAAACATAAAGCTCTAGTATTTTGTAACAGGAGGTGGCTTTATTAAAATGAAGACAGTTTCGGAGATGCTAACACCATTTTTCTAATAAAATGAGAAAAATGAGAGGATTGGTGTCAAAATGCTGGAAACGAATCTACTGAAATTCTCACTGGGTGAACAGTGTTCCTGAAATCTCTGTTTTTCTGAATCTAGCCGTCAAGCTGTTTTTAGATGCGTGCATAGAAAAATCAACTGTTTCGAGATACGTGCTTAGAAAAAATTGGACGGCTGGATTCGGAATTCAGAGATTTCAGAAACACTGTTCACAAATGATGGATTTCAGCAGATTTCAATTCCAAAATGCTAGACCCATGGGCCCGGTTTAGAGAGAAGTATAGCTCCTGTCGGTTGAGATGTCCTGCTCTGATGGCTTCTCCTCTCCCGCCATTAACACCTCCCTATATTTTAAGCACAATATTCTAAATCATGTACAATAGCCTTTGATTGATATACATCATACAAACAGGAATGTTTAATGTGGATAATTCTAAGCATCCCCATTGCATGCCTTCCCCTTGTCTTTTCAAAAATGAAATAAATAAAATGTAACAAGTAAATGAAATCCAATTAAAATTCATGGTCCCGATGGTAATTTATTTGTCTTATTATATGCCTCCTGTTGGTAGTTGGCAAATATGTGTGACTGCGAACCTAACACGAATGTGTTACCAGGCCGAACTATAAGAGGTATCAAAAGCCCAGTATAGAAATATTTCGGCCCGTATAAAATCTTGCGCCTACTGAGTTCTGGGCTCCTGAATTACGTATTATATTCATAGGAGTTGCTTAGTTAATAAATCTATAAATTTATATTCATAAAGTTGCTTCGTTTATATTCATAGGAATCCATAAAGTTATACACCTTGTATAACCACAATAAAAACAGTTGAAATAAACTTTAAAGCTTGATGTCACTAACAGATTCTAACGAGATATTACAAGCTGTAATTTTAAAGTTCCTAAAAAGGTTTTTTTCTTTTTTTTTCAAAGAGAAGTTGCTCTAATATTCGTCCTTTACTGAGAAAAAGTTGCCCTAAAATTACATATTTTTTTTCTATTTCTATATAATTAAAACTAGCACACTCAAAAAATATTATTCTAGTACCTAAGTTCTTGCTTATTAATTTATTTGATTCTGTCAATTGACAAGACAAGAGCTTGAGAATGGGACAGTAACACGATTAGAAAAATGTTCTAAAACTGTTGGATATCCAAAGATCAAGCTCCTTTCACCACTTCGTAGCTACTGCAAAGTTTTTCATAAAAAAAAAAAAAACCAGACAAAAGCTTGCATGCATGCATTGATAACAAAGCAGAAATTTCTAACAAAATTATCAAATAGAGGGACTACAGAGTACAGACTACAGTTGTTATGGAGAATAACATTTATCAAATAGAGATATGTTAGATTCTCTCTGTTGACAGAAGCAAAAGAAGTGGAGAAGGAAAGAAAAGATTTGGAAGAAATTCAACATTAAGAACATCGATCCACAGCGAGATGAATCCCTGAATCGGTACGCAAATGATCCGCTCCTCAAGTACTCCTTCCACAAACCATCATCAAAGTTCCTCGAATAACTAAGCAAGTTATATTGCGTCAGCACCTTGCAATCTCTTGGCATCTCTCGGCCACTTAGGGCCCTGGATGCTGCCCTCGCCCATGACACGTAATTTTTGTCATTGAGTAAAGTATTTGTTAGCTTCGAGAAGTTCATTGTTTCTTCTTGAGCCATTTTTCTTTTGCTGAAATTTGTTGCTATGATATCATATTAATTTTTGTAAGAAAAAAAAATGTAAAAAAATAATTTATTATTGTAATCTTATTTTTAGCTTTTACATATATCTCTTTATAAAAGAAAATAAAAACTAGTCGTTGTACTATTAATTACAACCACTAACCACTAACCACTATCTCCTAGCTTATTAATTACATGAGACTATTCCCTACAACTAGCCGTTACAATTCAAATTTGTAACTAGCCTTTATTTTTAACAGACAACCAATCTCGGTCGAGAAATGTACGGCCTTAGAAGCTTAATCAGCACCCGCTTCAGCATCATATCCATAGTGACATAACTCGCGAATTATACGCGTATAATTCGTTTTTTCAACATAACCGAACCGAACACCGTATAATACGCGGAAAAGCGTATAATATGTTTTATTCGCGAATAAAACTCGAGTTACGAATTATTCGCGATAAATACGCCAAAAAAATTTTTTTTGAATTATTTTTTTTTTTTTTTTTTGTTTGCTTCCTTGTTGTACCGAATCATTTTCGAATTATATCTGAATCACAAATTTTTAACCTCACCGAACCGAACCGAACCTGAACTTTTAATTTGTCACTATGATCATATCTCTCTCTTACATTCAGACACACACACACATTACAAGGTTAGGAACGGGAGAACCTCTTGCAAGCGTGAAGCGTGCTTGCATTTATTTAATTTAATGAAGTGAAAACTTAATTTGCTGTGTTTTCTTTCTATGGAGTAAGTTGTGCGGCGGACTAGGATAAAAGGCTCTTAGAGACTTTTGAGTTTGATACGAAAATGGTGATTTGACTTGTCACAGCCTTACTAAGTAAATCACGCCACATTAAATCGCAGTAAGTGAGATCTGCTAGCATCCTATGTTAGTCTAAATCCTCTGCATTATCGCACCGTTTTAATTTATCTTCAGACCGTCCGATCAGAATCAAGTTCAATCCGGTCTATGCCTGTAATGCACGAGGTCCTTCAATATTCGTGCAAATTTAATTCAAAATTTGAGTTAACTAAGAGGATACAGATTCCATCTATGGAATTGAACCAAATTTTTTAGTTACAACAGTAAAAATCTAAATTAAATGATGACCACCATTCCCATGACATTTTCAATCCTACCACCTACGCGGACCAGTTCGCGCACCAAATTGGACTGGTGTGCGGACTGGGCTGGCGCACCTCTTGGTGCGCGCACTGAGTAGGCGCACCCATGGTGCGCGAACTGGCCTGGGCACCCCTTGGTGCGTGGACTGGGGAGGCGCAATCATTTTTTAGTTGTTGTTTCGCAAGCTGTTAGGTCTTCCGAACTGTTATTTACTTCTTATGTTATGACAGACTTTTATTACGTATGTTCGACTTTTATAATATTATTTGAATATTATAGACTTATATTTTGATATTAAACATTCTATTTTATATTCTACGTATTTTCGTAGAATATGAGTTCATAAAAATATTTCAAAATCTAACGTAGGGCATATGTCTAACCCAGAACAACAGTGACTCTGTCATGAAAATAGTTATCAGAATTGTATAATTTATTTTACCTTTAACATCTTATTTAAATTGAGAATTAAGAAAAGGATGGAAATTAAGGGACCTAACTCTCTAGACCATGCACTACTAGACTCAAAACGAGATTTTGTCTTTTGTACTTCCAACTACCAGTGGATTATGGACTTCTGGGTCTCTGTAGTGTCAAACGAATAGTTCGGGTTCGGTTCTGCGGGGTAAAAAATTATTGATTCGGTTATAATTCGGGAATGATTCGGTACGACAAGGAAGTAAAAAAAATAATTCGGAAATATTTCGGTACGAAAAGGAAGCAAAGAAAATAAAAAAAAATTCACGTTTTTTTTTACATTTTTCTCGCGAATAATTCGTGATTCACGTTTTATTCGTGAATAAAACGTATTATACTTTTTTTGCGTTTTATTCGGAGTTCGATTTGAAAACGTCAAAAAAACGAATAAAACGCAAATTATTCGCAAATTATACCCGTATATTGTTATCTCACTTAATTATTAATTATTAATTATTCATTTATTTAAAAAAAATTTGCGTGCGTAAGTAGGCATACATCTCCATCCTGGAGCCAGCAAGCAGATTTGTTGTAGGCGGTTTTCAACAATCACATAACCATCACAACTAAACTAACGGTTGAGATCCACCTTCTGCACAATGACGAAGCCAAAGACGAATCTTAGTGTACTCCAAAAAATACAAAGTATTCTCTATAATTATATTTTTTTTTATTATGTATTTTAAAATTTAATTGAATATTTTTCTTCTCTAAGTTTTTATATAATTCAGCCTCTGTTTGCTAGTCCTTGTGGTTGAAGTTATTCCTAGTAGTTGTGAGAGTACTTGAGTTCAGATTTCACATTTTACTCTTAAGCGGAACCACACTGAATTAGAAGTAGACAGTCGAAAACCAGTTATATGTCTTTGTATAATCAGGTCGTTGTCTATTTTAGAGAAAATTTTGTTTATCCCTGTACAATCCACAGTCTGAATTGATTATTTCACGACGGTATGTAACCCACTAGTCATATTGTTCTTACATTTTTAATTCTGTTATATATTTACCTAAAATTTGCGAAAATTATTATAATAACTGAATATTTTTTGTGACGCAATTAACATAACAAAAATTGATATTATTACGGGATAAGAATATATATACACCAATTTACAAGGAAAAAGTAGCATTACTTATAAGCAAATTCTCTCAAACATGTTAAGTTGTTAACAAACAACAACAAAAAAGGAAGAAAAATGAAGATAAACATCACCAACATTACCCCACAAATGATCTGCTTCTCGAATGCTCCACCTCCTCCTTCCACAAGCCATCGTCAAAGTTTCGCGCATAACTAATGACCGAGTCATATCCTTTCGCCACGTGTCGATCTCTCACTAGTCCAACACTTCTCCTCCTAACTTGGAACCACACCATGCCCCAGGTGAATTTTCTCACAGTTGATCTCCGTTGCGAAATGTACAGTCCGAGAAGCTTTGTTGCCACCTCTTTCACCACCAACTTCAGCATCATATCTTCTCTCTCTATCTCTCTTTCTACATCGATCTGTTTCTCTCATATAGTAATTTAAGCTTGATGCAAGCAAGCATTTTAAGGATGAACTCGAGTCTAATTACTTGTTTCTCTATTTGTGTAGTATTTTGTGTGGCGGTTGAGAATTGGAGATAAAAAAAAATGCGGACTGAACCTGTGACACAGTTTCAATGCAATAGGCGCAGCATGAAATCAATATAACTAAAAGATGCGCTAGCGATTGGTTGGCAGAGGATTGGAAGTTATTTTCCATCCAGATCACAGAATCAAAATTTTGTTAAGTAGCTTTTCAAAAAATTGTTCATCTTATTCATACACGATGCCTTTGTATGATATTTTTAACTTTTAATTCGTTTCACACAAGATTAAACTATGACAAAATGAACGAACTAAATCTACTTGACATTTTTTTTTTATATTTTTTTACCTGTTCTTCTTTCTTATAATGAATTCTATAATTATAAAATTTTACGAAATATACCCTGAAGAAAAAAAAATCATATTAAAGTTTTAATTGGTCGAATCATTGTTTTTACAAGAGTAAGATGTGAGTTTATAATAATATAATTAAGAATTTTACAATAGTATAATAATGTTATAAAAATATTATAATGACTATGGACTATTATATTGTTATTACCATTTATTTTTCTTTAATTTATTATCATCATCATCATCTTTAAGTAGATGACTATTACAAAAGATATTATTAAAAAAGAAAGAAAAAGGTACTTGGCATTTTGTAGTAAATGAGAGTGATTTGAATCTTTTTAAATAACATTTTTGTCTCGATCTATTATATTTGTATTTTTGATAATTTTCTTCAGAAAATTCTACTTTTTCATATTATTTTAGAAAATTGTTAAACACCTAACTCCCTTAAATTAACATGAGAATTTGATTATTTTTCTTTATATTTATTTATTTTTAAATAATAACTTCAGAAACAAATTCCAAAGACTCGGACTATTGAGAGAGAGAGCACTTTAAGTACTAGTGGATAGAGTGGTAAAAATGTGCCGTGTCGTGCAGTGCCGTGACTAACACGCCGCGTGACTTTAGGTCCGTGTCGTGTCGTGCCGTGACTAAGTGAATAGTCACACGTGCCGTGTCGTGATCAAAATGTCGAAAGTGCATGGTCACGGCACGCGAGTCACGCCGTGTCCAAACGTGACTGGTCACGTTTGTCACATTTGGTCACGTTTAACTATTTTTTTCATAATTTAGGTTAGTTTTCACCATTTAATCAAGATCTAACGGTACTAATTACATGTGACTCGCGTGACCACGTGTCGTGCCGTGTCGTGACCAGATCTTTTGCAGGGCTTGCCATGCCATGCTAAATTTTCAAAAGATAGTCACGGCAAGCGACACGAGTCACATCACGTAACAGTCACACGTGCCGTGCCGTTCCGTGATAGAACCGGCTCCGCCGTGCCATTTTTCCCACTCTACTAGTGGATTACGTCTCTAAGATTATCTGTTTTCTGTATTAATAACTAGGAATGCTATATTTTTTGAATAAGTCCATCTTCTTATTTCTAAACATTACCTAACTATTTTTAACTAGTTTTGCAAACAAAAAAAAAAGGAGTACGTAAGTTTACAATGATTTAGGCAATAATATGAACGTATAAAATAGCAAGTATGTAATGTCTCATAGTTAAGTGTATATTATGCAATATATCAAAGTGAATATTTTTTTTAAAAATTAAGTGGATAGTTTCGAAATTTGAAAAATAAATTTAGAAGATTAAGACGGCTAATATATAGTTGTTAGAATATGTTCTGAAATATGATCATGACTAGGTAAAAATTAATGAGCAATAAATGTAAGCAGTTGTTTGATGTTGAAATAATGAAGTGAATGTATACGTGTCACTAGTGGAGAATGTACAATTTGTATCGTCCTATCAGGATCGGTTGTAGTTAAAGAATGATACTGATACAAACAGGAATGATATTAGGATCGGCTAATACAATCGACTGTTCCTGATTATAGAATCAGTATCGGCTGTTTGACCGATCCTGATTAGTGGTACGATCAGTAACGCCTGAATCAGTATCGCCCCTAGGTCCGTTACTGACGTCCTTTTTTTACCGTTCCTGATTGCTGATTCTCCACTAGTGTGTCTTATGTAATAAACAAGTGTTCATTCAGTAAGTGGAATTTACATAACATTCGATTGTATATTTTATAAGATCCATGGAATGCTTAAGAGATGAGTTTGTGTTTGCTAAGCGGCATCATGTTGGAATTAATTAACCTTTCCTATCGCACGAGCAGGCATCTCTCCGATTTTTTTTATTAATATCCAATATTAAATAAAAAATAATAGAAATGCCTATGATTTTTACAAAATTTTAAAAATGTCCAAACCGTCAGAATTTATGACAGTCCACTTCTTTTCTCAACAATTAGATTTTCTAACGGTTCTGGATTTTTCTCTCTCCTCCCACTCACAATTCACTAAAATCCAACATAATTAAGAGAAAAAAAAAGAAGAGAAAGAGGAAGAGCGGAGGGAATTTCGGAGGTGATTTTGAAGCGATTTTTTGGAATTTTTTTTTTTTAAATTTGGCTCAACCGAATTTTAGCCAGAACTTCCAACCTTTGACTCAATCAGAACTCTCTTTACGTAGAGTTACATCATCATACATCTATTCATCTTTAACAACCCATACAGGGATTTCCATGCATTCTCTGTTTGTATCAGCAATTTGGAAAAGTAATAGTCGGGACCATTTCCTATGTTTATTCGGGTTACTAATTATATATTCCCCTTGTCTGGGTCATAACCAGTGTATCCATAAATCAGAGACTTAAGTCTCAAATTGTGGTTTCATCATTAACTAAGAATGAATATTGTGAATCTTTGGTGTAATATACTCCTTGTGCATCTGTCTTAAACTTCTCATTACAATATAGTGAAATGAACATGTTTGACCAACAAACTATATTTTGGTAAATGATAAACATTTGTAAGTGATCTACTAATTACAAAATTAAGTTACTAATTTAAATAATTAAATAAAAAATACCAAAAAATCGCCTCTTCTCTTCCTCTTTTTCTCTTCTGTTAGTTTGAGTGAATTATGAGTGGGAGGAGAGAAAAACAGGTCTTATATAGCCTCTCTAGGAAAAAAAAACCTAGAATCACCATATTTCCTGTGGTCCAGGAACTAAATTAACCGTTAGGTTTCCTAGCCGTTCTGAAAAGAAGTGGACCGTCAGAAAATCTGACGGTTTGGATATTTTTAAAATTATTGAAAAATCGTGAACATTTCTATTATTTTTTATTTAATATTGTATATTAATAAATAAAAAAATCGGGGCATCTCCACGCTGTATCCAGCAAGGAGATTAATCATACACGCGCGCGGCGATTTGCTTCAAACAGTACGATATAATAACGTATAAATAATTAAGGGCTGAGATTTGCTTTCCAATGTGTTATGTGGACGGAATTTATCCAATAATGATTGCTTGATCTGTTACACAAACCAAGAAGTTGTACCATACAATTATTCTCTAGCTAGCTAACTTTTTGATTGACACGGCCCAACTATGTCATTTGATGTCTTAGTTTATGCTAAACCACCAAACTAAGTTCAGCTTTATACTTAAAAAATGCATCTAATTTCATCACCAAATGAGAATTCACATCACCTCAGGTTACCTGACTCAAGCAAATTATGATCGGACGGCCCATTTAACATGGCACGAATCTCAAAACATACCCCCTACAGTCTCAATAGGCACCGGATTGAGTTTGGCTTAGATAGAATTAATCTGGACCGGCCGTTGCAATTTGCTTGAGTCAGGTACCTGGGAGGATATCTGTCCACCAAATGATGGACGGTTCAAGTATATATGTGTTTTTTTTTTTTTAAAGTTAGCGGCGAGGGCCAGCAAACGATTTGTATTAATAAAAAAGTATGTCTGTTTGTTACACGTTAATATTTTTTCTGCATGAGAAGTACATTAAATTTGTATTAATATTTTTTCTTAGATGACTGGCCGGGGCTTCTGAGGAGAATTCATATCACCTAAGGTAACATAATATTTTTGTTTAGATCCAGACCATCCGATCAGAATGTGCACGAATATTAAAGATATCTCATACAATTGTTTCAGAACATAAGGTCTATGTTGCTAATGACAAATTAAAGAGCGAATTAGAGCATCTACATCCCTGAAACTCTTAGAGTTCCTAAATAACTGTTAATTGCTTTTAAGAAATTATAGACTCTGGAGTTTCTAAATGTTCACATTCCTGAAACTAATTTTAGAGTTTCTAATAAGCCACATCATCAGTAAATTAAAATTAATAAGCCACATCAGCAGTAAATTAAACTAATTTTAGCGAATACAGGCCAATCGTTTTGCCACGTCAGAGTTTATAAACAATTTCTTGATAAGAAATTATTGACCAAAGTTGCTAAATAAGAAATTCATCTATATCTCTGAAACTAGTTTAGTAACTGCCACGTCAGATTAGAAACTCTAATAGTTTCAGAAATACAGATGCTCTTAGGCTGATTTTTTAAAAGCTTGGACATGATATGATCGTCAAATCGATGACAGATGGTCCTATTAATTCAACCTGCATTTACAATTGGAGAGCACCAAGCCGTTAACTTATTGTTGCGATACCTAAAAGAGTAAGGGTTCTTTTTTCTTTTCTTTTGGGACCCATTGACGAAAGCATGATCTGGATTGAACAGATAAGTTGGTGCTGGGAGATGTCGTTGTCATATTGTGGGCCGCATGTCCTAACCAAATTTTGGCCCATTGGAGCTTTAGTATAACAAATTTACAAGGGTAGGTGAAAATGGGAAGAGGCTCTCAATTTTTTTTTTTTAAATCTTCGTAAAAGTTGCAAAATCGTGAGAGGCGCTCGAACTCTCGACCTTTGAATAACCAATTTTAGAACTTTTTTTTCCTAGCCAACTATGTTATCACCCCACCTCACTAGGCTCTCAAATTGTACTATCAAAAATTTCATTACAAGCACATTACTAGTGAAGGAAAAGAAAAAAACTTATTTTAACAAAACCAAACAGGGATTAGTCAAGGGGGATTCAAATCAGCTGAAATTCGAGATACATAAACAGTATTCCTGAAATTCCCAATCCAACCATTCAACTTTTTCTGTGCATGCATCTCGAAATAGCTGGTTTTTCTATACACGTATCTCGAAACAGTTCAACGGCTGGATTTAAGATTTCAGAGATTTCGACACTATTCATGATTTTGGATTTCAGCATATTTGGATCCAGTTAAGGGTGGTATCAAGATATATTGGCAATTAGCGATTTTCAGAAAGCTAAGATGGACCACTGAAGTTATGTGACGTCCAACTAAAAATTGAAATATCAAAAGTGTAACCAGTCTCTGTCAGATTGTTCAATCAATGCCACTCCATTTTCATGATGGACAGGCACTATACATTTATGTCATTATTTTATGTATCCACTGATACAACTCCAAGAAAGGAAACAATATAAGCTGTTGCTAACAAATCAAAGGCATTGAAAAATACATTTTGCACATTATCAAAGCAATAAAACAAAACTCATACATGGGGACAGGTACATTGTTGTCTAACAGGTTTTAATTTGTAACATTTCTGCAATTTTTTATCTAATACAACTCCAGATAGGGAAGCATCATTAACCCCTTGCTAACTAATTACAGGAACCGAGAAACCATTATGCAGAAAATGGGAAAATTAAAAAAAAAATGCAACCAAAAAAAAATAACTATATGGTAGCAGGTACATAACTTACATGAATTGTCTACATACTATGGTACAACAAACAACAAAATGAAATAAAGAAATATAAAGAATAAAACAGATTCAAAACTCCTGTTGGTACAAACCGGAAAAAGTTAATTTTACAAGCCTTAGACACCTAGTTGTAAAATTCAAAACAAACACTTTAAGGAAAAACAAATGAGACCAACGCCAGCTAGAGAACACCAGATCTGACAAAAGCAAAACCTCTATGATATTAGTTCAAGTCTTAAATTTTGAAAAGTAAAAAACCAAATAATATTAGTTTAGACTGTGTTTGAGCACCAGACCACTGAATTTGTATCCTCTGCATTATCTCGAACTTTGAGTTAATGCAGAATGAATCCAAACCGTCCGATCCGTGTTGGTACGAATATATTAAAGGGGCCCGTGCATTCCACCTTGAGCTGGATTGGTCTGGATTCTGATTGGATGACCGAGATGCATTAACTCAAAGTTTGAGTTAATTCAGAGGATACGGATTCCAGACTACTTGGGGATAACTCACGCATGAAGTTATCACCACTAAGAGGTGATGATAACTTCATCCCCAATTTATCCCCATCTCAAACATAGCACTAACAGTCATGTCAACGACCGCTCTCTATGCAGTCATTAGCATTAAATACTTTGCCACATAACTTTTAATTGGATGAACTAATGGAGAACCATTGATAGCAGTTCTGCCCAATATTCTGATTTTGAAAATATATAAACTCTCCTTAATTTAATCACCTTAAAATTTCTCTTGATTCTTGATAAAGTTAAAAAAGTAGTATTACTATTTTCTAATTTTGTAAGTGATAAAGAGCAATTCTTATAAATAACCAGCTCGGAATAAGTTAGAAATTGACATGTGGTAAGTATTTATCAGCAACGACACAGGGAGCTCAATCATATATGGTCATTAATAGGATCTGTTGTTTAATTCAACATACCTGCCAGCTCAGACAGGAATTGGTGTACTCAATCGGTCATGCTTCCTTTTGTTAGGTCTTGAGAAAAAACAAAAGCCGGGCCAACTCTTAGTCTTTGCTGGCTGAGACTTCACATCTTTCTTCACAGCATAATCCGCCATGTACTGGACAACAGCCTAAAACCAAATTTACACACACTCGTTAAGTACATAAATAAATCAACATCAAAATCAGATAAAAACTTATAATAAAATATCTAAATATACAAAACAAGAGGATTTTGTCAAGGACTACAATATTTCTTAAATATTCTTTCTAGACCCAGTTAACATAATAAAACATTAAGCATCTAAAAATAAATCAAACTTGCCATCCTTAACCACTAATTGACAGACATAAGAAGTGAGGGTGGGTGGTGGTCTGGCACTTTGCACATTTTGGAAGCACATGGGAAAGATGCATTTAACATTTTTTGTTGTTTTGCTAATGTACATCAGATAGTCAATGAATAAAATTAAAAGGTATGTTTTTAAGTTCTATGGAAAATCACCCTGACTGAAATGTGTACTAAGGATGGTGAAGATGGAGTTCATTTTGCAAATCTTACAAACCAGCATAGAAAAAATCAAAATTAACAATTTTCCTCTTTTCTGAGGACATATTTGAAATTTTACCTGAGCACCCTTTTCAGCAATATCCCTTGGAGGCACCTCCAATGGGTTCTCTTGTGCCCTAAGCACATGCAATTTTGACAACAGCCCAAATGAATCCGGCAAAAACCTAATTTGGTTATTACTCATATCTAACTCCTCCAAATTTTCCAAGTTTCCAATCGACCTTGGCAGTGCCCTCAAATCGGCAAAATTATTACCAATATTTAACTTAACAAGTGTGGTTGCAAGGCACAGGCTCTCTGGAACCGATTCTAGTTCATTAAAACTCACATTTATCTCTTTAATTTTCGGTAAAGAAGCCATAGTTGTAGGGAGTCCCTTCAAATTATTGTACCTTATAGAGAGAACCTCCAGAGATTCCATCTTTCCAATTGCCTCAGGCAGACCCCTCAATCGGTTGTAATCAGCTTTTAATTCAGCTAAAGTTACACAATGCCCGATTGTGTAAGGCAATTCCTCCAAGCTGTTGTACTCAACAATTAATTTCTTTAACCGAATTAGATTCCCAATTGAGTCAGGTAGAGTAACGAGCTCATTTGAGCTCACGTTCAGTTCCTCAAGCTTAACCAATTTTCCAATTGTCAAAGGAAGGGATCTCAATTGGTTCCCTTTTAGATCCAAGTACAGTAAATTGAACAAATCTCCAATCGAATCATGGAGTACTGAGAGTCGATTTGAAGAAAGGTCAAGTCTTTGCAAAGAGACAAGACCTCCTATGGTGATGGGTAAGGCCACAAGCCGGTTGTCTGATAGGTCGAGAGATGTCAGGGCAGAGAGCTTACCGATAGAATCCGGTAGCCATTCAATTTCATTGGATAATTTGTTTTGTAGGTTTAGTTCTTTCGAGCCTTTCTTCGCGCAGATTTCTATTTTGCTAGCGAGCTGGATTAAGCTTAATTTATTACCATCTTCACCTAAACAGTATCAGATAATGAACTCATCAATTTAAAACCAATATTTCTACAACAAAATTTTGAAGATGTTAATTACTTACCAGAGGAAGCAGGTGCTGTTGGTGTTCGAGCTGGAATTGTGGGAAGTGCCCGTGCTGTAAGTGAATTTCCAGCAATCCCATCAGAGTACATACTCACCTTTCCTTTCTTCACATAACTATCATCTCTTGTTACCATAACAGAGCTCTTTCCCATCTGTCCTTCTTTCGCATCCAGTACTGATTTAACCAAATTGGACGAACTAACTGAGCTGTAAGTATCACTGTTCGTACCACTGGTACCGATCCCTTGGCTTGGCCCGGTGACACTGGAGGAAATGGATCGCGCAGAGCCGTTCGAACTGGAGGGAACGCACGAAGAAGCTCTTTGGATCAGATCACCAAAAAGCTCGTGTAAGCTCTCGAGATCGAGCAGCTTCAAGGCATCCTTCTTCTGTTCTTTGCTCTGGTAGAGAACAAAATTCTTTTGCATCTCTTGTACCACGAAGAAAAGCTCTTCTGGTACTTCAATTCCCTTTGTTTGGCTCAAAATGGCATCGATTCGCGACCTCTCTTCCATCTCTACAGTTCTCACCACCGCCATGGCCGCCTCCACCTCATCAATGCTCGGCCGAGGCGGGAGCGACCGATTGAGTCGCATTACCTCTTGAATAACGCTGTCGATTGTTTTGAAAGTGGTACCCATTTGTACGGGAATTGAACTGAAGCATCAAAGATGAGAAAACCGAGAAATATATCCCTTGGAATTTCTCTTGGCTTCTCTCTATTTGTTGAGAGAAAATCACGAGGTTGGATGTGAAGCTGTGTACAGATCACCGTTCTTAGGTGGATTGACAGTGAAACCAGAAAGAAAAATCCAAATGTTTTGGGTAAAAAGAAGGTGATAGTCACGGACAGGTTCACGCGAAATCCATGAAATTGAGCCTGATTTGATTTGATTAAAGAGCCAAAACTCTCTTTCCTTTTTTTTTGGCTAGTCCATTTTAAGAGAGAAATTGAGGCGGAGAAGAAAACAACTCGATCAACTCTCCAATATTTTCCCTATGGGATATGGGGAATTCACATCCTCTCAGGTCACCTGACTCAAGAGAATTGAATCGGACGGTCTAAAATTGTGTTGAGTCACTTAGCACGAATCTCAAAGCATAAATAATACTGACCCCCTATGTCATCCCGAGTAGGCACCGGCTGAGAGTAAATCTGGGCCATCCGTGTCAATTCTCTTGAGTCAGGTACCTGGGAGGATACGGGTCCGATGGATGACAAAGCTCAGCTCAAATAATAAATGGCTAACTGTACTGTGGGAAAAGGAAATATATATATATATTCGTCACAGAGAAAAAAGAGGTTATATTATATATTTTTTTATTGGAAATTAACAGAGGACGGAGAGAGAGTAGAAAATTATATATATATATATATATCCACCTACGCTTGCCTAGTCATTCTTTCGGGGATATATCTGTCCTTTTACATTGAAAAAGAAAGAAAACACTGACACATTATAAACTCAGTTTGAAATTAAATTTCCCTTTTTCATTGGAGAACAAAAAAATAGGTCAGATTAATGAGTCTGTCTAGTATAACATCAGTGTCATTTCAGTTTATATAACATCAACTCCAAAATCTATCAAATCGATTTTAAACGGTGAATCCAAACCGTTCAAACCGATCTACTTCATTAGTTGTGTATTTATATGCAAAATTTATAATTTTTCGAATTTATTTAGTATCAAGTCAAACGGTCAAATGTGTGAGTTTTTAAGTTAATTTTAATACATTCATTTTTTAATATTTTTTACCGCTTAATTTGATACTAAAATAACTCGAAAATATAAAAAATTTGTATGTAAACACATCACTTATAAAGTAAATTAATTTGAACAGTTTGAATTAGTCGTTTGAAGTATATTCAATTAATTTTAAAATTAATATCATATAATACTGATATCATACTAACCGGACTCTCAATTAATACGCCCCCTAACCCAATGTTTCCATGGAAAATATAAGAAGTAAGAAGAACAGAATCTGCCTCGTGGTTGCAAGGTGTAGCAATCAATGTATGAGTTGTTTTGACTTTTGAGTGGTCGAATAATTTTATATTAGCGATATCAATTTCAATCCTACCAATGTAATTGGTATGCGTTGTTGTTTGAATTTGTTAGACTAGGAATTATTGTAAATGTTAGACTACCAATGCAATCAATGTAATGTTAGACAAGGAATTATTGTAAATAATCTTTCTTTATCTTAATATCTTTTGATTGGTTTGAATTTGTTTGCTTGAAGTTGATGACTTTTAAGGTACATTTAAGAAGAAAAAGTTAATGAGTAAGGCATGAATCTCGTACTAACTTGTGTAAATTCTTTTTTTGTTCATAAGAATCTTTTATTTAATTTTGAATAAGAACATTTTCACACATATAGTATTGTCTTTTTCTTTGTATTTTTTCAAAGTCTGTAGGTATATTTTCATTACTCAAAGACAAATCAGTTTATACCAGTACAGGCACCAGAAAATACAATAGCTCATACCAGTACGTAAAATATTACAACTGAACTCCCTTGTACAAAGTTGGACAAAATAAAGAAAAAATAGAATCGTCTCTGGTTACTAGAGATGAGTCTTCAAGTCGGCGTGCTCAGATTAGTAGATAGTGAGCTGCATGGTTTCTTATCGTTAGCACAAACAGTGTTGTTGGAAGCAAGGCGAGCTAGGGATATCCAGGGAAGTCTTCATGCTCAGATGAGGTTTGTGTCTGATTTATTCTAATAGATATATAGAGGAGAAGACAGAGAAAGGTCGAAGAAGAAGAAGAAGAATAAAGTAAAAAGTAAGAGAAGATGAGGGAAAACGAAGAAGAAAGAAGGGAGAAGAATAGGAGAAGGGAAGAAGGAACGAGACAACATCACTGCCTACAACGTCGCATCATCCAGCAAACCATAAACATACCTTATTTATAGATTAAGATAGAACAGACAGTAGAGGTGGAGCGAATAAACACCACCCCATTTCGAACTCGGAGAGACAATGCGGAGGAGCAGCGAGGCGGAGTGAAAAGCGGTGACCATATCTGCTAGGCGAAAGCACCTGCTTGGACGAAGTGAGACAGACTGAGACGGAGTGGGCCAGAGTGGAGGGGAGGGTGGAGGAAGCGAGGACGCGCTGGAGACTCAAAATTGTTTTCCGTTGAAGGCGATATCTACGAGGTAAGGGTGGGGTCAATCCTCCAAATTTCATACTCATGTTATTATAACAAAAATAATTTCTCATTCGGATTTCAAACACATGATTATTCATATCAAAGACCATAAATATTTTACCACTAGATCAAAAACTAGTTATTAGATAACACAGTTCATACCGCTTGATTAAAAACTTATTCTCACCTAAAAAATAATGTTGAGGCGACGCAAGTTTTTCATAAAAGATATTCTTCTTAAAAAAAATTAAAAAATTCACACTTAAAAGATATTCTTCTTAAAAAAATTAAAAAATTCGAATTTTTTCATAGATCAACTTAAATTTAAAATATCATTCCATAAAAAAATAAATCAATAGTCCTGGTTTGTTTCCCACACATAAGTACACAGATGATGCCCACAGTGAATCCTTAAAATGATTTAATGTTCCAGCAGAAACTGTAGCGGTTACAATTTACAAACGGCATGGTAATCAGTCTGGCATCTGGCATGGAACCACAAACATGATACGTGGCCTGCGGGGACCACTCATTATTATACGGTTCTAATCTATCCCCTTTCTTCCGGAACCAACTCCGCTGCTCTCCAAATAGAGGAGCAGGACTCTGCTTTTCTAACGAACTGTTCATCTGTATTGAGATCCGGCACAAAAAAATTCAACAGTTCGATTTAGAAAAGTAGGGTCCTGCTCTCCTATTTGGAGAGCAGCGGAGTCAGATCCTTTCTTCCTAGTTCATACTTTTACACTTTTCTAATTACGTTCTTGTTTTATACTATCCCCCCTCAAATCTCACAATCCTCAAATTAAATGCATCGGTTCAGTCCAGCTTACATTAATAGCTAACTCT